>CAUYUJ010015515.1:7500-77500 GCA_963575745.1 Prorocentrum cordatum
GAGGTACGCGAGTACCCTGAGGCCGATGCGGAAGTCCCTGACGTCGCGGGTCAATGCGTCGCCACTTACGAGGTGGAGGATTTTGTCACTTTCCAGTCTGAGTTCTATGTTGGCGCCATCGGCGTCGAGGAAGTGGACCGCTGCGAGCAGTTCGGCCTCTCTTTAGCTCTTTGCGCTGCTCGCTTCCTCGCGTGGCGGCTGGCCCCAGGAGCAGGGTCCCCTGGCTCTGCGCCACTGCCCGTCTGCTTGGGCCGTCGCTCGGCCTTGCGGCGGGCCTCCAGCCAGCTATCGCAGTCAGGGGAGCCACGGCCTGTCCCGCGGCCCCAGGCCCGGCCCCGAGTGGGCGGCGGTGCCTCGTCGAAGGCGCGGGTGTCAAGGTTGGTCGAGGCGACGCGGGTGGTCAGGTCGAGCTCGTCGACGTGCTCCTCCAGGTACTTCTGCGGCTCGCAATCTCCCGGCGGATCCGGCCGCGGCGACGGGGGAGGGAGCTTCGGCAACATGTCCCGAAGGGCCAGGGGGGGAGGGCCGCCAAGGGGAGCCATGGGGGGGATACCCGTCTTGTCGTTCTTTTCAAGGCGGTGCCCGGGTCTGCTCCGCGTTGAATTCTCTTTGGGCCGTTGCTGGGTCCCCTTCCCCCCTGGCTCCTCTGGCCGCGTGGGGCCAGCGCCTTGGGAGCGCCCTATGCCCTTGGGTCCCCCTCTAATAGCGAAGTGCCCCCAGGGGACAAAGCTGCCGCGGCCGCGCGCGAAGCCTCGTAGCCGTCCAGGCTCTCACGGGTGCAGCAGGGGTCAGGGCGGCCATCCGTCTCGAAGGTGGGGGCTGGTCAGTGCCGGGCGTCGTTCGCCCATTGGCCACTCGCAAGACCCTCGCAGCAACTGTCATCAAACGGCCATGCGAGGGGCATGCCACGCCGGGGGCGGCGACGCCCCTGGCTGGGATGAAGACGGGGAGGATGACGAGGTCGAGGGCCCCGGGGACGAACTCTGCGGCATATTGGTTGAGGATGAGTTCGTCGGTGGCGCCAGCGAGCTGGAAAGCTGACGCTTCTCTCCTTAGGCTGGTGGTGCACTCTGGCCCGTGGGCCATCGTGCTTTCTCTGGGCCCGTGGGCACCACTTTTGGGCTCCTGCCGGATCCTCCCTCCGCCTCGAGTCGCCAGGCCTCTTGGGGCCATCGCCCTGGGGGGCGCCCTGGGTCCCGCTCTGATGAGATGCTCACTCTGCATTGATGCGGGAGCAGCGTTGGCGTTCTGGTTCCCCATGTAGCCTTGCTGGTAGTAGCTGTTGCTGAGGTGGTCGCCTCGCCGTTGCCGTCCTGGTCGCCGTTGCCAGGCTGGTCGCTCTTGAAGTTCTGGTCCTCGTCATAGGTGTTCTGGTCGGGTTCGTAGCTCTATTGGTCCAAGTTAGACTCCTGCGAGTGCCAGTCGGTGCCCTGCTGGTTTGCGTAGGTGCTCTGCTGGTTCCAGTTGGCGCTCTGCTGGTCCCAGTTGTTGCGTTGCGTGCCCCACTTGGTGCGTTGTTGGCCCCAGTCCGTGTCCTGCTTGTCTGTCCCAATTGGTGCGCTGCGTGTCTCTGTCGGTACGCTGCTGGTGCCAGAAGGCGCGCTTCTGGCCCCGGCCAGTGCGTTGCTGGTAGGCGAAGAGCATGGCCAAGTCATTGGCCCCGCGGTCGCCCTGGCGAGCCGCGTAGGCCATTTTCTGGTAAATTAAGCGTCGGGTCGATGTGATCGTCGACCTCCGCGGCCGTGCCGATCGCACGGACGTCCTCGGCTTGCAGCCGTAGACGGCGGCGTGGCCGGTCGTGGGCGCTTCATAACATGGTGACTTTCTCCTCCCCCTCCTTCTCCTCCTCGTCCTCGCCCCCCGCCCCCTCCTCCTCCGCAGCCATTTTGGCTCAAGATGATTCGCTCCCCAGGGAAAGAGGTGGATAACGCGTAGTCCGCGGCCACCCTCCTTCCATGCGCACCCCTGTCGGGGACTCGACCGACTACGCTGCCAGCGCAGCGGTCGGCATTTTCACTTGAGCCGCAGCTACTCCGCATCGGCGGGCCCATGCCCGACGGCGCGCGCATAGCCAAGAAAGCCGTGGGCCCAAAGAAGAAGAAGAAGAGGAAGAAGAAGAAGAAGAAACCTGTGGATGGCGACCATGCCGCTGGCTCTGCTTCCGGCGCTAATGAATACGAAGTTGGGTCTCGGTCTGGCAGAGGCGCAGGCAGCGGAGGTGATGGACCCGAGGACCTCGCGCGGAAGAGTTGGTACGACGACCGCGTTCGGGAGCCCGCGCGCATCGAGATCCGCGAGTCTTTCGGACAGTTCAGGCTGGAGCGTGAGCAAGCCTCCGTCAACGCTGCAGCCGCCGCCACCCTAGCGGCCGCGGCCCCCGCCGACGAGGCGCTACGACAGCTCACGGACTCCATCAAGACGGCCCTTGGGCCCTTGGGGAAGCCGCTGCAGCAGCCACAGCCCGCGCCAAGCCCGAGCTCGATGACCTTGAGACACGCGCAGGCAAGCGCAACTTGACACCTGACAGATTCAGGACCCTACTCGGCGAGCACGACAGGAGGATGGACGACCATGACAAGCAGCTCGCCGACCTCGAGCAGCAGCTGGAGCAGATGCGCAAGGACTTGAGTCTCGCCAACCGAGCCCCGCAGCCGCCCAAGCCTTCGGGCAGGAAACTCAAGCGAGGGGTCGACCCGACGATCCTTACAGCCACGGCAGCCACTCTGGTCACTCACGACGCGGCGTCCCAGACCCTCGACTCCTTGCTCAAGGACTTGGACCAGGGCGGCACTTACCGCATCGAAAGCGAACCGCAGGGTGGCACAAGTCACAGGATCGGCAGGCATTGCCGCTCGCCTCGCGCAGCAGGCCCTCGGTGGCCTCGAGAACGCGGACGGGCGGGCCCGCTTCCCAGTCCCTGCTGCGGATGGCCCATCCACGCAACTACGCGTCGGATCGGAGAAATCACCGCGCCAGATCCGCGCTGAGATCCCGGGCAGGCGCGCCCTGGCAAGCCTCCGCGAGACGCTCCTTGAAGGCAAGTGTTTCTTCGACCGCTGCAACGGCTGGGCATCGGAAGGCCGGGCGCCGCTACTCCGACCCCAACCTGCACCGGGGCGCGAGCCCACCACCGTGTTCTGGAGCCCCAGGGGCTTGGAGGAGAAGGGCCGCGCGCGCAGCTCCACTACCTCATCCATCGCGCCGTCTGCCCAGATGCTCAACCTGCTTGGACTCCTTGAGAGATTCTTCCAACTCCAACACGAGGTGCATATGGGGTCAGCTGCGCAGAAATCGCCCGGGAAGAGCATCCCCTTCGCGACGTGGAAGGCGCGCGCTCACCTTCGCCGGAGGGGCGACACGGCGCTCGAAAAGGCGGACTACTTTTGACAGCGCGATCCACCTCGCACCTTCGTCGCGACCCAGAAGGTCCATCAGGGCAAGCAGCAGGCCAAAGTCTTCGCGGGGGGGGCCGCTCCACGCTCAGGAGGGCGGGGCGGCCACCGCCGCGCCGCTCTCGGACGCGGCTGCCAGCGCAGCATGGACAATCGCGCACGCCAAGGGGCGCGCTGAAGGTCATTTCCAAGAAGGGCACTCTCGACCACAGGCCGCGCACAGACACCGGACAAGCTTTCGCTGTGATCAGAGTCAAGCTTGTCGCGCCGAGTACCACATGCAACTGCCAGAAGGTCGGCCAGAACGCGGCGACAGAGCGGCACCAGCGGAAACTGCGGGCTATCCCGCAGCGCCTTCCGATGTGGCCGTTCATCACCACCCCGCTCTTCACCCAGCGCTGGACGAAGTGGTTCCCCGACCGCAGCGCCAAGATTCGTCGTGCGCCATGGCGGCGCACGCAGCGGCTGCTTCCCCCTGCGCCCCCCGCCCGGTCGCCCGCGCTCTTGCGATCGTTGGCCAGGGGCTGGTTCACCTCGCATCGGATTCCCTATCCCAGTGGCGGGCGCACGTGCAGCTTCGACTGCGACCGCGTAGCTGCTGGCACACCGCACCTACCTCCATGCCGCACGCAGATGCGCGGGCTGGTCATGGCACGGTCTGGCGGACGAATCTTCTTCGACAGTGACCTGATGTGGAGATGGGGCGTCATCGACCCTGGCGAGGACAGCCTTGACCTCCTCTTGCACGCACACTTGACTCACAACATCCTGCGATTCAGGGACTGGCTTCCTATCCCCGAGTTCGGGGAAGCAGCTGAAGGGGCCCTCAAGCTCAAGGATCGAGAGCCCGACCTACGGCAGCGATCATGGCCATGGCGTGGAGGTGGGGAGGTGGGGCAGGGACCAGTGCCTTCCGAACGCTGACACCACTGCCGAAGCCCACAACATCTTCGAGACGCACCCTGCACGCCGCCCACCACAGCCGAGCAGCACATCAAGCAGCACCAGCTCCTCACCGACATCCGCAAACTTTTCTGACGGTGGCGTCTCTGGTGTCACGGAATGATCCGAAGCTCTTCCCCCGCCGCCGCCCCCTTCGCGCGCCGCATCTTCCATGGGCGGCACCAGCGAGATCGACTACGACGACCCCTTACACGACGGCGACTTCTCTGACTCCTCGTCGGCGCCGACGGCGCGGGATGGCACGACGGGTCGACCTCGCATCTTCGCAGCGCCCCCAAAGGCGACTCGCCCCCGACGGCCATTGCGGCCGCTAGCTCGCCACGAGCAACGGCGACGTGAATTCGCAAATCGGATAGCGAGCTGGGCCCAGAAGTGGTTGCCCTCGCTGCGCGCGCGCACCAGCGGCTCGGGCATCCAGCAGCGGCTGGACCGGCGCATCCCGCGCGTCACGGACACCCTGCGCCACGAGGGATTCGGGCCGATCTTCAGGCCGACCCCCGACTGCGGGAGGAACTGGCACCAGAGATCTGCGCGGCGCGACGGCACAGCTCTGCGATTGCACGGGAGCGGTCTCGGCAACATTTCTACCCCCGCGGCCCGACAATGAGCGCCGACGCTCGCAAGCCATCCGGCTCGGGGCGTTCGAGCACTTCCGCCAGCGATCTCGGGAGCCCGACGCGACGCGCATGCGGCGGGGTGAACGCCAAGACTTGCGAGCGAGGCCCTCCCAGCTTCTAGCGCGACATCTCCCACTCGCACCGAAGCCAGCTCTACTGCCGCATCTCCTGGACGACCAATGCGGAGATCACGGCGACCAAGCTGATGGCGGCGACCTCGGAGCAGCACCATTCCGCTAATTGCCCACTCGACGAGGACACCGCCAGCGTCGATTTAAACAAGTACCCGAACCCGACTGACGCCGATCTCGAGATGATGGAAGGCGACCACACCACGCCACAGCTCACACAGAAGTATTGGCAGCGATCGAGTTCGGCGCCGCCCCCTACAAAAACGACACGATGTCAGACGAGGAGTTCGGCCACCACTTTGGCTCTGCGTCTTCAACAGCAACGGCGACAGCGACGGCCCCGACATGGAACTAGACCACCTCGCGGGCCTTGCCATGGAGGCCAGCCGTGCCACAAGCAACACGTCGGGCGACATTCAACTTCACCCCAACGCAGCTTTCTCGGGCGGCCAGTGCGCGGCCTGCCACCCTGACCTCCGCGACCACGCTGACGACCGCGACCACGTCGACAGCGGTGGAGGCAGTTCCTGATGATCCTGTCAGGCCTGGCGACGTCTCCCCGATTAAGCTAGAGCGCTCTGGGACTGACCTCGACGGCCCATTGGAACGTCTAGGAGTTCCTGCCACACCACCTCCCGACGGACAGCCAGGCCCCACGCCGATTGGCGGCACTGACACACCGCCAGCACCTCCGTCTCCAGACTCAGATGGGTTCGAAGCCATGCTGGCCGCTCACGGGCTCACGGTGTTTCACCCGCACGGGACTACTGGGTGTTTTTTTATTCACCTCGCCCTTACTGGAACGTCTACACCCACAGTGGCTGAGGCTGGCGAAAGAACAGATGTTCGAGGACAAGTGACAAGGGAGCTGGAACCCGACACAACGACGTCAGCGGGTGGGGCATACCAAGCGTTCCGAGCCGCCCATGATGCACGACCTCCTGGACGAGCACTGGGACATCCTTCTGTCTCCATGTCGCCTGGGGTGGCGTCGGAGACGGGGGCCTCCACCGTGACCCCGCAAGCCCGAGCTGACGACGAACGCGAAGCAAATTCGGAAGTATGGGCGCTGGCTCCACCCACCGTTCTCGATGTCGCTTGGGGACGCGGCGGAGGCGGGGGCCTACCTCGCGACCTCACACGCGCAAGATGCGGACGCGCATGACGCTCCTCGCTAAGGGCTTCTTCTGGTTCCCCCCAGTCTCTCTCTCTCTCTCTCTCTCTCTCTCTCTCTTTCTCTCTCTCTCTCTCTCTCTCTCTCTCTCTCTCTCTCTCTCTCTCTCTCTCTCTCTCTCTCTCTCTCTCTCTCTCTCTCTCTCTCTCTCTCTCTCTCTCTCTCTCTCTCTCTCTCTCTATATATATACATATGTCGCTTGGGTCCGCGACAGAAGTGGGGGCTTCCCCCGCGACTTCACAAGCACAAGCATCTGGTCCACAAAATGCACCTCCATCCGCACTGGTGATGGGGCAAGGCGCTGTCCGTATGTCGCCTGGCTCTGCGACGGAGGTGGGGGCCTTCCCCGCGACTTCATCTGGCGCTGCGGCAACAGCACAAACAGCTGACGTGATGATAGAGATGGAGGCCCCCGGTCAGTAGGCAAGCAACAACGAGCATATTGAATTCGGCGTCGACACGGACAGGGCGACAGCCCGCCACATTGGCGACGGCGAGGCCCTGACCCACGAGGACATCGCCCTCGACCAGCTGGCCTTCCGCCAGCCGGCTCACAGTTCGACTACGACGAGGAGGATTCCGCTGTCGACCTCGACCGCCCGCTGGCGCCCACCGAAAATGCGCCGAGCGGCGCCCGCCGCGGCCGCGGCTGCGGTGCCCAGCGCAGCAGGGAGACACCGCGCTCTGGGGTCGCTCGCTCCTCCTTCTCCTCCTCCTCTCCCTGCAACTCCTCCTCCTCCTCCCCCCCTCCTCCTCCTCCTCCTCCTCCTCCTCCTCCTCCTCCTCCAACTCATCATCCTCCTCCTCTTTCTCCTCCTCCTCCTCCTCCCCCCCCTCCTTCCGTAGCCATTTTGGCTCAAGGCTTATGCGTCCGCGGGCTGAGTCCGCATTGGCAGAAACGGATGCCGCTGTTACCGCGGCCAGACCCCAAGTGAATTCTGTGAGCCCTTGCAGGAGCACCAGTCTTCCTCTTGCGGCTTCAGTCACTGCCAGCGCAGTGTCAGCGGGATGGCGGCGTCGAAGAAGAAATGGGGCTGGTCGAGGTGCGACACATGTCTGAACTGGGCCTACGACTACAACATCAAGGCGAACGGTGGCTTCTGCAAGGAGTGCGACTCGGAGGTGATCCTGTGGGTCGACAAGCAGCAGGCGAGCGGGGGGAAGCCGCCGCGGGCGAAGGGCACCTACGCGGAAGTTGTGCGCAAGCAGCTGGCCACGGCGCTGGCAAAGTTGGGGCCCGACCCAGCCCTGGAAGCCCAGCTTGGCGCTCTTCAGTCCTCCATTGAGAAGAAAGCGGCACCCAAGGTGCAGGTGTTGCCGAAGTCAGCAGCCCTTAATCAAGCCATTGCGAAGGTCAACGCAGCCAAGGCCAAAATGGAGGGGATCGCCGAGAAGCACACCGAAGCCGAGAACAACGTCAAGAAGATACAAGTACAGATGGAGCAGGCGGCTGCAGAAGTGCACGAGGCCCAGCGCCTGCACTCTCAGACGCTCGCAGAGTATACGGCACAAGCAGAGTCAGATGGTACGTATCAGAGGGCTGGGCAGGTCTTCACCTATGACCCCTCCCTCTTCGAGGAGGACGATGATCTCGAGCAGGAGCAGAAAGACCAGCTCGCGAAGTTCAGGGCGGACGCCGACGCCCTCGAGAACCTGGCCAAGGCGCCGAAGGCGAAGGAGCAGGAGCTCGTGGCCATGGTCGACCAGGCGAGGCGCATCAAGGCGGAGCACGCCGAGAAGAAGCGCAAAGTCGAGGTCGAGGGGCAGCAAGTTCCCCAGGCAGTTCCACAAGCAGCCCCCAGGCAGGCGGATGCAGGCGCACCACCTGCTGCGGCTGCGGCGGAGCCAGACCCCAAGTCCCAGAAGGAAAAAAAAAAAGCAGAGGCCATCGCCAAGCTCGTCGAGAGAACAAGGCGAAGGCCAAGGCGGCAGCAGAGGTGGCAGCAGCAGGGAGGCCCAAGCCTCCCGGTGGCAGCCAGGCGTCTACTACTGGCGCTGCTTCTGCTGAGCAACCACATGTTTAGCACGGAAGGCACCCTGTCTGGCTCAGTGAGGCAACACCCCAGAAGCGACTCGAATGAGAATGGGAGGGCGCAGCAGCCTCGAGGCCATCAAGACAGCGAGCAGTGCCAGAATACGAACATCTTCTTCAGCAACTGCACGCAGTGGGGTCCCAAACCCCACAAGTTCATCAACGAGAACACCCAGCTCGCGGACGTCCCCGCGTTCACGGAGGCACACATCCCGTCGGCTGGCACCGCGAAGTTCAAGAAGGAGCTTCCCAAGGACGGTTGGAAGGCGGCGGCCACGGCGGCCACGCCCACGAAGCGCTCAGAGTTCGGAAACAGCGGGGGCGAGCTCATCACCGCCAAGACGCACTTGGCGGCCACCACCTACGACGAGATGAGGGCGCACCTGGTCTCGAACGGCAGTCGGGAGCCACTTCGAGGGTTCACGGCCATGAATCTCCACCTGAAAGGCGGCAACATTGTCCTGTTCCCCCTCTACCTATTGCCTAAGGGGGGCATGCAAGGAAGCAACTTTGAGAAGATCAAGGCCATTTCGACTGTCATTGGCAGTGTCACGGACCCGTGGATCATCATGGCTGATTGGAATCTTACACTTGTGGCAGTCGAGAAGTCGGGGCTCCCTCAGCGGCTTGGAGGGAAGGTAATTCGGCCCAATGTAGAAGTCACCTGCGACAAAGGCAAGGGCAGCCTGATCGACTTCGCGTTGGCAAGAGAAGATATTCCGGCAGGGATTTGCATTGAGGCAGTGGCGGCCGTCCCCTGGAGGACACACACTGGGCTGCGCCTCATCCTGCCAGGTCGGTCGCAAGCTTGGTGGCACCGTCACCTTCAGCTCCCTCGACCGCCCCCAGTGGCACTGCCGCCGAAGAAGCAACCAGACCCAGAGAGCAAGCGCAGCAAGAAGAAGGAGGCAGCGCGCCTTCGGCGACAGGGGCAGCCCCCCGAGTACATGCACGAAGAGTTCGACCAGATGGAACCACCACCAGGTCCAAAAACAGGGAAGATAACCACGCAGTACAACATCGACGAAGCATGTTGGTTAGTAGCAATAGCGAAAGGCATTCCTCCGACATATACGCACCAGATGGAAGAGATAGAGCCACTTCTCTTACACCATGGTGAGCATCAAGGTCTCATGGAGCAGGCGATTACAGGTGAGTACGCGGCCTGGGTCACTGCTCTGGAGGAGGCGGTCATCGGAGTAGAAACGATGGACGCCAAGGAGGCGGACGCTTACCGAGGCAGAAGGGGTGGTTTCGCTATCAGGTGGCAGAGATCGAAAGCGACGCCAGGCAGAACACACATGAAGTACCGGCCAGCGGAGTTCTGGGCCATCATCGGCACCCTCATCACCAGGTACGAGGCCCTCAGAGTCAACGGAACGGACCCCAGGCAGCAAAAGGAATGTGCACAGCAGCTTTCCTCCCTCGTACCAGCAGTTCCGCCGTCTGGGATTGGAAAATGCGTTCGGGAAGAAGTGCGACAGAGACGACGCAGACGAGAGGATGCTGCAGTTACAGACAGTCGTTAGCCTCACACTCTCGGAGCTCGCAGGCATTAAAGGCGAAATCGAGAACCACCTGGCGATCGCAATGATTCGGGGCATGACAATACAGAAGCAGCAGTTCACGAAATGGGAAAAGAAGATGTGGACGGAGTCTCCTGGGATCCTACACAGGCACGTCAAAGAGCCGACAAAGGTCATCAACGAGCAGTTCCACAACGGCGCTAGCTCGGCGGATCCCGAAGTGATGATGAAGACCAAAGCCCAAAGATGGAGCAAGGTATGGACATATCATGAAGATGCACGAGAAGAGATCAAGGCAGAGCTGCGCCTCATGCACATACAGGCGCGCAAGGAGGACCAGTCGGAGCAGTTCGACGGAGCGATAGCGGCCACCAGCCCAAACAAGGCCGGTGGAGCGGATGGGTTAAAGCTGCATGGCGTCAAGAGGCCCCCTGCGGAGGCACGGCTTCGTCTTGTGGAGCTTATCAATGTGTGTGAGAAGGCGGGCACACGGCCCAGGCAATGGTTTGCTACCCCAGGAGCGGTGGCACCTAAGCCAGCAGGAGGACAACGAGTCCTGGGAATGTTGCCGCTACCAGTGAAGCTATGGAGCCGTACTCGTTCGTCGCCATGCAGTGAGTGGAGCAGCGCCTTGAGTGACCATGCGGATACAGCAATACGCGGCAGCTCGGCCCTCAGAGCTGGGCTATTGAGAGCAGTTCTAGACGAGTCGGCACACGAGATTGGCATCACCAGCCTCACGATCCTGAAGGACATAGAGAAGTTCTATGACAGTGTCAGCCTGGTCCTCTTGATGAGAATAGTTCGTGAATGGGGATACCCAGCAGGCCCAGCAGCGGTAGTCGGAATGGAGGCGTCGACGTTCGCGGCCCCGAGGCCCATCAAAGACAAGGCGGTCTTGAGCAAGCCGATAGAAGTTAGTCGTTCCATAGTTGCTGGACCCCCAAGAGGCGTGAGCCTAGCGAAAGTTTTTCTACACCCTATTCTCCAGAGGGCCCACGCCCTCTCACCGAGGGCAGGGTTATGGACATTCGTCGGCGACACGGTCGCCAGAACGGAGGGCACGCAGAAAGAGACCCCAGAGAAGCTCATCGAGGTGGCCTTGGAATTGGCACAAGGTATGCGGAAGCAGAGGCTCACCATCTCGGACAAGACAGTTCTCATTGGCACGGGCAGGCAGATGATCAAGGACACGGCGAAGATCCTAAGACGGTGTGGCATACCAGTCAAAGCGGCGAACCACACCAAAGACCTTGGGCTTGATGCAGCAGCGGGAAGGAAGTGTTCAGTCCGCACCCTCAAGCAGCGCATCAGTAAGGCCACGAAGCGGCTCGGCAGAATCAAGAGATTGCGGAGATCGACCACGCTGGTGAAAGAGTCCAAAGGGCTATGGGCCACGGGAGTCCTACCACAAGCGACCTACGGACATCAAGCGTTCGGCGTAGCTCCAGGTTCCTTGACCAAGTTACGACGTCAAGCAGAACAACTAGCAGGAGGTCCCCAAGGTGGGAAGTGCCTAACCACTACACTCGCCATCGAGCTCTACGACAAGGAGCCAGGCTTGGAGTTGCGCAAAAGAGTAGTTTCAGAATGGTTGGCATTGTGGCAGATGAATCCATCGATACATCAAAGAGTCAAAATGGCACGGGGGAAGATCAGGCACAGACTACTGCAAGCCGGGCAAAGGAGGTGGGCATATGTCAGAGGCCCGATTGCCACCTTGCAGGCAACCCTCATGGACATCGGTTGGAGCCCCACCAGCGCTACGGAGTGGGATAAACCGCTACCAAATGGTCAGCTTCAGGCTTGGCTAATACCCAGCAGCACGGACACGGACTACTCGCAGGACTGGGAGCGCACGGCCATCCTTGGAGATCTCGTCAATGACATGCGCAGGATCTACTGGAAGCAGGCGGCCAAGCAAGAAGACGGTCAAGGAGTTCAAATGGGAGCTGATGTTTGGAGAATACGCAGAGAGCAAAGGAAGTTTCATCAAGAGGGTGCTGCAGATCAAGCGGCGCTCAACCTCTTAGTCACAGCGGGAGGTCGGTGGACACGAACGAGACGCAGAAGAGAAAGATACGTCATCTGCACGGCTGCCTGCCCACGTTGCGGGCTCAAAGACGAATCATTATTTCATCGCATATGGGAATGCGAAAAGAACACAGGCCACGAGGACTTTGAGAAGACGGACAGCTTGGTGGCACAGGCGGTTGTCCAGCATGAGTCAATGCCCACGCCCTGGCTCAGAGGCCTCCCGTCCATCGAGCAGACCACGCCGCAGTTCGACGAGCAGTACATAGGGCAGTTGAGCATTCGGTACCATGCCAGAGGCTTCGCCGACTGTAGATATCTATGCCGAAATGTAATGTATGGAGAATGCTCTGGAGGGAAGTTTTCAGACGACCCCAGGAGGGGAAGGGCTGGGGCCGCGATAGTTGGCTTCTATCTTGGGGCGGACGGGCCCTGGACTCTCGGAGAGGCCCTCGGTGTCCCGCTCCTTGGGGGGGTGCAGTCTGCTCCCAGAGCCGAGCTCCTCGCCCCTTGTCTAGCGCTCGAGAATGTGCCAGCAGAATGCGAATTCACGTTTGTGACGGACCACAAAACGATCGCCAGGACCTGGGCCCGACGGTTTGCCACGGCTGACCCATTTGGGGTCAACGAAGATCTTTGGACCAGGGCCCGCCAGGCGTTCCAGGTCAGAAGTCAAGACCTGCAGGTAGTGCGGATCCCGTCCCACCAAGAGGGGGAAGCTTTGCAGAAATAAGCACGCCAGAGAAGCTCCTGTTGGCTTCGGGCAATGCCTGCGCTGATTGTTGGGCTGGGGGGGCGTCGGAGCTGGCGTGGTTAGGAGCGGTGGGACGGGCCCCTGATACGGACAAGGTAGATGTCACGGCTGCGCTGATTCGCCGTAGGGCCAGACGAGCCTTAGTGGCGGCAGCGGAAGCCGAGGAAAAGAACAAGGCCGAGAGGAATCCCACAACGATGGGGCCTCGGGTCCCCAGCTTAGTAGCGCTTGCAGCAGCGTCCGAGCATATTTTAGAGCCGTGCGGTTCCAGCCAGAAATACTGGTGGTGCACCATATGTGAGAGAGTTTTGCCCCGATCTAAGATTCGGGATTTCGCGGCCTCGAAATGCTCCGGCTCCCTTGCGAAACCACAGGTTGGAGCTATGGCCCCCCCAGGAGAGAGAACAGGCCCTGCCATCAGAGGGCAGGGCATGTGTGCAGATTTTCACCCCTCTCACAGAATTCAGTATGTGGAAAAATGGTTCTTGCACGTCTGCTCGGTGTGTGGACAGTATGTCAAGATTACACCGTCGAGCCTCCCATCACTTTGTGTTGGTAAGAATCGCAATGGCAACGAGAATCTCTCCAAGCTCAGGAGGGGCCTTTTTCCTCGCCGTGAAGGGCCCCTGGAAGCCGTTCGGGAGGCCATCCTGGCCCGTGATGCTGGTGCATGTGTGACTGCGGACGCCACCGGCCCGCAGCAGGAAAACCCAGGAGTCGACCAGCCAGGCCAGGACGCTGGGCCCTCGGGGGCCCAGATAGGAGCGGGGGATGGGCCTGCGGCTCCGTCCAGGCCTGGCCAGGGCCAGGCGTCTCGGCCTCCCCAAGGCCGAGGCGATCCCAGGTTTTAATGTCGCCACCCAGGACAGTGTCCGATTTCAAAGAGTTCCAAAGAGTTCCTCCTCCTCCTCCTCTTCCTCCTCCTCCTTCTCTTCCTCCTCCTCCTCCTCCACCTCCTCCTCCTCCCCCTCCTCCTCCTCCTCCTCCTCTTCCTCCTCCTCCTCCTTCTCCTCCTCCTCCTCCTCATCATCATCATCATCATCAGCATCATCATCATCATCATCATCATCATCATCATCATCATCATCATCATCATCATCATCATCATCATTATCATCCTTCTCCTCCCTCCTCCTCCGCCTCCTCCTCCTCCCACTCCCCCACTTGCTCTCGGGGCCAGCCATCCTCTTACCTCCCCCCGCTGCAGGATCAGGCAGCATCGTCTCTCTGGCGTGCGGCTCTCGGGGCGCGTGGGCGCGCAGGCCGCTGCCGTCGCAGCTTGCGCCACGGCCGGCAAGGCGCGCACCAAAGTTCACTATTGCTGGTGCCAGTCTTGGCGTGTGGCCAGCCAGAGAACGCACACTGGCACGACACCCGAGGAAGAGGAGAAGGAGGAGAAGGAAAAGGAGGGGGAGGAGGAGGCCCTCCTTGGTCAAAAATCTCCGGGCGAACACCACGTGCGCGATGGGGGGGGGAGGGGACGGCGCCCGAGCCGCAAAAGGGCCCAGGCCCCTACCGTCCCCTCGGGCCACCTTCCCGTGCCTTGCCGGAACGCCGAGCAGCGGCGCGCATCGGCTTCCCCTGCTGCAGCATCACAGGGTTTCGCGGCGGCGCAATCGCCACCGCTTCGGAGAGGCTGCAGGCGCGCGCGATGACGCTGAAACTCGCGGGCGTCCGCCTCCGCCGCCTCCACCGAAGCCGCCTCCGCGGGCGACGCAGGCGCCAGCGGGGCAGCCTCCTCCGCGGCAGCGACACAAGGGGCCACACACTCTTCGCGGCGTCGGCCCACTCGTCGTCGAGGACCTCAGCACCGTCAGCCCCAACAGCAACTACCGCCCCGCCCACCGCCTCCACGGCAGCAGGCCCCGCGGGGGCCGTGTCGGCCACGCCCATGCCATCCACGTCCATGTCGGGCGGCAGGCGCGCCAGCGCCTGCCGCCTCCGCGCCGCGTGGCGCTGACGGCGCCGCCACCGCTTCGCAGCGCGCGCCGGGGGGCCCGCGGCCGCTGCACCAGCACGGCCAGGACGAGCACCGGAGGGGGGGGCGGTTCGAGCAGCACCATCAGCCTGAGGCGCGGGAGCCTCTGGCATCCTGAGCAGGAGAGCCGAGACTGGCAGGGTTCGGGCTAAGCCATGTTGTAAATAACAATTTCGTGGACCGTTTTCGTTTTGATCTCGTTCTGCATTCGACGCGGAGCGAAGACAAAACGAGGGGAAACGAAAACAAAACGAGCCAGACCGATCTGTGAGGGCCCCGGCGCCCGACAACGAGCGAAAGCGCCCGGTGTGAAACGAATGTAACGCCCGGATCTCAGGGATCCTGAACAGGACAGCCGAGACTGCGGCTCCCGCGACGGCCGCGACGCTGCGCCTCGGCGCGCCACCCAGCACGGCGCCGCGCACGGCCGCCTCCACAAGAGCTGCGGCGGCGAGCGGCGGCGCACCATCCCTCGAACCCGCGAGGAGGAAGGAGGCGCGGCCGTGTGAACGCTTGAGCCAGGATGAATACTGTGGAGGAGGAGGAGGAGGAAGAAGATGAGGAAGAGGAGGGGGAGCAGGAGGAGGAGGAGGAGGAGGAAGAAGATGAGGAAGAGGAGGGGGAGCAGGAGGAGGAGGAGGAGGAGGAGGAGGGGAATAGGAGGGGAGGGAGAGGGAGCTATGCGAGAGGGTAGGCAACATCTGAAATCCGATTTCTTTTTTCCCGTCTGCGCCGTCCGATGGCGTCTGCACCGCTTGATCCCGCCGTCTGCTGTGCCGTCGCCAGCGGCGGCGGCCCTAGCGGTGTCGGGATTTCGCCCCCCGGAGGCCCGCGAAGAGGCTAAAGACGTCAAAAAACTGAAAGCGCCGCTGCAAAGGGCGAGGGAGACAAGAAGGAGGAGGAGGAGAAGGAGGAGGCGGAGGAGGACGACGACGATAGAGAGCTGCGAGCAGGAGGAGGCCGAGGGGACAGAGGAGGAGCTTCGGCGCCAGCACTGACGGGCCAGAGGAGGTGGAGAAGGAGGAGGACGCGGAGGAGGAGGAGGAGGAGGAGGAGGAGGTGGAGGCCCCAGGGCGGGGAACGCCGAGGAGGAGGAGGAGGACGACGACGACGACGAGGAGAAGAGGGGAGGAGGAGGAGGAGGAGGAGGAGGAGGAGGAGGAGGAGGAGGAGGAGGAGGAGGAGGAGCCACCACCCAAGCCGATGGTGCGACCACCCAAGCCGATGGTACGATTTTAAGAGGCACCACCCAAGCCCAAGCCGATGGGCTAGGAAGACAGTGGCCGCGGAGCAGACTCTGAGTACATACCGACCACAGCAGCGCACCACGACATTCACCACAAGCAACTGCAGCAGTACGCCAACTACCGCTGAACATCGTCTACTGACCTCCCCACTCTTTTCTGTTTCTGGAATTTAACCCTGGCCAGACTGTTCTACGCACTTATCGTGGTCGACACTCCCGCTCTCCTTCCCGGACGATGACTGCACTGAGGCTGACATCCTTTCTCCCGCCCTTCTGACACGCCTGGTGGCTGCTTGGGATCCCTCCGCAATCCCGTCGGTTTGGGGCTAGCCGCAAAAATCTTGGGTAGCACCCCAAGAGGTGCTAGTCCAGATTTGGGGGGCCCGTCATACAGGATGCCTTCCTTTTTATCACAAACCCAGCAGCACAGCTAATTCGTATGTACCAGCTCGGCTGGCCAACTTTGCCTAGTTTGCATTCGGGGTCCCCATCCAGGGCGTGACCTCAGTTCTTTCGGATGACCTGCACGGCGGACTCACCTTGTCCAGTTTCCCCTCGGTGTCCCCAAACCAGGACGTGACCCGATTTAAAACAACAAATGCAGCAGCCACTACATTTTAACGACGGCACGCCAAGTCTACGCAGCACACCGTACACTTTAACAGGCAGCCGACACAGGCTAGCCCAACTCCTGCTGTCGTCTCGTCTTCCACTCCCTTCTCCTACCGTACCCCTGCTTGAACAGGTCGGTTGACCTACTAAGCTACTTAGCTTGGACCCCCTCCCGCCCCTAGGGGCCGTACCCTACCGACTGCTGCGGATTACCGACATCCTGCACATCCCCTGGATGCATAGGGTTTCGGTGATTTTCGCCTTCGGTTGCCTACGGCCGCTCCTCCTTCATGTCACACCCGCCGGTGTTGCTTGCTTAATCGGCCTCTTCTCTGACGACCATCCCTGCCCCCCCCCCACCCCACCTCACCCCTCCCGCCAAAGGGCATAACCCAGCTGAGAGACCACAAGCCAGCCTACACGGGCCAGCCTGCAGCACTCACACTTGCCGCGTTCCTGTGCACGTTTAAGATCGCTCTGCAGACCGACGTGCTAACACCGCTTGCCCTGTACCTCCCCGCCGACCTCCTTTTCGAGTTGATATGTGACCTTCCTCCCCTCACCAAGGGCAGCAGCCCAACAATGCATACCTCTAGCCAGTTTCATTTGTTGTGTCTATGGGTAGTAGCACAAGTACCGCACACTAGCCCTGCCTGCTCCCCAGCTGCACTATTACAGCAGTTTTTGTCCTCAAGAGACTCTGGTACCATGTCTCTTACACTTAAGTTAAGGGTAGCAGCCAAAGAATTGCATTGCGTGTACCTTGCTTCGTTCCCCACTTGGTTATACAGCCGATGCAAAAAAAATGACTCTGGGAGGATGGGTTACATGGAGGAGGAGGGGGAGGTGGGGACGGCACGATTACCGATTCGCTCTGTACGCTCAAGCTCACCTTGCAGACCGACGTGCTGATACCGGTTGCCCTGTACCCCCACTCCTACCTCCTTTTCCAGATGGCATCCTGTCTACTGCTTCAGGGCCTCATTTCGGGACCCCTAGCCCACAGGGCAGGGCGAGCCCCGCCAGTCAGGCCAGCCGTACAGGCTAGCCGTTAAGCACATGTTTAGCAGCTTAGGCCACCAGACAGGCCAACCAACCTGGCCAGCCTACAAAAGCTGTCCCTTTCGTGTACTGCGGGTTCGTGCTTAACGCGAACACAAAAAGCACGGAGGTCGTGGGCCCAAGGAGGTTTGGAGTGAACCGCAAAATTTTGGGCGACGACCCAAGAATTGCTATGCGTGGCATAGGTGTTTGTTACATAGCTACATTCATCCCTACTTCTCCTCCTTGATATGAGACCTTGCTTCCCCTCACCAAGGGCAGCAGCCCAACAATCCATACACCACGCCACTTTCTTTTCTTGCGAAGGGTAGCAGCCCAAGAACTGCACACTAGCTCTGCCTGTTCCTCAGCAGCACTGTTACAGCAGTTGTTTCACCAGGGACTCGGGCACTATGTCGCTTACATTTGAAGCTCAGGGTAGCAGCCCAGTAATTGCACTGCTTGCACCTGCATCTTCTCATTTGGCTACACATACTAGGCAAAAAGATGGATTCGGGGAAAATGGGTACACATCGGGAGGGATATATGGTCTAAGGGTAGCAGCCCAAGAATTACACACCGTCTGCCTCACGTTTTTTGCACTGGTCACGGACAAGTGAGCATCTGACCACCTGTCTTACCAGCTTGCACCCTTTCCTGCCGAGGCGACGCTACGTCCTGCAGCCGCCTTTTACATTCCGCTTGCAGCATGTACCTACAAATCGAAGGGAGGGTCTCAGAACACACGATTATCATTGCTCTGAGGGTTATCATACTAAGGTAAATGGTGCAGAAGCTGGCGGGCGCCGACTACTTTTACTATTCTTGCCGCGGCCTCTCCTTCCACCGGCGCCCGCCAGGTACTCTTTGCGCCGAGTCGTGTACATTTCTACTTTTCTCTGCTAGAACGCCACAGTCGCTGATTCAGATATGGGCAATTCAAAAAAAGGAGGAGGAGGAGGAGGAGGAGGAGGATGCAGAGGGCGTAGAGGATCGGCGGAGGCGGAAGGAGGCAGAGGAGGTTGAGCAGCGCGGGGAGCACGGGGGCCGTGCTTGGCCGCGATCGGTTCGCTCGCTTCGAGGCCCTCCTCGGACTTGAGGGCCCCAGGGCACACGTAGGAGGAGGAGGAGGAAGAGGAGGAGGAGGAGGAGGAATAAAGTCACCATATTATGAGGCGCCCGCGACCGGCGGCGCCGGCGACGTGATTTGCGGTGCTGAAGTCCCAGGAACGGTGTTTTGGCACGGTTCTGGATCGTCAAGACGCAACAGTCCAGTCAATTCGTGACGCTGGGGTCCCGAAAATGGTGTTCTGGCATGCTTCAGGATCTTCAATCGGTTGTCTCCCAACGGGGCACTTCCTTCAGTGGGAATGAACCCTTGTAGGGGCCTAAAGAGGGAGCTTGGAGGAAGGGTTTATGCAAACATCGTTGATGAGTCTTGGGTTTACATTGGTCCTCCTCCTCCTCCTCCTCCTCCTCCTCCTCCTCCTCCTCATCATCATCATCAGCATCATCATCATCATCCTCCATCCTCCTCCTCCTCCTCCTCCTCCTCCTCCTCCTCCATCCTCCTCCTCCTTCTCCTCCTACTCCTCCTCCTTGTTGTAAGGACCTATGGAGAGGGAACTTGGAGGGAGGGTTTGTTGCAACGTCGTTGACGAGTCTTGGGTTTACACTGGTCCTCGTCCTTCTCGTCTGCGTCCTCCTCCTCCTTCTGGTCCTTCTGGTCCTTCTCCCTTCCTCCGTTTCTTTTCTTCTCCCTTCCTCCTCTTGCGGGCGCCAACGGCATGCCGTGGGCCAGGCGCGGACAGTTGCCCCTGCTCGGGCGGCGCGCAGGAAGCCGCCGAGCGCGGAGCGGCTGGAAGATGGCGGCATCTGGCTCGGGCCTCTCTTGCTCCTATCCTCCTCCCATTCCGGCCGCATTGTACGATTTTAGTGGCAATGCGAGTTGTCTCGATTTTTCGCGATTCACACATGTGGTCCATGCGAGACTCGGAGAGTGGGGATTCCCTGGGGTAGGGAAGCACTCGCCTTGCCAGGTCTTCCCCTTTTAACCATACATGGCGTCGAACGGAGAGGGAAACTCCTCCTCCTCCTCCTCCTCCTCCTCCTCCTCCTCCTCCTGTCGTCCTCCTCCTCCCCCTCCTCCTCCTCCTCCTCCTCCTCCTCTCCCCTCCTCCCTCTTCCCTCCTCCCTCCTCCCTCCTCCCTCCTCCCTCCTCCCTCCTCCTCTCCTCCCTCCTCCCTCCTCCCTCTCCTCCTCCTCCTCTCCTCTCCCTCCTCCCTCCTCCCTCCTCCCTCCTCCCTCCTCCTCTCCTCCCTCCTCCCTCCTCCCTCCTCCCCTCCCTCCCCTCCCTCCTCCTCCTCCTCCTCCTCCTCCTCCTCCTCCTCCTCCCCTCCTCCTCCTCCTCCTCCTCCTCCTCCCTCCTCCTCCTCCTCCTCCTCCTCCTCCTCCTCCTCCTCCTCCTCCTCCTCCTCCTCCTCCTCCTCCTCCCTCCTCCCTCCTCCTCCTCCCCCTCCCTCCTCCCTCCTCCCTCCTCCCTCCTCCCTCCTCCCTCCTCCCTCCTCCCTCCTCCCTCCTCCTCCCTCCTCCTCCTCCTCCTCCCTCCTCCCTCCTCCCTCCTCCCTCCTCCCCCTCCTCCCTCCTCCCTCCTCCTCCTCCTCCCTCCTCCCTCCTCCCTCCTCCTCTCCTCCCTCCCCCTCCTCCCTCCTCCCTCCTTCCTCCTCCGCCTCCTCCTCATCCTCCTCATCCTCCTCCTCCTCCTCGTCCTCCTCCTCCTCTCTCCTCTCTCCTCCCTCTCCTCTCTCTCCTCTCTCCTCCCTCCTCCCTCCCCCCTCCACCTGGACACTCCGTGGCGGCCACACATCGGCCTCTCCACGACCATCCGCAGCAGCGGACTTCAGCTCATGACGCGCAGGCTTGTCTGCCCTAGCCGCCTCCCGCAGGTGGCCAGGCCGTGCACCGCTCCCACGCTGGGCTCCAAGTCTTCTGTCGCCAAGGGCGCTAAGAGGGCCCAGGCAGAGGAGGCACGTCTCAAGCGCAATGACAAAATCAATCTTCTTTTCGGTCAAGGTGAGAGTCCCCTTGCCGTTCAGTCAAGTGCCAGACGTTGGTTTGGCGCACGACAGTTTCAGCCAGGCAGGCGCACCCAGTGCCTGGCCCGACGAGGAGGATCCTTGGGCCCACGAGGGCAATTTCTGCTACGAAAATGCGCTTGGGCCATCCATCGTCAGCATCGGTGAGTCTCATGCACATGCTGAAGCCCCGCCTCAGCCAGTTAGAGTAGGATCGCATAGTGTCTTTCAGGGACCCACCCCCCCAGCCAAAGGTCAAGCCTCGTTTGAGAGTCCCCCTGATGTATCGGATGTCCCGAAAACGAAGGTTGAGCCCGCATTGTGTGTTCCTGCCGAGCTCTGCGACCAGTGCCGTGCTCAAAACCAGTGCGTTTGTGCGGGACCCCCGTCGCAGGGTTTCCTCTCCTCCGTAGCATTTTGGCTCAACCCACAGCACGTGGGGTCAGTCAGTTCCTGGTACGCCCAGTGGGTTTCCACACTCGAACAGGCCATTCTCTCGCACCACCAGAGTCCTGCCGCTGGAGGCCCCAGCAGAGCAGAGGGTTGCAGTGTTCTCATCGAGGCTGCACAGCATCCTGGCAGATTGAGGGAGACGCCCCTCCGCGACAAGGTCACATCGTGGTGGAAACGAGTTTCATCCGTGCTATTGCAAATTGTATCCCACCAGGGTCGAGGCACCGGTTACAAGCAGGTGGAGCAGCTCATTACAGCGTGTCGGCACTTGGCCAGCGATCGACCAGACGGGGTGGAAGGACCTCTTCGGCCTGGCGACCCGTCGCTGCCAGAGTGGACAGGGCTCCTGCTCAACGTCGAGGGCTGCTCCCCGAGGGTGATGGAGGGTTTTCAGGCGCTGGCTCGGAGACTTGAGCAGCGTGCTCATCGACGTGCGCTGCGTGAATCACTCGGTGAGTTCAAGAGCTGGCTTTCCGACGTGGCCTCGAGCGGGGCCGTCTATAGATAGCTGCGCGAAGACCCATTGCCCAAACAGGAGTTCATCAAGGGGCAGGCTGTGATCTCGCAGCCGAAGGACATCCTGGACGCCAAGGGCCGTCAGTGGAGCGGCGTTTGGAACGCTAGGCCCCACGACCCCGTCCGCCTTCGCGAAGCGGGCCAAGGAGGCTGCCAGGGCGGCCCGCGACGAACCGCTGCCCCCCATCTCTGGTGAAGAGGTGCGGGCGGCGGCCAGACGCACGAGGGCGAAGACGGGGATGGGGGCCGACCGCCTCGCACCGCTGGACGTGGAGCGCTTGCCAGACCAAGCTCTGGAGGAGCTGGGGGCGCTCATGGGTTATTTCGAGGCCGCGCTCGCGTGGCCGCGCCGGACGCAGTTGACCATCGGGAAGTTGCTTCCCAAAAAGGCCGATGGTGATCGCATCATCGGCCTCACCTCACTTTTGGGACGGCTTTGGTCCATTATTCGGGAAAGATATGTTCGAGAGTGGGCATGCGTGGCCGAGGAGGGATGGGATGCAGCCGCCCTCGGCAACGCGTCGCGCCAGGAGGCTTTCTTCCGCACATTGGGCGACGAGGTCGCCGCTGCAATGGGGATTTCACCAGCACATGGCATGTTGGACATTCGAGGGTTCTACGATGCGATACAGTGGGATCAACTGCTATCGGCCGCCATCCGCCTCGGTTTTCCTCCTGCAGTATTATATCTGGAGATGGCTCAGTGCGCCGCTCCTCGCATCCTCGAGCAATTTGGCGCGGTGTGCGAGCCTCTACAGGTGCAGCATCCCATCACCCAGGGGTTGAGGAGTGGCACGCGTTTCGCAAATTGCATGGCGCATTTTATTATTGCCAAGGTTTCCAGCACACATGTGAGTCTCAGCCACAGGATTTGGGTCGTTGATATGTCGCAACGGATGGCAGGACCCAGCAAAGTGCTTCAGTCCAAGGTCACGGCTTGCCTGGCCGACACGTGTGACGAGCTCGCCAGGTGGAAGTTGGATGCGTCGCCTAAGTCAGTCATTGTATGTTCTATCCACGGCGACGCTGTGGAAATTTCTCGGAAGTCAAAGGCTCGTGGGTTTCACGTTCGTGCTGTCCATCAGGCCACCTTCCTGGGAGTCGACCAAGGAGGCGGCCGACGGCATGCCCGAACCACCCGTCTGAAGAGGATTGCCAAACATACCAAACTTCATCGGACGATTGTACGCCATGCACGGGCGTCCCGAGTTTTCAGGGTCACAAGTCGACTGGAACGCACCAGCGCCGCTGCAGCAGGGACGCATGGGCATCAAGTATCTGGGACTTTCGGCACGCAGCTGGAACACCTACGGCGCAGCCTGGCAGCGGTTGTTGGTAATGGCAGTCGAGGGGTATGCAAGACATCGATGTTGGCCATCAAGGAACCATCGCAGGGCCCTGGCATCAAGTACCCTCATGAATGCCTCGAGTCTGGGCTCAAACAGTGGTTCGGCCAGCCGTCCATCCGCAGTGGCGTGCACAGAGCGTGGAGCAGCGTCGTGGCCAAGTTGAGGAGGGTGCCAGCATCGCAAAGATCGAGAAGCATCCGTGGGCCTATGCCTGCCGTCATATGTTACTTGCTCGAGAGGCAGTGGGATCCAGCCAGCCCCACACCCTGGATCATGCCCGACGGTACCGAGTGGCGTTTCCCTGAGGAAGGGTACAGCGATATCGTGGTGCTCAACGGCATGCAGCAGTTCGTCGGCGATTCGACCGTGCATCTGAGCTGCTTCTGTGGCGGCGGGCCGAGAAGCATTTCTGCGGCAGCGGCCTCAGCCAGGGGGCGGACATGACCTCTCTCCGTCAGCTGGTGGGGAACCTCGAGGACCCCACGAACGGGAAGCGTCTCGCGGAGCTGATGGTCCCGGTTGCAGCGGGCGCCAGCTGGCCTCGCCAGCGCAGGGCGGAGGCTGCCACCAGGGCGTCCGTGGAGGTGCTTTGCCCACGGTGCCATCAGGCCTCAGAGACAGTTTTCCACAGAACATGGGGGTGCGACTACAATCGCGACGAGCTGGCCTACCAGAAGTCCGACTACTTATACCCGAGGGCCGTGGCCCAATGTGAAGCGGAGGAGGCTTTCTGGCTGCGTGGTCTGATGCCTGCCACCAGTGTCCAGGTGCCGCCCCCTCCGTCTGAAGCGTGCTGGTGGACCAGCGGCCTCAACGACGGCGTCTTTGAGGGGTGTCTCGGCCCTGGGTCAGTCGACTGTCCAGTGCTTGCTTTCGGAGACGCCAGCGGCGGACCCGACTCTGCGACCCCGCGTTTTCGCAGAGTCGGGCTCGGCCTGGCCACGTTTTCGGACGAGTGCCGTCTGGAAATACAGTGCACTGTTTCTGGCAGCCTCCCTGGGTCGCAGCAGACTGTCCCCAGGGGTGAGCTTGTCATGTTTCTCACGGCCCTTCGGTGGGCCACCGATTTCCTGATTTACGTCATTGACAACAAAGCTGTTTTTGACGGGTGGCATAGCCAGCGGTTCGCCCACCCCTCTGGCGAGAACGGAGATCTGCGGGCTGAGGTCGGCCCCGTCATGTCGTGCCAACATCTGGGCCATGTCACGGTTATTTTCACTCACAGCCACCTCGCAGCCGTTGATGTTGCGGCGGGCCGAGGCCCAGGCTGGCTCGTCAGAGGAAACATCGTGGCCGACAAGCTGGCCAACTGGGGCGCCGAGCAGCGCAGGCTGCCGTCGGCTGTTCGTACCCCCATTTTGTCTTTGGAGGAGGACCTTTTTGGGGTCCGCATGCGTATCATACGAGCTTCGCTCGATGCACTCCTGGCCGAAGGAAAACTAGCGAGCGAGTCCCCAGTGCACGCGTGTAGTAGTGGTAGGCGCCGACGTGGGAGAGTAGGTCAGCCCCCCCCATAGTCGTGCCGCCGCCGCCATCAGCTACCACTGTCTCCTTTTTCGAGACTAGCCACGCCCTTGATGACTCTGGGCGTCGCTGCCGCCGCTTTCGCGAGGCTCAGCCGCGGTCTCTCAGGTCCGTGAGTGGCGCCAGACAGAATGTTTTCGGTTGATTTCTCTCAGTGGCTCCCTTCGTGGGCTTCCTCAGGGGGCGAGGCTTCACATCGCTGGGGGGTGGGCCCACCCCTCCCACAAAATGCGGTTGCACCAGGACCTCGATGTGTGGTTCTGCGCGTCGTGTGGTATGTATGGGGATAAGCAATTGCTCGGTCTCGGCCGTGAATGCCCCAATGTGGTGTCTCCCACGCGGGCTGAATATCTGAAGCGTTTAGAGTTGAATCTTTTCCCCGAAGCTTACAGCAAGCGGGAATTGGAGCTGAAGGCCCACAAGGGGCTCTGAGGTAGATATCTGGACTTCGTCCTGGCATTCCTGACTCCTCCTCCTCCTCCTCCTCCTCCTCCTCCTCCTCCTCCTCCTCCTCCTCCTCCTCCTCCTCCTCCTCCTCCTCCTCCTCCTCATCCTCCCCCTCCCCCTCCTCAAGGCAGGAGCCTCGGGGGCCTCAGGACGTCGGCCTCCTGCTGGAGGGCGCGCTGGTCGCCCTGCGCCACGCCGCGGCCACGGGCGCGGCGGCCGAGGAGCAGCTGGCCGAGGCGAGCGCGGCTGCCAGGGGCGGGCCGGCCACCTCGCCTCGGGAGGCTGCCAGGGGCTCGAGGGGAAGGGAGGGGAGGGGAGGGGAGCGGAGGGGAGGGGCCCGTGTCTCGAAGAAAACGGGACGCCAGATGTCTGGAGAGAGAGGGGAGGGAAGGGAGGGAGGGAGGGGGAACTTTTCGGACAGCAAGTCTGTCCAGGCCCCGAGGCTACGAGCGCCCCGCAGGCCTTCCTCACAAGGCGGGAGGCGCCGCTCACGCAACAGGGGTGGTAGGATGACCTCCCCCTGGCGCGGTCTGCAGGGACCCCGACTGGAGAGCAAAACGGTTATGCGGTGATGAGGCCGCTCAGGGGCCCGTCCGCGCACCCGTGACAGTAGCGCCGCCTTGACACACGCGCGCTGGCACGCCCGACGCAGAGCTTAGGAAAAAGGAAACGGCACCACCTTGGGGCATCCCCCGCAGCGGCCCAGTGAGAACAGACGACGGAGCAGGTGCCAATTGTTCACATAGCCTTTTGGTGGGGAGAGGTGCTAGCACTGGTGTGCCGCACGTTGAGCGTCGATGAAGGCTTGGAAGTTGTTGTGAATCGACGCCCACAAGGCCACTGCTGGCCGAAAGGCTTGCTGCAGGCCGCTCCAGGCATCTTGCGCTCGCGGGAACCTCTCGAGTAGCGGGGCTGACTGTTCCTGACACTGGTGAAGGGAAGGCGCCAGCTGGTTGGCTCGGAGATGAAGCAAATGAACACTGGCGATGAGGGTGGTTTCGCGGTCACCTTGGTGTTGACTGCTCGCCGCAGTGGATGTTGCGCGGGGGCTTGCCTACGGTCCGTACGTTGGGCGGTACCGCTGGCGTGGTGGCCGGCACACTAGCCTCTCGACCACCCCTGACGGAACCCTGGTTGGCCGGAGAGGGTGGGGGGGCAGGCTGAAACGGTGGGTCGGGGTGACCAATGGGTTCTGACTCTCTTGGGCGGTCGTCGATTAGCCGAGGGAGGGAGAGAGAGAGAGGGAAAATACGGTTGCGTATGTCGGGGTGGTTCTCGATTGCGTTGTCTTCGCCTAGGAAATGGCTCTGTGGAGGGACGCACTTGGTTCCGTCATCACTTAGCGAGGCTCCAAGCCTGAGCGGGTCGAGGTCCTCCCCTTCGAAGTCGTCCGGTGGTGGCGACCAAGAGTCGTCGAGTTCCTCGAAGTGGTCGGGTCCTGGTGGACCGTCCGGCGGAGGTGGTCCTCCTTGTGCGCCTGTGTACACCTGTTTCTGGCCCCCCGAGTCCGATGGCAAGCGTGTTAGGTGTCCTTTTTGAGAGTTCGGACCTGGAATGCCCGACTCCTGTGAGGCAGGTAGAGCGTCAAATGTCGCTGGTCGTATATGGCGACGGCCGTGCAACGGAGGACACTGGCAAATTTGCGTCGCCATTTGGCGGCGTCGACCCCGCCTTGTGGGACACGTGGCGAGCTCATCAGCGTGACGCTTAAAAATTTCAACGATCGGAATGATGCGTCCTTCGTTGATGCCATGCTCCTCCGGATGACTTTCCACCTTGTGGACTTTGAACAAGTTGGGTTTTTGCAGAAACGCACGGTGGGTTGAAGCAATTTACCCTTGAGGAGCACTTCAAGTCTGTCAACGACCACCTGGTGGTCGACAGAAACATGCACCGGTCGTTCTGCCGTGGCGAAGAGATAAACCTTAGCAAGCGTTTCGGCCCGCTGCGCTGATTGTGCCAAACCGTGCACACAGGCAGAGCAGTTGAGCCGGTGGTTTAGACCGCAGTGCCAATACCCGCCCTGGCAATACCCGCCCTGGCCAGGAGGGAGTGGGTCTTCGGCGGCTAACCCAGGGGGAATTGAGAAGGGGTGGACATTTTTCAGAAGGCTCGGAAGTCCCCCGGCCTTCTGGGAAGTTTTCTAAGCCGTCCTGGGCCACACCGAAAATTGTTCGGAAAGCGCGAGGGTTTCTGAGAAGTCCCGCCGCCTTCTGAGAAGGCCTTCTCCTTCTCACTTCCCCTCCGCGATCGCCGCCGAAGAGAGGGGTGATTTTGGATTGCGCGCGCGTTGAACCTGGCGGCTGTCGCGCGAGAGTGGCGCTGCGGCTAGCAGAGGCAGTTAGCACAGACAGCTCATGTGTCTATACTAAAAGTCGAGAATCGAAAACTCTGCACGGGCACCGAAGGTAAAGTACAGCACAGTAAAACAGTTCGGGCGTGAATGCCGAATTGCCAGTCCCAGCATCCCCCCTCACCGCCACCCATCGACCTCCACGAATCATTAGGCGTCAGCGTGTAGCTGACCTTCAACAGTGGTCAGTAGGAAAGGCGGGCCTACGGGGGCGGCGGTCCTGCAAGGTGTTCCCGACATTCCCCTATCAGCCAGGGCTCGGGTCTCTCGCAACACAGAGTTGGGTAGGAGAGGCAAACAGATGTGGAGCGAGGGTGACTTGCTACTGATTCGCTGCGATCTTGCTCTGGGCAGTACGACGTGTCTCGTATCATGCAGAGCTGCACTGCACACTCGACCCGACTGGTCTGCGTCTGCTCGTCAGTCATGCCGAGATCTCGACTGATGCTAGTGGCAGTTGCCAACTGGCTGAGTGAGCACGGCCCTCTCTACCCTGAACACCTGAAACCCCAACTCCCACCCATCACCTGCAACACCCTTCTCCATAAAGCATATGTAATGCAGGCGGCAGACTGGCTGGGCAGGCGCACGAGCACCTGGCTGTCCGCCTGGGGGTCCGGTCAGCACACGCAACGGGCTCGTGGTTAGTGACGGCCCTCGCTCACCGGCCCCCTGCCACTGCCCCCGCGGGCCAAGGCATGGAAACGCGTCTGCGCGTCGGTAGCTGATGGCAGGGGCGCGCACCTCTGTCGAAGGTGCTGCCGACGAGAGAGATGGCGGGTGGCGTAGCACGCAGGCGGCGGGCGGAAAGAGCAAGATAGGCAGGTGTCCTCTCTCCTTGATCCCTCCACCACTGCCCAACTCATACATTCCCGCCCCCCCCGAATACTCGCGATCTCAACGACTGCGGGTTGCTCTCGAAGTGAGCAACTGCCAACATTGACCTTGCCTCGGCGAGAGCCGCTGTGGGGAGGGGGCTTCGCGAGTTCCTGTCGGAGCGCCCACTATGGCCCCCTCCCCTCACGGTTCGACCCTCGGCTCGGCCGACAATGGCTGAACTAGAGCTGGCGACAGCTGCGCAGTTTTCGCACGGGGGACGGGCCCCGCAGGGCGTCTGCGACGGGGCGGCGGCGGGGCATGGGCGTCCGCACGAGCTGCTACACTGTAGCGCCTCTCCGCTCCTCGATCCTCCAAACACCCGCCCAATTCCACCCACCTCCAGGTTCTGACCACATGTTGAAGTCAGCTGGGCTGTCGCGGCAGATGGGAGAGACAGGGGGGGAGGAAAAATGCTCCTGGGTAGTGGTCAGGACTGACAAGCTGCCTGACCGAACTCGCTGCAAGACGTGGTTAGCTGTTAACCTCCTCCGATATCTCCGTAAACCACCACCGAACACCTCCTATGATCTGGTCTTGCACCTGATCGAACAGCCCGTCTCCAAAGTTGGGCTGGTGCGTTCAAGGTGCAACTCTCTGATCGTGTCTGAGCTTCCTTCGCAGCCTTGCCTGCGAAAAGTGGGGATCCGCGCTCGGAAGCTCGACTGGTTGAGGCGGAGGGGAGGGGAAAGCGCTGGAGGGAGTACCACGTGGCGGCTTATACTCCTGTTCTTCGTCGGCCTCTTGCGGCCCAGGTGCCCGAGGAACGGAACCTGAAACAAACACCATTCCTGGCTCAGGTTCGGGAAAGGACGAACCTGGGATGGACTCGGGCGGCGACACCTTGCCCCGCTCTGGGTCTGCACGAGCCCGACCAGATCTGGGTGCAACAAAACGGGCGTCGAAGACTCTTCGGTCCCGAGTATGGGTCCCATTCTACAACGAAAGACCTGAAAGACCCACGGCGCTCCTCCTCCAAGACTCCGAACTCCACCCGCTCCAGCAGCACGTCCCGACAGTCAAAAACACGGCAAACAGCTCAATCATGGCTCCTAGCAGACGCTGCCGACGCGGAGTTGCTCCATCTGAAGAGGCCTGACTTCCAAGAGTCCCCAACAATAGTCGTGATTCGCAAGCTAGCCTGCATCCAAGAGATGCCAGCGAAAGATGATCCACTAGATGCGGTCGGGCATTAATCTTCAGCCTGCACATCGTACACACACCGTCGTGTCCAGCGTACACTCTTGCCAGTATCGACAGTTGTCGGTGCATGCGTGCCACTTGCGTGCGCAGTGCCCGATGTCGCGCTGATCCTGCCCCTCACCATGGGCACTCCATGGCGGGCATGTCTTCAATCGGCGGCGGCGGCACAAGGATGCCTCTGTCATCAGTGTACACACGAGCGGGCACTCCTGCCGCATGCACTTCTGCACAACTTGCGTGCTAGCGTGATCCTGGACTGGTATTGCGTCTGCGCATGCATTCCTATACGTATGATACGTTTCCAGGTAGGTTGGCTGCGTCGCATGAGGCATTCCCAGAGTCGATTACATGCGGCATTTCACATGCATCAACATTCGGGTATACCCCAAGACCGTCGTAGATGCTGACCACGGTGAAAGTCATCTGCCGCTGTCGGCACGAGCCCCACAGATGCAAGACGTGCTATGGTATCTGCAAGCTCGTTCAGTGTAAGGGCGAGGTGTCCCAACTAACGGGAGAAAACGAAACCATGTTTGGCTTGCAATAGCCATAGCACCAACCAAAAACGGCTTGACATCCAGCTGCGCCCGATTAGTTTTTCACATAGTAGGAGGGAAACGGTTAATCGAGAGATGAGCCGAGGATGGCGGGGGTGAGAGATGCGGCGCGAGCTTGCCAGGGCTGACAACGGTGCCTGACCAGCTCGCTGCAGTCGGGTTATGCGCACGACGGCTGACAGCGCAGACTCCATCTGATGCTGCAGCGCGGCTGTCGTGGCAAGCCCGTCTCCTGTCTCGGGCAGACCGAGAGATGGCATGGGCGTCTCATCCATCTCACTCCACGTGGCCTGCCCGACGGGCCGCATCACCCCAGCGTCGACGCATCGGAGTTGCCGTCGCTACCGACGACCACGAACTCGCCGTCCGCGCCACGGCGAGGGCTGTGGCTGCGGCTGTGCCGCTGTCGGCGTGCCGCAGCGTCGGCCGCCTCCGTCTCCCCTGCTCCAGCTGCGATCTCTTCACGCCCTGCAGGCACAGGTGGTGCTGCTCCGCGCCCACGGTGACTTGCGGTGTCTTGCCGCGCAATGGCGTCCCGCAAGCCCTGCTGCCCCGCGGGCCTGCGGGCTCGGTCAGCCTCACGCTTGGCCTGTCGAGCCGCCCCCGCACGGGCCCTCAGCTCCTCAGGCGTCGGGTGCGTCGGCCTGCCTCCTCCTGCCGCTGGCGACCCCGCCTGTCCGTCGCTGGCCGCCGCGGGCGCTGCGGCGGCGGCAACCGCGGCAGCAGGCGGTGCGGCGGCGTGGCCTGCCCTCGTCCGTGGCGGCGCCGCGGCATCGCCAGGCGTGGCCGCCGCTGGGGCCGCAGGCACCTGCTCAGGGGCTGCGGGCGTCACGGGCGCCGCTGCAGCTCCAGGCGCCTGGGCAGCACGTCCCGCGGACCCGAGCCGCTGCGGCTGGCCCGCGAATGCAGCATGCCCATGCGTGGCGGGGGCCGCCGCTGTCTCTGCACTTGCGGCGGCCATCTGGCTCTGCATCGTCGTCAGCAGCCGCGTGAGGCCGACCAGTTGTCGCGTGAGCTGCGCCTGCCCAGCCTGCAACTCCGCGATGGCCGCCACGGGCGGGGCCATGTCCGGCGGGGTGCCAGGGGCTGGTGATCCAGCAGGCGGCGTCGGGCCCGCTGGCGGCATGAGCTCGTCCTCCTCGGCGCCGTCGCCCGTGACGTGGCCCGCCGACGGCACGAGCTCCTCGAGTTGATCCAGCAGCACCTTGGCCTTGCTGAGGGCCGCCTCCCGCTGCTGCACTTTGGCCTCCTTCTCCTCCGTGATCTTCTTGGCCTGCTCCGCCTCGGTCTGCGCCTTCTCGAGCTTACGTTGAGCTCGCTGTACGAAGGACCGTTGGCGATCACACCTGACGCCAGGCGAGCGTGCCATCAGTACCATGCAGAGCTGCACTGCATACTCCTCCTCCTGTGGCCTCCTCTGCTCGTCGGACATGCCGAGGTTGCGGGCGGCGAGCAGCCGGTTGCCAGTGGCTGCTGCCATCTGGCGGAGCGAGCGCCGATGTGCAGCCAGCTCGCGCTCGTCCCTGGGCGGGTCCACCCAGGACGCATGCGCTTGAGCGTCCTGCGGCAGCGCTGGCAAGATGCCCAGCGCTTGGCTGCGGACCTCGTCGTCGGCCTCGGAGTCGTCTGTAGCTTCTCCTCGCCTCCGTCCTTCTGCTGACTCTGGTTCTGGCTCGTCCTCAAATCGCACTCGAGAGGCCGACCTCGGCCGCGTCGCGCTGCGGCGGCGTCGGCGAGAGCCAGAGCCAGAGCGCGGACGGCCGTGACTCGTGTCGTCCTCCGTTCGCCTATGGCGTGGTGGACGACCGTCGCCCTCCGTTCGCCTATGGTGTGGAGGCCAACCGTCGCCATGCCTGGGCCCATGCGATGGCATCGGGTAGCACGTCCGGCACAGGAGGTCGGCTGGCGAGTTGAGCTCGCCGCAGGCGGGGCACCACCATCCTGGCGGTGGTGGCGGTACATACCATGGCGGCGTCGCTCCACCGCCCGAGCCCGAGGCACGCCTGTGACCTCCGGCACCGCCTGCACGTCCGCCAGAGGGGCCCGCGCCCTTGCCAAAGCCAGAGCCCTTGCCACCGCCGGCGCCACCCTTGCCTCCGTCCACTCCGTACATGATGCCGGTGCTGTTGAGCGCGCCGAGGCGGTCGGTGGCGTCCTGCACACGGCGTTGCTCTGTCAGCGCGATCCTCGCGCGGGCACGACCGACTGGCACGACCGACGCGGCGAAGCGTCCTCGCTTGTCAGCGCAGCCAGCGGGCGCGTCGGTGCCAGGCTGGGTCGGTGCGTCCGCGTCGGTGTCTGTTAGTCGTGTCACCCTCGCGAGAGCTCGCTCGCGGCACGGCTGGCTCGCAGCGCGCCAGGCGGGCGCGGCGGCCGGCGCGTATAGCGGCTGTCCGCGGGCGAGGCTCGCAGCGCGCTGCGGTACCTGGTACCTCGGGCATTGCACCCAAAGCCTCGAACCGGGACGGCAGCTTGCCGGGGGCGACGATGGGGGCGAATGGCCGAGGGGCGGGCGTACAGTCGGGGCCCTGAAGAAGGAACCTTTTTCGGTGGGGAGGGGCTCCGTGTTCCTTGATTGCTTCACAGTTTGCCTTGGGTTTTCCTTTGGTGTTCGATGGGAAATCGAGGTTCAACTTGTGGATAGAGGGGGCCTCGTTCCTTATTTCGGGTTCCTTGGGTCAACGCTCCGACTGTAACACGCCTTCGCCCAGGAGCCTCACCAAAGGCACAGCACGTGCCGAAGAGAGGGGAAGGGAGGGAGGGGGGAGAGGGCGTGAGGGAGGGAGGAAGGGAGGAAGGGAGGAAGGGAGGGAGGGGGCCCCGACGAGGAGCGCAAGGAGAACCAGGTGGCAGCGCGCCCTTCTCGGCGTGGCCCACTCGGGTTCCCTTCTCGACGACGACGACGACGACGACGACGACGACGACGACGACCAGGAGAGCGCCTCCTTCTCGGCCCCTCACCAGGGGGTTGCCAGAGGTGGTCCTGGCCCAAGGTGCCCCCACGTTTCCGCGGGCTTTTGGGGCACTTGGGGTCCTACGGACCTGGTGACGGTGCTCTGGATGATGTAGGGGCCTCCACAGGAATCTTGAGGACACCTTGGGCAAGGGACGCCTCTGGCAACACACGATCCGCATTATCATCCCCGCCCTCCCGGTCAGGAAGATGACGCACGTCTCCTTGGTCCCGCGGGCGGACAGACATTCCTCTTGGTTCTTGGAGGCTGTCTCGCCTTAAGATGCTTGCCAGCTGCTGCGCCTGGCCGAGAGCGCCCTGGGGGCGCCCGAATCGCCCCGAACGGCCACCAGGGGCCTGAGTCATGGCCCGAAAGCCCAGACCTTGTCGCGCTGCAAAGGAAAAATATGACAGAAGATTGCGAGCACGGCTCAGCCTCAAGGAGCCCCTCCGGGGCCCTGGGACCGTCAAAACCGATTCAGGGCGACAAGCCGGCTCTGGGGAAATAAATGGTCGGGAGTTCCCTGGAGCCCTCAACATCACCCAGGCACTCACAGCGCGCCATGTAGAGCAGGAGCGGGTCCCGAAAGTTTGTGGATGTTGTCTGGGGCCCGGGGCGGACACCAAAATGGTCAGAAAACAGTTCGGAATGAAAAGCCAGTTCCCAAGAAGTGGTCTGAATTTCAGGCGGTCCTCGTTGTGAAAAATCACGACATCGGAGGTCTTGGGCCGTGAGAATCCGCGCCGTCGCCTTGATCCGCGTCGTCATTGTCGGTGTCGAGTCTGCGCTGCTGCTCACTGTTTCAAAGCAGTGCCGCCGGCAGTGTGCAGCAGGCGGTCGTTTCACCACTTGGCCAATGTACCTTTGGCGGGGGTGGCTCTCTCTCTCTCTCTCTCTTGCCCTGACCTGCAAGGGGAAGGCGAGCGCCCTTCCAGATGTGGCCCTCCAGAGGGCATCGCTTTCGGCGCATTTTGCCAGGCCTCCCAAATGGGGCTGGAGCAGATGGGGTCGGAGGACGGTGCCGCATCGCCGATGCACCGGCGATGCGGCGCCATCTGGAGCCCAGCTTTCTCCATGCAGACGTCGCCGATGCATTGCCGATCCACCTGGGAGGCCTCCAGGGTCAAAGAGGGGCGCCCTCGAGGGCGCGCAGTGATTCGCGCTTCGCGCTTCGGCTCCGATTCCTCCTTGTCCTCCTCCTCCTCCTCCTCCTCCTCCTCCTCCTCCTCCTCCTCCTCCTCATCCTCATCCTCCTCCTCATCCTCATCCTCCTCATCCTCCGTAGCCATTGTGGCGCAAGACGGCATCTTTTGACTTGCAGCTCAAGCGAGCCTCGGCATGGTTTGTTCTGCATTCTGACTTCTGCATTATTTTCTCTGTTAGCAAATATGTTGTGGTTATGCTCCTCGACGATGGAATCGATTTGGCGTGCGGTAAAGTGGCGTGCATTGCTACAAAGGCGTTGCGGCTTGTCACTACCTTTTCGGGCAAGCACCATTCGGGATTACACAGTGCTGTTCACGGCTATCGGCGCATTCTATCGACCCCTGTTCGCCGCCGCCTTCAACATATTGGCATCGCTCACCAATTTCTTCGACATATCACTGATCCGTGGGAGGCCGACTTTTTCGAGCTGCTGGAGTCCGAGTTGCGCGCTGGCTTTCCGGGCTCATGTGGTCGCGTGTGTGCCCCGCGATGGCAACATCGTGCACGCCAGGCGCCTGATGGAGGTCATGATCTATATGTTGCCTCGCCCTCTCGCCTGAGGTACGATGCACCTGAGTTCGTTTCGCGCCAACTGGATTCCTTGGGATCTACACAACAACCGTACACGCCTCCTGCGTCGGATTTGGTGTTCTCTGTCCCTGTGGTGTTGGCAGGCGCTCAAGCTCAGTACGACCTTCAGTTGGATTTGTATCACAAACTGGTTGAAGCGCAGAGTTCGTCTATTGCGAAGCTCCAGGGCTTTCTGGAGTAGCAGGCGAGTGATGCCCTTTCGTTTTCTTCTTCGTCTACTTCCCCAGCGGCTCTACGTTCTGGTCCGACCAGCTGGCAGGCTGTTTTCTGTCGTATTATATTCCGCTCTGTGTGCAAGCTGCATCAGGGGCAGCACTCGTCGACTGCGCAGCCCCAGGGTGCGTCGGAGGTGCTGCCGAGCGATGCCCTTTCTTCTTCGTCTTCTACTTCCGCGGCTCCAGATACATCATCTTGTTCAGGTTTCCATCGCTCTGGTCCGGCGGACGAGGAGACGAACCCAACGATTCGTAGCCGCATTGGGGTGCTAGAGGACCATATTCAAACCCTGCGCCATTCTGTTTTTGATGATGTTAAGATCTGGTGTATCGATTCGGTCCCCAAGGTCGTGTGTCAAGTTGTTCCTAGCATTGTTTCGGATTCGGTACAGAAGAGTATGGATTATTGCATGGAGCTCTGTTCTCGAAAGATTGATGAACTGGCCGATGAGCTGTCTCGTTCTGTGTCGCTGTTGGAAGCCCGTGTCCTGGCGCTGGAAGCGGGCCCGCGGCAGGCTGTTGTCCACAGTCGCGCATCGACTTCACGAGGTCGGTCTCCGTTTTCATCCAGTCCAGGGCCGTCTTCTGGGTATGCGGCTGAGCCTGTGTGCAAGTACGGTCGCAGGTGTCATAGGCTCGATTGTGTTATTCTGCATCCAGAGGGCCGCATCATTGAGGACGACGCGACGCAGTGCAGGCTCATCCCACCAAGCGGGTCGGCCCAAAGGCGGACGCGCTCGGCTGGCTCGCGAAGTCCGCTTCCTCAGTCTGCAGGCTCAGGCGTGATCGACTACTCGAGGTTCGACCGCCTCGACCCTGAATATGAGGATGAGGAGGAGATATTGGCCAGAATGCTCATGACAGAGTTCAGCGGCGATGAGGGTGGTGGTACATGAACGCTACACCTGATTGGGACCAGTTATCTCAACGACTTCTCAGAGCCGGCTTTTTCTTCACAAACCTGTCCGTCATCTACCTCCTCTTGCTCTCCTTCTTGCTCTCAGAGTGTATTATATGGGGCTTCCGCCTCCTCCCATTCCCCGCGTTGCGGGGGGGGGCGATTATCTTCCGAGATTTGATAGAGAATACTCCCTCCGGGTACGCTCCGCCTCATCCTCCTCATCCTCCTCCCTCCTCCCTCCTCCCTCCTCCCTCCTCCCTCCTCCTCCTCCCTCCTCCCTCCTCCCTCCTCCCTCCTCCCTCCTCCCTCCGCCTTCCTTCTCGTTCCCTCCTCCCTCCTCCCTCCTCCCTCCTCCCCCTCCTCCCCCCTCCTCCCTCCTCCCTCCTCCCCCCTCCTCCTCCCTCCTCCCTCCTCCCTCCTCGCTCCTCCCTCCTGTGCCTGGTCCCCACCAAGGAGGCCTCCAGTCTCGGCTTCGGCGGAAGGGCCGCGGGAGGCCGGGGGCGGCCGGCGGCGGTGGCATAGCGGAGGCAGGCTCGGCGGCGGAGGGTCGTGGGAAGGCGGCGGGAGTAGAAGCGAGACGTCAACGTGTTTGGATTCGGGTTTTTTGGAGCCTGTTGGGGGTCGTTTCCACATCTGTCGGCGAGTGTTTGCGCCCAGCGCGTGCTGGCTCGTTTTCCCTGTCGTACTCGTTCCCTCCCGTTTCGCCCGTGTCTCTCCTCTCCTTTGCCTCCCCCTGCCGTTGCCTCCGGTTCCTGTGTGATAGAAGTGTGGGCCTTTGTTTCTGTCATGCGTTGCCTTGTGCTTACCGTAATATGTTTTCGGTTGGTACGAGTGGATACGAGTATGAACGGGTATGAGTACGAGTGAGAATGAAGGTGAGTGGCTATGGGTAGGATTTACTATGTGTGCGAGTGGTTATGAGAATGAGCGAACCCGAGTATGAGAGGGTTTGAGTATGAGCGAGTCTGATTTGAGGGAGAGAGGAGGCGGGTGGTGCGAGGGAGGCAGGACGTGACACTAAATGGGGAAGCATTGAGGTGGTTCGACCTGGTAGCACCACCCACTTTGGATATGGTCTGGCCACATTTGAAGCCAAAGACGGCGCCGCGATTGAGTACAGCACTCTGCGGCCCATGACCACACTTGGCCTGGAAGCTCCGAGTATTATGCCAGGCTTTTCCTGCTCCTCATTATTCCTGCTCCTCTTCCCCCCCCACCGTCGTTGCAGAAACTCGTATTTATGTTTTCATGGTTCTCTCTCTCTCTATCCTTATTTCCCTCTCTCGATACATGTATATATACACACAGAGGAGATGTATACATCTTTATGTATGTATAGTATGGTATATCTCTATGTATACTCACAGAGAGACGTGCGTACCTTCAGGTTGTGTCTCCTTCTCTCTCTCTCTCTCTCTCTTTCTCTCTGTCTATTTCTCTCATTTCTCTCTGTCTCTCTCTCATTCCCTTTCTCCTCTCTCTCTCTCTCGCGCTCTCTCTCGCTCTCTCGTTTTCTCTCTTTCTCTCTCTCTCTCTCTCCCTCTCTCTCTCTCTCTCTCTCCTCATATTGCCCTTCCTCCCCTTTGCCGTCCCCTGTCCATCACTACATATACATCCTTCCCGGCTCCCTCTCCGCCGTCATCGTCCTGTTTCCACGAGCAAGGTGGCCGACCTCGATCAGCAGTTGAGCTCGCTACTGAGCGCCTGCCGCCCAGCGGGGGGCGGCCCGCGGGTTGCGAAATCCATGGGCCAAATTGGAGATTGACGAATTTGGTGGTCCCCCGCTCCTTGTCCTGCTCCTCCTCCATCCTTCTCATAACCTACAGGACCATCCGTCAGGTGATAATGAGCTTAGGGGGGATGGGTGCACCTTGCGGATTGCGATTGGCGTCAGATCGGAGTCGCGATCTACCTATCTAACGATCTCTGTATTTACATTTCGATCCCCATATTTAACGCTGGCAATCGGTCTCATTGCAACAATCTTGATCGGTCCATAAGTCAACATAGATATCAGCATGTGTATACAGAAGTGTCGGTGAGCTCGCTGATTGACCACCAGCAGCGCGTATCAACATTTCAATAAATATCATCGTCGATCGGTCTCACCATGTGTTGATCGACTTCACAATCAGGCTAGCTGGCCGTAGTACGATATATCGGTTATGCACACATACACACATACATATATGTTTACGCTACAGACGGGACAGCCACGGGACAGACGCGGAATGTTTGCCTCACGATCTACCGACACCCACGAGACAACCACGGGAGAACAGCAGGACATCCACGGCCTCAGTATCAATGTAACCTTCGGCATCACTGCCTATCGACCTCTCTATGCATATGAAAGATATGTGCGTATGTATAGGTATATACACATACATATGTATGTCAATCTCGCCACCTATCTATCGACTGATCTTGCAGCTCATCAGTCGCACGATCTATTGATATCACAATCAATGTCACTATCAATATGTGTGTATACATACTCGCCGGTAGCAGTCTCACAATATGTCGGTCCCATAAAGTAGTGACCGTCATCCGCAAGACAACCACAGGACGACCACGGGACAGCCGCGGGGTAACCACGGGATAGCAATCTAATAATATATCGATTTCGCTGTCAATCTTCCGGCATCACTAGTGGTTTCTGGGCCGAACGCACGATCTACTGGCCTCACAATTTATGTGGATTCCTCCGCACGCTTGGTGATATCAGTTACAGGTCGGTATCGTACCTATCGGTCTCACTCCTCACGAATGTCCCATCCATCCACCGACCTCGCCACCTTCCAATCGGGACAACCACAGGGACAACTAACCGGACACCATCGGGACCACCGTCGGGACAACTTGAGAATCCGGCCCGAAGTCTCCAATCGCACGACGGTGCCAGACTGTCGATCCAGCCAGGCCAGAGGCCGTCGGCCCAGCCAGCCGGGGGAAAGGGGGTTTGGCGGCTGGTCGCGGGCGATGGGCGCAGCGTCGGGCACCCGAGAACGAATGCAGGGGCTCCCGCAGACGTTGACGAGGTTCCCCGCTCAGGAGTGTCAACCTCGCCTCGGGCGTCGAAGTCGGGTACGCATCCGCTACGCATCCTATGCGGATCCGAGGCTTGTTGGACGGACCCGATGCGAGTTCGATGGGTTCTGGACGGGTCCGAGCGGTGGGGAAATAGCGCGTTTGGCACGGTTCCTTTCTGACCATTGCGCTTGAGTATAATACGACTTAAGGGTAGCGAAGGACTCCGAAGACGGTTTGCGCAGGGGCACGGAGCTGGGGCGAGAGGGGGGGTAAGGCGCCTTCTAGAATTCTACGCAGGCGATCCTCATAGAACCTTCCTCCAGCGGTTCCTTCTAGAACTTTCCTCGGGCGGTTCCTTCTAGAGCTCTGCCCAGGCGGCTCCTTGCAGAAATTTCCTCAGGCGGCTTCTCTCTCAGCTCGCCCGTGGGAGCTCCTGGTGTCGTGCCTGGGCGCGAACGCGCCCGTGCAGTTTCTGGAGGGCCAGACCCCGGTCATGCGTTGATTCAGTCGCGCTTCCAGTCCAGGCAGATCGCACCAAGTTTACCAGGTTGTCGGCAGGTCAGGAACTCACGCAGTTCCGCTTGGCCCGCACGCACGACACGAAAGAAGCGAAACGATGTCCCGGCTGGGGCACCTCATTTTTCATGTCGGTCTCGTTCCCCAAACCTCCAATCTTCCTTTCTACAAACGCATGCTGGGAAGAGTACGACTCTCCCCATCTCCTTTGCCAATGTGCAGTTGGGTTCCCACTTCTACCGCGCATTGTTTTCCACGCACAAGTTTTCAAATATTGGTGATTCAGTCGTGCGGCTTCCTGCCGGAATGCTGTTGGTCTTTCAAAATCGCGTTCCCGCTACAGCTGTTGCCACATTCCAGGGTCGGCGTCACATCAAAAATGCTGAGATGAGGACCATTCTGGGTTCAGGAAGGGCACTTGTTTTCGGACTGGTCCTTCGATCTAGGTCGTGGATCCTGCTCGTGGCCGAGGCTCGAGTGGCGAGACGAGCTCCTCCGTTCTTTGTGTGGCGCTTCTTACAGTATCACGAGTATTGTTTTTTTCTGCCGTTCGGAATGGCGCTCTCGCCCCAGCGCGGGACACGTTTCTAGATCTGTTTCCCTCGTCGTTACCACATTTCCGTTTCCCTCAACCTCCTTTCAATGTTGTTCTCCCTCCAAAGCAATCTTGCTCCCTCGCCGATTGTACAGCAACTTGTACGTTACATCTCACGAATACCACGCGGGAGTCGATATAGCCTGGGACACCCCATTCGGCGAGTTGAGGAGAGTTCTTCGCAGTGAGAAGGGATGGGCGGGAGGGGTAGGATGTCATATGTGGCGCAAGCGCGCTTAGCTTGCCTCTCTCCGCTCTCCCCCCTGATACAATAAGAACAACTGTCAATAATGGAGGTACGAGTCGCTTGCTTTACAGGCACGCTCTGCAAACTCCGTCCTTTCCCTCCTGATGCGTCTCCTCCTCCTCCTCCTCTTCCTCCTCCTCTTCCTCCTCCTCCTCCTCCTCCTCCTCTCCCTCCCTGCCCCACCTTCGCTCCGCATCAGTATCTCTCTTCCTCCTCCCCCTCCTCCTCTAATGTCTCTCATCTCTCCTCCCTCCGCTCTTTCTTCCTCCTCAGTTCCTCTTCCCCCTCCTCCTCAGCAGCACCATCATCATAATCAGCAGCATCGTCATCAGCAGCAGCATCAGCATCATCATCACCCCCATCAGCATCAGCATCATCATCAGCATCCCCATCCTCATCCTCATCATTATCATCGGCATCATCAGCAGCATCATCATCCCCATCTCCATTATCATCATCATCAGCAGCAGCAACATCATCATCAGCATCATCATCACCAGCAGCATCATCATCGTCATCAATGGGACACTTCCCGCAATGACGAATAATTAGTTGCAGGGGCCTATGAAGAGGGAACTTGGAGGGAGGCTTTATTTCAACCTCGTTGATCCGTCATGGATTTACACTGGTCCCCCTCATCCTCCTCCTCCTCCACCTCCTGTCCCTCCTCCCTCCCTCCCTCCCCGTGGGAGGCGTTCTTATGCAAAGGTAATGCCTGTGCGGATGTGTGGGCGGGGAAGGCGGCTAAATGGTCCTGGGATTGTGTCGTCGTCAACACACGCACACACACGCACACCACATTGATTTCTACGACACTGATTCTGCCATGGTGAGCCAGAGGGCGAGGCGTGCTCTTCTCTTTTCTCTGGAGGCTGAGCCGTGGGTGGGAGCCAGACCGTCTAAGAAGCGTGCCCCTCCGCCCCGTAAGCTCGAGCTTGCCTTGGGGAAAAGCACTCATGTCTTCAAGCCCTTCGTAGGCAGATGGCGCTGTCAGTTGTGTAAGCAGAGCGCTCCTCGCTCCCAGCTCCTGGCCGTGGCGGCCCAGGGTTGCTCGCGTGCCCTTGCCGCCGAGGCTGGATCCGCCGACTCTGGTCCCTTTGGTTTTGAGGATAGTTCTTTTTTCGAGCCGCTGAATGGAGACCAGTGGGTTGGCGGAGTGAAGCTCCACTCCTCGCATGGAATGCATTTGATGAAGGAGTTCGGAGTCAGGTTTTTTTCCTCCTGCGGCTTCACCTCCACCGTTGACGGCAGGAGGCTCGCGGCTGAGTGCTTGTCTAAAGGCGAGAAGGCTCCTTCTGGGAAGGGCCGTGAGAACTTCGCCAGAATTCGTGAGACTTCGCTTCCTGCTCATCGTGGGCCTCCTGCGGCCTTTTTGGTGGACAGTGCGGATCGAGCTGTGGCAATTTCGCGTGCTCCTGGCGGGGTCCCTGGGCCGCACCTTGGGCCCACGCCCACGGATGAGGACCTGCCTCGGTCCGCCCAGCAATGTGTCCCCGGGCCCTGGCCAGCGGAAGGAAGCTGGCCGATGAGGAGGACAGCGGCAGCAGCGACTGAGGAGTGCACGTGCGCGCGCATCAGGAGGATCCAGGAGAATCCCTCCCTCCCTCCCTCCCTTCCTCCTCCTCCGTCGGCCGGGTTGGGGTCAGTCAGATCGTGGATCCGCTGGTCGATTGGGATCAGGACTACTGTCGATGCTGGGAGCGCTGGCGCCGTGCCCCCGCACCCGCACCGAGCGCCCCCCAGTGGTGCGGGGGAGAGGGTGCCAGAGAGGAGGCAAGGAGGTAGGAGGGAAGAAGGAAGGAGGGGAGGAGAGAGGAGTGAGATGGAGAGGAGGGGAGGGAGGGAGGGAGGGAAAGGAGAAAGAATGGAAGGGAGGAGGGGAGATAGGAGGGAAAGGAGGGAGGGAGGCAGAAAGGAAGGTTGGGAGGACGGAGAAGGCATGGAAAAGGGAGGAAGCGAGGGGTGAGAAGAGAGGGAGGAGAGATGGAGGGAGGCAGTGGGGAGACCCTCTTCCCCCCCATTCCCCCCTCCTTGTGCAGCCGAGACGCTGAAACGAGGACCACTCTGGGCTCACCATGGGGCCCTTGCTTCCAGGCTGGGCCGCCCCCCAGACCCCAGACCTGGGTCGGGAGAGCTGCTCGTGGCCGAGGCCCGCCCTGGCAAGAGCCCCCCATCCTCCCGCGCTCCTCGCGGCGGCAGTTGGCGACTGCACCCGCGAGAACGCCCTCCCCGCTGCGCGGGCGGAGCTTGGCCCGCACGGTGCGGCGCCCTCGCCCCCACAGCGGCGTCCTCAGCACCGCGCCTCGCCCCCACAGCGGCGTCCTCAGCGCTCGCTCATGGAGGCCTTCGCGGCGGAGGTCTTGACACCGCCTCCTCCGCCTCCGCCTCCTCCTCCTCCTCCTCCTCCTCCTCCTCCTCCTCCTCCTCCTCCTCCTCCTCCTCCTCCTCCTCCTCCTCCCATTCCTTTTCCTCATGATACCTCTTCCCTGTCGCACCCCGAAGCCAGTCGGAAGGGCGGGCCGGGCGTTTCGCTTCCGATTGCCTAGCCATTTTCTGATCCTGAAGCTTACAAGCTGCCAGCAGTGGGGGGCGAGTCGTTTCCAAAATGTGGTTTTCGCTTTAGCGCCACGCACATTCGTTTCAAACAGTTGCAAGGGTTTCACGGATTGAGGGCGCGTCGTTTTCAAAATGTGGCTCTGGTTTCAGAGCCGTTGTTACTCGCTGCAAAAGTGTGGAAGGGCCTCACGGATTGAGGGTGGCTCCTTGTTAAAATCTTGCCGAGCGCCGCGCACATTCCTTTCAATCATTTACAAGGGCTTCACGGACTGAGGGCGGCTCGTTTTCAAAATGTGGCTCTCATTTTAAAGTCGCGGACTGTCGCTTCAAACGTGTGCAAGAGCTTCTCGGATTGAGGGCGGCTCCTTTTCAAAGTGTGGTTCTCGCCTTCGCGCCGCGCACAATCGATTCAAAACTTTGCAAGGGCTTCACGGATTTAGGGCGGCTCGTTTTCAATACGTTGTTTTCGCATCAGAGCCGCGCAGATAGATTCGTTTCAGGAACTTGCAAGAACTCCATGGATTGATGAGGCCCCTTTGAAAAAAGTGTTCTCGCCTTAGCGCCACACACATTCGTTCCGATAAGTTGCAAGAGTTTCACTGCTGCCCATGGCTAACGTGTCAGAAATGGCATGTTGGAGCGATTCCGGATTGTGAAGGCGAAGAATGTGTGTTGATTCGCGGTGCTGAAATCCCAGGAGGATGTTCTGGGTCGATACCGGATCTTCAAGACGAAGCAGTCTGGTTGACCCGTGGCGTTGAACTCCTGGGAATCGTGTGTTTGGCACGCGTCAGGATACACGGTTGTCCCCCAACGGGGTATGTTTTTTCCAGTGGAAATGATTTTTTGCATGGGTCTTGTGAACAGGGAGCTTGGAGGGAAGTGAATGTATTCCAACATCGTGGATGGGTCTTGGGTTTACATTGGTCCTCCTCCTCCTCCTTCCCCTCCTCCTCCTCCGCTTCCTCCTCCTTTTCCTCCTCGTCCTCCTCCTCGTCCTCCTCCTCTTCCTCCTCCTCCCTTTTCAAACAACATCGACGACATCTCACACTACTTCGTATCCCCGAGAGCGTGGCCCTACCCACGGAAGCCCCGCGGGGGGCTCACTGGGGCTCACTGGGGAGACCGCCGACGATGGGAACGGCATCAACCACGCTGTTGCGAGGATGGCTGTGGCCTGCAAGACGTGGCATCAACAGTCCGATCTCCAACACCGAGTTCAGGACCAACAGTCAACATCTACGACCTCAACAACGGCGCAGTTGCCGCCGCTCGCCGCGCGGTGTGATATCCCCGATGTCCCGTCGGCGGCGCGAGGCCTCAACGGCGCTAAAGAGAACAGCCGTTCCGAGTGGGACGTTTGTTCCTCCTCCTCCTCCTCCTCCTCCTCCTCCTCCTCCTCCTCCTCCTCCTCTTCCTCCTCCTCTTCCTCCTCCTCCTCCTCCTCTCCTCCTCCTCTTCCTTCTGTTGCTCTTCATCCTCCTCCTCCTCCTCCTCTTCCTCCTCCTCCTCTCATCCTCGTCTTCCTCCTCCTCCGCCTGGCCATCTCCTCCGCGACCGAGGTCCACGCCAAGGAGCCGCTCTTCTTCTGGCACGGGCCCAAGTGGGCCCTGCTGTCGCGGGTGTGGCACCTCTTCGACGGTGCTGGCGCAGGACGTCCCCGCTCGGCCCTCGTGCCAGGAAGGCTCTCGGCTCCTCATCGCCCCGATTCTGGCCTCCTCTCGCTCTTTCCGGGGCCCATGTCGATACAACCGATATCGGTTCTGGCCGGCCCAATCCGGTTCGATTCCGACATTCCGATGACTCCTTGCGGCCCGATACTTGCATGGCGTTGTTGTGCACCCGGGTTCGGCCGATCCGATTCAATTCCGATTATGTGCCGATGCAGCCCGACTCGATGTTGATTGATCTCGTTTCTTCGATCCCCTTTCTCATCTCTCCCCCCTTCGTCTTCCCCTTCTCTCCTCCTCCTCCTTCTTCTCTTCCTTCTCCTCCACCGGCTGTTCGTCTCAACCTCGCCCCGTCCCGCTCCATGTGTTCTGAGGCGGCCGTCCTCTGCAACGGAGCCGGCCCGCCCAATTTCAGGCTCACCTAGGCCTGGACTTGGCATCGCTCGGACGTGTGTATGACTTTCTCGGCGAGGACCATCGTGGAGCATCTGGGCTCATCACGCGAAAACATTTCAAGCGCGAATCCGAAAAATGCACGGGGAATGGACGTCCGAGTGATGGCAAGTGAACCAACACATTGCTACACCACCATCCGTTGGGAAGCTTGTCCCTGGGAGGATGCGCCCTCTCGTCCGTTGCGGGCTCCAGAAGTCCTCCTCCTCTTCCTCCTCTTGTTCTTCTTCTTCACCCTCCTCCTCCTCTTCCGTATCCTCCTCCATATCCTCCTCCTCGTTCTCCTCCTCCTCCTCCGTCTCCTCCTCCTCCTCCTCCGTTTCCTCCTCCTCCTCCTCCTCCTCTTCCTCCTCCTCCTCCGTTTCCTCCTCCTTCTCCTCCTCCTCCTCTTCCTCCTCGTCCTCCTCCTCTTCCTCCGCCTTCCTCTCCTCCTCCCTGTCCTCCTCCCTCTCCTCCTCCTCCTCTCCTCCTCTCCTCCTCCTCCTCCTCCTCTTCCTCCTCCTCCTCCTCCCTCCTCCTCCGTCTCCTCCTCCCGCCTTCTCCGCCTCCTCCTCCGCCTCCTCCGGCTCCTCCTCCTCCTCCTCATCCTCCTCCTCCTCTTCCTCCTCCTCCTCCTCCTCCTCCTCCTCCTGTTCCTTCCGTAGCCATTTTGGCTCAAGGCTCCATGCTTTGGTGGGCTGCGCCCACTGGCATCCAACGGATACCGCTGTTACCGCGGCTGCTTTCAGCTTCTCCGCCTGGTTCGCCCCAGGTGCGGAGCTCTGCTTCAGTTTGCAGAGCCGCCAACTCATGGGCCGCGGCGGCGGCGACAAGGGCGCTCATGGCGGGGCCTGCGGCAAGGGCAAGGACAAGTCGGGCTCGTTCGTGGCTTGTACGCACTGCTGTTACCGCTGGAACTTCAAGTCCAATCACTGGTGCTACCAGTGCTGCTCGCCGCTGGTGCCGTACCCGTCGGCCGACAAGAAGCCAGCGGGCCAGTGGACGTTCGGTCCGCCAGCGGTGGCCTCGAGCCCCTTCGCGGACGCCGCCGCCGAGGCCGCCGCGACGCCGCCGCAGGGGAGCAAGGGCCCGCCAGTCCCGAAGCGCGGCGCCAAGGGCGGCCAGCCCAATCGTCGGCCCTGGGTCTGGCACGGGCCTGGCTGGTACCCTCACGGGGGTGGCCCGCCCCCAGCGCCCGAGGCGGAGGTGGCTCAGGCGGCGGACCCACTCGCGGCCTTGCGAGCCGAGCTGGGGGACTGCGCCGAGCTGGAGGCCATCGCCGCCAAGAGGGACGCGGCCAAGTCTCAGCAGGCCGAGCCCGCCCCGCGTCGACCGCCGCTGTTGGAGGAGGAGGTGTCCACCAAGGGCATCGCGTGCAGGCGTGCGCAGGCGTGGCTGGAGACCTGCGCCGCCCGTGTCGTCGAGGGGGAGGCGTGGCTGGCCGCCGCTAGGTCCGCGGAGGACGACGCCGCGGCGGCGGCGCATCAGGCCCAGCTCGATTGGGAGGAGGCGTGCCAGATGCAGCTGCCGTCGCCCCCCTCGAAGGCGAGGAGGACAAAGGCCAGGCACCCGCTACTTCGGCCATCAACCTCTCCACGCTCGTTGACGAGGGCACGTTGCAGATCGTGGACGGGCCGCTCTTCGACATGGAGGGGCTCGAGATCGACAGCGGTGACAAGGACGAATGGAACCGCATCGAGGCAGAGCTCGCAGCCAGCGTCCAGGAGAAGGTGCAGCAAGCACTGGGCCCAGCCGCTGAGCAGATCGTCAAGCTCCGCGAAGAGGCCAAGCAGCTGCACGCCAGGATGCAGGCCAAGCGGCGCCGCGGGCCCGACGGCGAGGCCTCCGCTGCCGCGGGTGCCGCGGCCGCGGCGGGCGGCGCTGCAGCCGCCCCTGCCGCCCCTGCCGCTGCTGCTGATGGCGTGGGCGTGGCAGTGCGCGACCTCAGCGGCCCTGAGGCAATGCGCGCTGCCGCTCGTGCCAAAGCAGCTCAAGCAGCCGAGCGCAGGGCCAATGCAGAGGCCGATGCAGCAGGCTCCTAGCCTCGCTCGGGAGCCTCTGCCGAATCAATCCAAGCACAAGGATCCTGTGCGGCGGCGCGCGAGACAACACCGCCAGGAGTTAGAGCGCCGCCTTCGAATGTACTCCCAGCGGTGGCTGCGGAACCCCCAGGTTCTGGATGAAGAGGGCGATGCGGCGCACTTCATGGCGCTGGGAGTTGAGTACGTGGCAGAGTGGCTGGGTCACCATGAATTACGCCATTTCATCGACGATGCCCTCCTGATCGCGGGGCACGACAATGCAGACATCGTCCAGAGGGAGCTCGCCAGGGACATTTGCGCTGCAGCATGGAGAGCGAGGAAGCACCTCCGCTTGAACTACCACAAGTGCCTGCAGCGCCTCGAGCTGACGGACCGTGAGGCGTGGGAGCAGGAGCTTGCACGCCACGGGGAGACCATGGCGACTGCTATCGAGCTCTTTGAAGAGCGCCCACCGCCACCCATACGGCAGGCAGACACCAGCACCGAGTTCGTTGTCGAGCTCCCCTTATGCGGCAGGCCCTATTTACGAGGCGCCGCCGTGGCTGGTGAGACGTCGCCACCCCTTCCGCGGCCGGCCAACAGTAATCTTCTTCCTGGTCACGGTGGTCAGGCCGACCGCGAAGGCCCCCCCTCGGCTACGGCCATCGAAGAGGGTAAGGGCAGATCGCCTTCGTCATCGGCGTCGCCCAGGTGTTCGCCTACAGCGGCTGGCGCAGCTATGGCCGCCGCCGCCCCCCCCCTGGAGTGGGGAGCGAGCCGCGGCGCATGTGCCAGTACGGATCCGTCTTCGACGATGTCCACGTGTGCGCCAGCTTCCTCGGCTACTCCGATTGCGACCTGGGCGTCGTCTTCTTTCTCTACTCCAGTGGAGTTGACGTCGAGCCCTACAGGCGTTATAACGCAAATCCCGATGCTCCTCGAGTCGGGTTCAACGTCGCAGCTTTGCCAGGGCGTTAGAGCGCAAATCCCGACGCTGACGTTGGGTTCACAGTCGCCACAACCGCCTCTCGACACGGGTGCCGAGGAGCCAGGCGTTAGAAAGCAAATCCCGATGCTCCTCGAGTCGGGTTCAACGTCGCCGTTTTGCCAAAGCGTTAGAGCGCAAATCCCGACATTGATGTCGGGTTCACAGTCGCCACCGATCGGAACGGACGCTGAGCCACAAGGCGTTAGGACGCAAGTCTCGCCCAAGCGGGCCCCAGCGTCAGCTGGCGACGAGCCGAGGCTCGACGAGGGGCACCACGACCCGTTCGACGACTTGGGCCAGGGGCTCCAAGATGCGGACGACGATGCTCATGCGCTACGTCAAACCGACGCTCCTGGACCCGAACCGTCGGGAGCCACGGCACCCCCAGCCGCCGAAGAGCCCCCACGGTTACCTCCAGCTCCGCCCTGGAGCCCTTTGGCACCTGGCAAGAGGCAGTCTGACCATGCTCGCATCTTCTTTGGCAACGTGACAGAATGGGGGCCCAAAGCCCAGGGTTTCTCACGAGGGGTGGACCAGCAGTTCGAAGTGTTGGCACTGGCGGAGACACACGTCAGCCCCTCGCAGATGCCGAAGGCCCAGCTCGACTGCCTCAAGGATGGGTGGAAGCTCGCGGCCACGCCCGCCGAGGCCTCAGTCAAGTCCGAGTCGGGCACCAGAGGGGGCGAGTGGGTGTTGGCCAAACAACACCTAGCCACCACAAGTTGGGAAGCCCTTCGCAAAGCTGGACGGCCCTTCCGCGGCTTCTGTCCGCTCACACTGCACTGGCGGAAGGGCAACGTGGTCATTATCTCAGCGCACCTATTTCCAGGGCACAAGTTGGGCGGCGACAATAGCCCAAGGGTGAAGGCACGCACGGCCTTCCTGGGCACCCTCGCCGACCCGTGGATTGTCATGGCCGACTGGAACATTTGCCCCCAGGTGCTGAAGCAGTCAGGTATTCTTGGCCTATGGGACGGGGAGATAGTAACTCCCAGCGACGTTGAGTCCACCTGCACCAAGGGCGACAGCGCCTCCCTCATCGACTACTTGGTGGTCAAGCGCGGGTTCCACGAGCAGGTGCAGGTCCAGGGTTTCTTAGAGGTGCCTTGGCGCACACATATCGGGCTGGATATACAGATCTCTGATGCGCACAAAGATTGGTGGCATCAAGTGGTTACCCTGCCGCAAGCTTTACCTCCACGCGACCGCCCGAGGCGGCAGGCCGACCCCAATAGCAAGCGCCAGAAGCAGCTGGAGGAAAGGAGGATCGACCGTCGGCAGCGGCTACCCGACGAGTTGCACGAAAGTTTTGACGAATTGCACCCTCCGCCTGACACTCCTGGAAGTGCGGCTGCTTCGGTCCCCTTCTACGTCCCCTCCGAGACCTGGGACCTGTGCTGGCAGGAGCCTGCGGATACGGTGCCAATCAGTTTGTTGGACCACAGTGTCGCCTGGGCAGTCCCCCGCAACAAGGACGCGGTCGCGGCTCTATCGGTACGGTACTGCCATTGGGTATCCACCGTCGAGCAGGCGATCCTGACCACCGAACAGGTTCCCAAAGACGAGTGGAGCAGGTACCGAGGGCGCGGCCAGATGTACGGGTTGAAGTGGACACGCCTTAAGGCGACGCTTGGCCGCACTCATATGCGTTCGCCCACTATGGAGTGGCGGTGGGCAATCGAATCCATAGTGCGATACCGTTCATTGGTCCGCAACGGGTCCGATCGTGATCAGCAGCACTGCTGTGTGTTAGCTCTCAACTCCATGGTGTCTCAGGCCCTGGAACAGCCGCGGGCGGTCATCTTCGGCACCAAGACTACCACTGACGAGGTGGACCACTGGATCAACTTGATTATGTTGCCGAACGGCGAAGCCGACGTTGACACCTTAGACGAGATAGTGGAAGTCACCGAGAGGTGGGTCGGCCGCGCTTTTGCGCGCTCTTTGACCGCGGCGCCCCAAGCGTACGTCAGGTGGGCCAAGGACATGTGGGCCCACAAGCCGCGTTTCCTTCACCAGCACGTGAAGGACCCAGGCCCCTTGGAGGTCCTGGAGGTGGAGTGTGCGTTGCCGCCTGGAGCGTCTTCAGATCCGCAAGTGATCATGGCTCAGAAGGTGGAGAGGTGGGCCCCCATCTGGACCGACAACAACGCGTCCCACGACGCAATTTTGGACACGATGGAGCTACTCCACACGCAGAGCATCATCGAGGCTCTGCCGCCGCTCACGATCGATGACTTGGAGCCGCTGTGGAACAAGTTACCGAGCTCCTAGTCCAAGGGCGTTGACGTCCTCGGGCCGACAGATCTGCAGAGGCTTCCGCAGGCCGCCAAGCTCGAGGTGGTCGCCATCCTCAACGCAGCGGAGGAGGTTGGTTCATGGCCGTTGCAGTTGCTGCTGACTATGTGCGCCACGCTGCCGAAGCCTGCTGGCGGCGAGCGCATCATCGGCGTCCTTCCGAAGATCGTGGGACTGTGGTCACGTGCACGCTCGGCTGCAACCGACAGCTGGGCCGACAGCAGGAGCGACGTCTGGGACACCGCGGTGCGGCACTCGTCGGCCTTGAGAGCCGCCCTGCAGCGGTCCGTCATGGACGAGGCCGCCCATGAGCTGGGTTTCTCTGTGGCCGTGCTATTGCTCGGTTTAGAAAAATTGTATGACAACATCTCTCTGCTGAAGCTGATGCAGATCGCTTTAGCTCAGTCTTATCCCGCCGTGGTAGCTCTGTTGGAAGTCCAGATGTTTTTAGCTCCGCGGGTTTTGAAATCTCGTGCCATGGCCAGCGAATTTGTGTTCCCGACTCGGCCCTTGGTCGCGGGGTCCTCCAAGGGAGTTTCGCTGGCCAAACTTTTCCTGGGACCTATCATGGAGGAGGCCCACAGGGTGCTGGCCGTGAGCCAGGCCAAGGCCTCCTCCGCCATCTGGACGTTCGTAGATGACACAGTTGCTCGGTCCGAAGGGAGATGGGCCGACGTTTCTGGCCAGATGTTGGGGCTCGCTGACTCGTTTGTGCGGTCGTTTGCGGACCAGGAGCTCCCGATATCTTCCAAGACCAAGCTTGTGGTCAACACTCCCAGGTTGGGCCCCGAGCTTTTGAACGAAATCAACCGTCTGGGGATGCCGGCCTCGCTCGTTAAAACTGCGGTGGATTTGGGGCGTGACGTTGCGGGGGGGTCGCGTCGGTCGCGCGTGAAGCTCAACCAGCGTCTGAGCAAGGGCCGCTCCAGAGGTGCTCGCATTAAGAAACTGCGCAGGCACGCTTCTCTTGCCAAAGTGTCCCAAGGTCTGTGGCTGCAAGGAGCGTCGCCTCAGTCGGTGCATGGGCACCAGGCAATGGGGCCCCCCCCCTCCTCCATCCTCCAGTTGCGGAGGCAGGCGGCCCAAGCGGTCGCGGGCAAAGGCCCAGGGCGCTGCCTCACCACCACCCTGGCGATTTGGTTTGGGGACAAGGACCCTGGAATCAGTTTACGGACCCAGCTGGTCCGCTCCTGGCTCGACCTCTGGGACAAGTGCCCCTCCCTCCACCCTCGAATCGTGAAAGCTTGGCCATTGGTGGCCGCGCGTCTCGGCCACGACCCCAAGTTTAGGCGGCGGAAAGTCCGAGGACCTATTGGGGCCATCATCGCCACCCTGAGAGATGGAGGTTGGAGGCCCATCTCTCCCACCGAGTGGCGCAGGCCCATCGGGGCCGAGACGTTTGAAACCTGGCAGTTTCTTGACATCGCGGCCGATCGAGTCGCTGGAGATTTCGACATTGCTGAATTAGTTAGCGATTTTGCTGCGGACCTCAAAGCTCAGCTGTGGCAGCAGGCGGCTAAACACGAGCACGGGGAGGATCTCGTCTCAGGCGCCGACGTGTCTGCCATTCGCTCACAGCTCCAGCGTTTCCTGAAACGTGATGAATTCGATCAGATCGGCCAGATGGTCACAGTCGCCTCTGGAGGCCAGTGGCCTCATCAGAGGCAGCGAGATCGAGGCTATCTTGTTTCCTTGAAATGTCCGCGCTGCGGAGCCCCAGAGGAGACCCTTTTCCATCGTATTTGGGAGTGCCCCTGCAACAAGGATGACCCCGCTTATGAAAAGTCCGAGTTTGTAGTCGCTCAGGCCCGCGCAGGCCACGAGGCCAACCCGAGTCTCTGGTTGCGCGGGCTCCCGCCTCGCTCATTCACATGTCCTGACTTTCGTGACGGGGGGGAGGACGTGGATTGGGGGGTGGACGGAGAGCACTCGGACCTCCTCGAGTGCAGAGAGGATGGCATGCTGCTCGTTTTCGGCGACGGCTCGGGAGGGCAGTTTAGCAGCGATCCTCGTCGCCGAAGGGTGGGCGCGGCTGCGATTTCGCTGGCGCCAGCCTCTGGAGGCTGGAGTCGGGCCCACGGCGTTGCCTCGACCCTGGGAGGTCGCCGTCAAACTGTGCCCAGAGCCGAGATCCGCGCTTTTGAGTTTGCGCTTCGCCGATTTCCAGGCCCGTTGCGTTTTGCCGCGAACAACGCGGCCCTCCATCGAGGGTGGCATTCCAGAAGGCATGAGCACTGCAAAGGCCCCAACTCTGACCTCTGGTTCCGCGTCCGAGCCGCCCTCGCTGAGAGGGGAGAGGGTGCAGTCCAGGTGGTGTGGTACCCGTCGCACGTCGACCCTGAGGACCCCGCCCTCTCCCCTCAGTTCGCCACGGGCAATGGGTTTGCCGACATTCTCGCAGGAGAAGCGGCCAAGTTTTCCTGGACCCACGGCCTCCAGGGCCAACCGACACTGACCTCTGGGATTGCACGGCGTCGCTGGTTAGGCGACGAGCGGCGAAGGCTATGGTGGACTCCATCAGTGTGGCCCCGTGGTCCGCCGAGCGGCCTCCCGAGGCCCGTCGGGCTGCCGCCCTCCCTGAGGCCCTTCTCAAGAGCGAGCACTGTTTGGTCAGGACCGAACGCAAATGGCTGTGCTCGCTGTGTCACCAAGTTGCCCCTGTGCATGATGTTGCAGCCTTTGCGGCGACGCAGTGTCAAGCGGCGAGCCCAGATCTCTCAGGGCTCGCTGATCATGGGGTGGCGCGGGCTGGTGGGGTGGTGACGCTTGGGGAGAAGGTCTGTCACACCTCACACAATTTGCATTTCTGGCCCAAGTTTGGGGTACATTTTTGTTCGACGTGTGGTAAAACGGCCACGGAGGACCCACGTCATTTAGTTGCCGAATGTAAAGACCGCACCAAGAAAGGTCTTCAGAACCTTCAACGAATTCAAAAGGGATTGTTTCCCAGCCACGCGGGGCCGTCGAAGACGCCCCATGCACGTGAGCTGGGCATTGTCAGGCGTGAGGCTGCCCTCCGTGGCCCGCCGCCTGTTGCTCGCTGAACTCGCTGCCACCCCGTGGATACCGGCGAATTCCAGCGAATTCCTCCTCCTGTTCCTCCTCCTCCTCCTTATCTTCCTCCTCCTCCTCCTCCTCCTCCTCCTCCTCCTCCTCCTCGTCTTCCTCATCCTCGTCTTCCTCCTCGTCCTCTTCCTCCTCATCATCTTCCTTCTCCCCCCTTCCTTTTCCTCCTCCTTCTCATCATCCTTCTCTTCCTCCTCCTCCTCCTCCGCCTCCTCCCTTCCTTACTTCCTTCCTTCCGTCCGTCCTTCATTTCTTACTTCCTTCCTTCCTTCCGTCCTTCCTTCCTTCCTTCCTTCCTTCCTTCCTTCCTCCTCCTCCTCCTCCTCCTCCTCCTCCTCCTTCCGCCCTCCTCCTCCTCCTCCGCCTCCTCCTCCTCTTCCTCCTCCTCTTCCTCCTCCTCCGCCGATTCCTCCTCCTCCGTTTCCTCCTCCCCCGTTTCTTCCTCTTCCTCCTCCGCCTCCCCTTCTTAGTGTTCATCCTCTTCCTCCTCCTCGTCCTTCTCCTCTTCCTCTTCCGCCTCCTCCTCCTCCGCCTACTACTATTCCTCCTCCTCCGTTTCCCCCTCCTCATCCTCTTCCTCATCATCATCATCAGCATCATCACCGTCAGCATCATCAGCAGCAGCAGCATCATCATCGTCGTCAGTATCATCATCGCCCACCTCTTCCTACGATTCCTTCGCCTCATCCTCATCCCCGTCCTCAGCATCATACCAACAGCATCAGCATCATCACCTCCATCTTCAGCATCATCGTCATAATCAGCATCATCGTCAGCAGCAGCATCATCATCACAATCATCATAACCATCATCATACTCATCATCATCAGCATCAACTACATCATCAACAGCATCATCAGCATCACCAGCATCATCATCATCACCATCATCAGCATCAGCATCATCATGATCAGCATCATTGTAATCGTAGTATTCCTCCTACTCCGCCTCCTTCTCATCCTCATCATCATAATCATCATGTTCCTGGCCAGCCCCAGGAGGAGGAGTCCATGTAGGGGGAGGATGGGTTCATGCATATCATAATGTGGTGTTCCAGTCTGGTGTGCAAGTGCGGTTATGTCGTGACTGTGGTCGCGTTGCGCAGAATCAGCTGAGGGAGCTGGCTTCCCAGGGTCTCCCCGCCCAGCTCACCAAGAAGCTACGAGAATATGTGGATATGTTGACAACGGGCTTGAGACCCAAGGACAGTTAAAGCCAGTATGTTGAAGTTTGGCTTTCGCTCCTCCTCACCCTCCTCCTCCTCCTCCTCCTTCTCTTCCTCGTGGCCCTCCTCCTCCTCCTCCTCCCTCCTCCGCCTCCTCCTCCTTCTCCTCCTCCTCATCCGCCTCCTCCCGATAGGCCGCGCCATTCCCGTCCTCATCCTCCTCCTCCTCCGTAGAAACTTCGGCTCGAGGTCAGCAGGAGGCGCGCCTTGCCTACTCGGCGTCACACGAACACACACACACACACACACACACACACACACACGGTGGCACGTATTCGTTCAGCATAGCGGCGTCTGGCCAGCAACGCGTTTCGACAGCTACCTTCGCGCCTGGTGCCATGCGCAGCTTCGGGCGCGCACGGAGCCTCACAGCCAAGACATCATGTAGTTTATCGCGTGTTGATGGCACCCTTCACTCGTTGCAACTCGAGCTTTCCCTGAATGCTACTGTTCCTCCGGAGAACGCCGACTTGGCGTTCAGGGACCAGCAGCTGGCGTTTCCGACGAGACTGTCACGTTGCTTGGAGGCGGATCTCGGGCTTCCCCACCACCGACACGTTGACGACGCTCTTACTGCATCAGTGGCGACGGGCGACCGCGATCCCGCACCTACCAAAAAAGGGACCGCACCCGGCTCACTGGGACGGCCGCGCGTCATCGCCAGTGGCACCGCCCTGCACGAGGGTACCGCAGAAAGTCTCAGCTTCAGAGGCCAGCGTGTGCCCAGCCCTGCACAGAAAACGCAGAGACCCTGAGATTTGGGGCTGACCCTGCGGTGGCGCTGCTCGACGCGCTCCCGGGCGTCCAGCCCGCTATCCCAGCTGGCACCAGCTTCGACCTGGACGTGCTCCCCTCGTTCGACGGCGCCCCACCAGCCAGTGGGCCCTGCGCTCCCGGGGAACTCCCAGCGCGCTCTCGGCGCGGCCCGGCTGCGCCTTCCCTGCGAGACGAGCGGCCCCGAGCCAGACCACGAGCACGACGACGAGGGCCAACGCGTGCACGATTGCGCCGCTGGAGCTCCTGATGGCCCAGGGTGTTCCCCAGATGATGGTCAGCGCCGCCTGCCTGAGCGAATATCCTCGGTGGCCCCCGCCAAGCAGGATACGAACCGGGACGCCTGGTGGCTGCCTCGGAGATCAGCGCATTAGTCGTCGCGCTCCAGAGGACGACCGACGCAGCGAGGCGTGCGAAGGACCCTTGGTCAGCCACGTTGCCACCCAGACGGAAGTGATTGGGATACGGTCAGGAACTTTGGACAGCGTGTCGCCACGGGGGCCCTGGCCACACGCCATGCCTTGCGAGTGGACGGTGCATCGCTCCGCTTTGCGGGGCGGGAGGCTCGGAAGAGCTCGAGACTTCGACGCCTGGGGACCGCGAAGTGGATAGCGTGTCGCACCGTAGCGTGGTGGGCCAGAACTGGCAGAGCGACGCTGCCCAGAAGTTCCTGACCGTAGCCCCTCCGAACCAAGCTCGGCAAGCCCCGGATGTCACCCGCCAGTCCGGGGCCACGATCGACTCCCAGCACGCCGAGCTCGAGCGGTGGAAAGAGCAACACGGCAGGCAAAAGACGACGCAAAAGGTGTACGAGGAGATCGCCCAGGATGAAGAGGAGCACATGGTGGCACATCTTGCCAGTCAGGAGGCCTTCGACACCCCCGAAACTGCGGTTCGCACACAGTGTTACATTCACGCTTTCGGGCTTGCGTTGGCGAGTGCCGACCTCATCACTGACGTTGGTATCAAGTATGCCATGCCGAATCACCGGGGGGAAAACAAAGAAGAACAGCTAAGACAGATAGGACGAGAGGGACAAGAAGACCACCTCCAGCTACTCCCGAGCCTGGAGTACGTGGAGGACCCCACCTACGATGCCCACCCACACCGAGGACCCCAGTTTGGTCGACTGGCTGCATGTTGCTGTCGCTGCCCCGCAGTCATCTAGGATTGTTTAGCCTTTCTGTGTTCTGTACCCTCCTCCCGTAGCCTCTTCCTTCCTCCGCCGTCTTCTCACTCTCCCTCGAAGGCCCAGAGGTGCCACAAGCGCCCAAGCACTGTCACTCTTGGTGCTGGATATTCGCCCGCGATGAGTCCTCGATCCTCCTCTTTCTCCTCCTCCTCTTCCTCATCTTCCTCCTCCTCCCACTGCTCCTCCTTCTCCTCCCTCTCCTACTACTCCGTCCTTCCCCCCCCCTTCATCCTTCCTCCTCGTCACCATCGCCCTCCATCCTTCCTCCTCGTCATCATCTTCCTCCTCCTCCTCCTCCTCCTCCTCCTCCTCCTCCTCCTCCTCCTCCTCCTCCTCATCATCATCATCATCATCATGTTCCTCCTCCTCGTCCCCATCCTCCTGCCTCCTCCCTCCTCCTCCCCCTCATACTAGCTCCGTCCTTTACCCCCCTCCCAGGGAGGGAGGGAGGCAGGGAGGGAGGGAATGAGGGAGGGCCTCCCAACCTCCCTCCCTCCTCCTCCGCTCCCTTTTCTGAATAGCTCCTCTCCTCCGCCTCCTCCTCCTCCTCCTCCCTCTTCTTCTCCTCCTCATCATCCTCAGCATCATCATCAGCAGCATCGGCATCATCATCATCAGTTTCCTCGTTTTTGTTGCTGTTGACGCTGCGCGGACTCAGGGCCGATGCCTGAAGCGTTAGTGAAGGTGGCGCAAACAATACAATCGCCGACTTAGGCGAAGCAGCAAGCAACTTAGGCCGCGGACGGGTGCAGAGGCAGCAGTGCTAAGAGACTTGGCAAAGAATAGTAGCCCGTAAGGGCGGGAGTAACCCAGTCCGCGGCGACAGCTGAGGGGAGGTACCAGATGACCTGAGCAACGTGATAACCACACTGTAAGGAGGATGCTAACGAGTGGAGGTCGAAATACGCGCGCATTGCAATCCCCTCAAGGCCGAACCCCCCCATCCCATTATCAGCTTGGGTTTGAATGATGGCATGGCTGAACGAGATGCTACATGGCTAAACCGTGAAGGAGTGGATGGTAGAATGTACAAAGATGGCGGTGGCTGGATGCCTAAAGGTGTGCGTGCAAAGGTTTGTACCGTATATGTTGGCTGGCCTGTAGGTAAGGCCGTAAAGAGGAAAAATAGCAATTCTGGGGCTGCTACCCGTATTTGTTTCGAGCAGGTCGCGTCATCCCCCATACCTCATACCTCGAAGGCCCATCCTCCCCAATGTCAGAACGGCCAAAGAGACAGGTAGTCAAATGGCCGTGTAATGCACGCAATTCTGCCTTTGGAGTTGGCTCAGTTGGTACTGGCTGGCCTGAGCCAAAGCAAATAATGCTCCTCCGTCTCCTCCACCTCCTGCTCCTCTCGCAATCCAGATCCCTTCAGGTATGGCAAGCTGAGAGCAGAGACAAGCGCGCGAAAGGGACGCTAAATGGTGTCATATTGTTAAGAAGTGACTGTAGCTAGGCAGAAGGGAGGGGACTGTGCGTAAAGAGGGAGAGTAGATATGTTGAGCCTAAGTGTGTGATAGGGCTGGCGCGGTCTGTGCTGGCTTGCCCTGTAACGGAGTACAAAGTCCTCATATTCCTCCTCCTCATCCTCCTCCTCTTCCTCCTCTCCCTCCTCCTCCTCCTCCTCTTCCTCCTCCCCCCTCATCCTCCGTTCCTTTTCCTCATGAAGAACTCCTCCCCGTCGCACCCCGAGGCTAGTCGGAAGAGCGGGCCGGGCACTTCGCTCGAGACTGCTCTGCCATGTATGATCCTGAAGTTTCAGAAATGACAACAGCTTCACACATAGAGGCGGGCCGCTTCCAAAATGTGGCTCTCGCTCTAGCGCCGCGCGCACTAGCGCCGCGTACACTCGTCTTAAAACCCTGCAATTGCTTCACGGGTCGGGGGCGGATCGTTTTCAAATGTGGTTATCGTTTTAGCGCCGCGCACATTCGTCTTAAAATGATGCAAGAGCTTCACGGATTGAGGGCGGCTCTTTTTCGAAATGTGGTCTTCGCGTTAGCGCCGCGCACATTCGTCTAAAAAAGCTGCAAAAAACTTCACAGCTTGAGGGCGGTTCCTTTTCAAAAGGTGGTTCTCGCGTTAGCGCCGCGCACTCTCGTCTTAAATATATGCAAGGGGTTCACGGATTTCCCATGGTCAACGTACCAGAAATGGTGTTTTAGAACGAGTCAGGACTGTCAGGGCGCAACAGTTACGTTGATTCGCGGTGTTGAAATCCAGAGAATGGTGTTCTGACGCGATTCAGGCCCGTCAAGACGCAATAGTCAGGTTGATTCGTGGCGTTGGGGTCCCGAGAATGGTGTTCTGGTACGCTTCAGGATCTTCAAACGGTTGCTGCCAAATGGGACTTTGTCCTCAGGGGAAATGAACCCTCATAGAGGCCTATGAAGAGGTTGCTGAGAGGGAGGTTGTAAACGAACATTGTTGGCGGATCTTGGATTTTAGCACTGGTTTTCCTGCTCCTCCTCCTCCTCCTCCATCCTTCCTCCCTCCCTCCCTCCATGTCTCCCTTCCTTCCTTCCATCCTTCCTCCTCCTCCTGCTCCTCCTCCTCATCATCTTCTTTCTCGTTCCTCCTCCCCCCTTCGCCTTCCTCCTTCTCCGTCCCTACCTCCCTCCTACCTCAATCTCTCCTCCCTCCCCCCCTGGCGCGTGCCCGCGCTCAAGGAGCTGGGCTGCGCGGCCAGCTGGAGGGGCTCGCTTCAGCCCAGCCGCTCGACTCCGCCGGCGAGGACGAGCGCGGCGTCGTCGGCCCGCCGCTGCCGTCGTCGAACGATAGCCAAAAACGGCAAAGCACAACGACGGCAACGACGACGACGATGGCGACCACCACAACAACGACCACGACCACAAGCACGACCATGACCACGACAACGACGATGAAGACGACGACGACGACGACGACGACGGCGACGACGGCGACGGCGACGGCGACGGCGACGACGACGACGACGACGACGACGACGACGGCGACGACGACGACGACGACGGCGGCGACTTGTGTCCCAAGACGCGGTCAAATCAACGACGGGGCGCATCCGTGCGATTTGGGCACGAGGGAAGAGAGAAAGGGAGAAAGGGCACGGGTGGGGAGGAAGCCGTGGGCGGCGGAGCACGCTCAGACCGTGAAGATATTGCGCGTGTGTGCTGGAGCACACAGGCTCTCACGGGTAGTGAGCCAGGGAGGAACATGGCAGGATGCCCAGGGGCGATACTCCGAGGCGGCCAGCCAAACAAAAACAAGCAGCACAAACATAACAAACAGTTGTCACAAGCTACAAAAGCATCGATCCTCATATGTCGCCGCGCCGCTTGATCCGACGCGCGGCCTTGCGTCTTGGAGAGGGCGCCGCGGCCACCAGGGCAAACGCCGCCTCGGGCGCGATGGGCTTGCCCTGGGGTTTGCCGCGGTGCCGGCGTCGTCTACCTGGGCGCGTGGCGCAGCGCTTGCCGTGGGTTTGCCGTGGTGTGGGCGTCGTCCATTTGGGCGCGTTCAGAACAAAGGGCGCGGCGACAGATCGGCATTGCGCAACACCACAAAAATGCACAAGAGTCAATGGTCGGAGGTCCGCGCACATATTTCTTGGTTCTGCGGTAGGCCTTCCTGGCGGCGCCCCCGTTGCAGCCCCCTGGCGCGCTCCGCGCGCCATAGGGTGCTCTTGTCCAGCGCCGCTCCGAGAAATCCGCGCGGACCTTCGAAAGTTCACGTTCCTGTGGCCTGTGTTGGTTCCCAGCCATCCTGTAGTGCTGAAGAGACAGCGCCCCGCGTCTCCTCTCCTGCTCCCTCCGCATCCCCCCTCCCCCTCTCTCATCCTTGCCTCTGCCATTCGTCCGCACATCCATGTCGGCACACCCTTCATACGCCTCGTGGCCCCATGGGGAGCTCCACCGAAGGCCCCGTCGGCAAAGTCCACATGAGGTTCCCTGCCCATGTCGAGACACCCCTCACACGTTTTGTGGTCCGATAGGGAGCTCAATCGAAGGCCCCAGTGGCAAAGTCCACATGCGGTTCCCCGCCCATGTCGGCACACCCTCACACGCTTCGTGGCCCCATGGGGAGCTCCACCGAAGGCCTCAGTGGCAAAGTCCACATGCGGTTCCCCGCTCATTTCGGTACACCCCTCGCACACTTCGTGGCCCCATAGGGAGCTCCGCCGAAGGCCCCAGCGGCAGCAAAGTCCACATGCGGTTCCCCGCCCATACCGGCACACCCCTCACACGTTTCGCGGCCCCGTAGGGAGCTCCACCGAAGACCCCAGTGGCAGGGTCCACATGAGGTCCCTTGCCCATTTCGGCCCACCCTTCGCACGCTTCGCGGCCACATAGGGAGTTCCACCGAAGGCCCCAATTTCAAAGTTCGCATGCGGTTCCCCGCCCATCTCGGCACACCTCTTACACGCTTCGTGGCCCCATGGGGAGCTCCACCGAAGGTGGAGGTGGCAGGGTTCACAAGTTATGCTCCGACAATTTCGGCACACCACTCGCACGCTTCGTGGCCCCATGGGGAGCTCCACCGAAGACCTACGGTCCACATGCGGTTCCCCGCCCATTTCGGCACCTTTCACACGTTTAGTGGCCCCATAGGGAGTTCCACCGAAAATGATGCCCACAAGGCGGCATTTAACACTGCATATGGTTGGGTCCTTCGCCAGGATACGTATTTGTTCTAGAAGAGGTGTTTGCTATGCGCGGCCTCTAGGAGTCCGTTTCGGGCCTTGGCGACCGTCAAGGATCGGCCTTGGTTCTGGGACCGATTTTACACGGATTTCGGCCATTGGTGTCGTCTTCGACGTCATCGTCGTCGACGCTGTCGACGTCGTCGCCCACCGCCCTCTTCTCCTTCGCTTCCTCCTCCTCCTCCTCCTCCTCCTCCTCCTCCTCCTCCTCCTCCTCCTCCTCCTCCTCCTCCTCTTGTTCCTCCTCCTCCTCCTCTTCGGGAGACGAATCTGGAGCCAGACGCTGTCAGCTACAAGGCCAGTGAGCGTGGGTGCGCAGCGCATGCCAGAAGGCGGAGTTCTGGGGGCAAACACAGGAGCTAGACATCATCAGCTACGCTGCGAAGAACAGCGCGTGTGAGAAGGAGGAGCTTTGAGGCGAAACGCTGGAGTCCGACACTATAGCCAAAAGCGCGCGGAAAGGAGCAAGGCGAGCAGTGGTGCACAGCAAACAGCTTCTTGCGAGAAGTGGGAGGCGACGTTGGAGCCTAATGTCGTCCTCGCTACACGCTCCATGCCAGCACGTGCGAGAATGGGAGCTCTGGGAGGCGAGACTGGAGCCATACGCCATCAGCTACCACGTTGGGCCATGGGGGTGCCAGGAGAGCGGACTGGGTGCGTGCATGGCGAGCTTTGCAGGTGACTGGGTTTCAACGTCATCAGCTACATGCAGCGGCCAACGCAACGCGCGCGAGAACCGCGCGCGCTGGGAGGCACGAAGGCGCCAGAAGCCATCAACCAAGCAGTGGCGCAGCGAAGGGCCTCTTGCGGGAAGTGTGAGGCAAAGCTGGAGGCCAATGTTGTCACGTCGTTTTAGCCCTACTCTACAGCGTGTATGGGGAAGCGGGAACCCGATACCATCAGCGACACTGCCACAGCCAGTGCAAGCAAAAGGCAGCAGGGCGCAGAGGAAGGCTTCGTGCTTGCAGCACGGGGCAAAGCCGGAGCCCAAGATCGTAGTATATTCCGCCGTACAAAACGTGTGCGATAAGGGCGGGCAGTGGCACAAGATTTTGAAGGCGAAGCAAAAGCCTGCCGCCATCAACTCAGTGTTCAGCTGGAGCCCGAAAGAGATGGCGACAACGCTGGACACAGCGCGTGCGAGACAGGCGAGCAGTGGAAGCAGGCGCTGTCGCTGCTCAACAAGAGGAGGAAGGCGAACATGGATCCCGATATCATCAGCTATCCGCCGATACACTGCGAGAAGTGGGAGGCGAAGCTGGGGCCCGAGCTGGTCAGTAACAACGCTCGGAACAGCGTGTGCGACACGGACGAGCTTGGGCAGCAGACTCAGCGTGAAAAGGCACAGGGGCAGGCGGCTCGGACGCCATCCTGCGAGAAGTGGGAGGTGAAGTTAGAGCCCGATGTCATCAACAGCTACACTGTGCCGCAGTGGGTCGGACGAGTTATCCGCCACGGGCCACGGGGCAGAGATCAGCTCGTGCGAGAACATTTCGGTGATGGTGGGGCCAGAAAGATTCTCTGCTGCAGTGTAGCGCAGAGATCAGCACGTGCTCCTCGTCCTCCTCCTCCTCCTCCTCCTCCTCCTCCTCCTCCTCCTCAGCAGCAGCAGCATCATCCTCGTCCTCATCCTCCTCCTCCTCCTCCTCCTCCTCCTCAGCAGCAGCAGCATCATCCTCGTCCTCATCCTCCTCCTCCTCCTCCTCCTCCTCCTCCTCCTCCTCCTCCTCCTCCTCCTCCTCCTCCTCCTCCTCCTCCTCCTCCTCCTCCTCCTCCTCCCTTGAGGCATCCAGAAGACAGCCGCCGTCTTTGCCGTTGTCGTCATCAGCATCGTCCTCGCCGGGATGAGCAGGAGGAGGGGGAGGGGGAGGCGGAGGAGGCGGAGGAGGACGAGGAGGACGAGGAGGACGAGGAGGAGGAGGAGGAGGAGGAGGAGGAGGAGGAGGAGGAGGAGGAGGAGGAGAGGAGGAGGAGGGAGAGGAGGAGGAGGAGGAGGAGGAGGAGGAGGAGGAGGAGGAGGAGGAGGAGGAGGGAGGGCCGCATCCGCTCGGGGAACCACAGCTCCGCAGCTCGAAGCTCAAAGGTGGAGGAGGTGTTTTTTCCCCAGCCAGCCTGTGGTGTTGGGTCCTCGTGTTGCAGAGAATACGCCCCGCGTCTCCCTCCCACCTGCTGCCCCCGTTCTCCCTCCCCTCATCCCTGCCTCTGCCTTCCGCATGTCGACCACTTCGGCACACCCCTCTCACGTTTCGTTGGCCCATGGGGAGCGCCACCGAAGGCCCCAGTGGCAGGGTCCACGTGCATCCCCCCAACCCAGTAAAGCGTTTCGTGGCCCAAAGGGAGCTCCACCGATGGCAGGGTCCGCATGCGTCTCCCCCCCCACCCAGAACAACGCTTCGTGGCCCATAGGGAGCTCCACCGACGGCCCCAGTGGCAGGGTTCACATGCGCCTCCCCCACCCTTTCCTGCGCACCGTGGCCACAGGGAGAGCTCCTCCGACGGCCCCAGTGGCAGAGTCCACATGCGATTCCTCCACCCGTACAACGCTTCGTGGCACCATAGGGAGCTCCACCGAAGGCCCAAGTAGCAGGGTCCACAAAGTGTTCCCCCACCCAGTACAACGTTTCGTGGCCCACAGGGAACTCCACCGAAGGCCCCAGTGACAGGGTCCACATGTGCTTCCCCAACCCAGTACAACGTTTCGTGGCCCATAAGGGGTTGCACCGAAGGCCCCAGTGGCAGGGCTTCCCCTCCCAGTACAGCGCTTCGAGGCCCTAGAACTCCTCCAAACGCCCCAGTGGCAGGGTCTACATGCTTCTTCCCCCAATGGATATGCGTCTCCCCCACCCTTTACAGCGTTTCGTGGCCCATCGGGAGCTCCACCGAAGGCCCAAGTGGCAAGGTCCTCATGCGACTCCCCCACCCTGTATTGCGTTTCGTGGTACATAGGGAGCTCCACCGAAGGGCCCAGTGGCAGGGTCCACGTGCGTCTCCCCCCTCCCAGTACAGCGCTTCGTGCCCACAGGGAGCTCCACCGAAGCCCCCAGTGGCAGTCTCTCCCATCCAGTACAGCGTTTCGAGGTCGAGCGGGAGCTCCACCGAAGGCCCAAGCGGCAGGGTCCACATGCGCCTCCCCCTCCCAGTACAGCGTTTCGTGGCCCATGGGGAGCTCCACCGAAGGCCCGAGGGCCGCGGCCGCATGCGTTCGCGCCACCCAGTACAGCGCTCCGTGGCCCCGAAGGGAGCTCCACCGAAGGCCGCATTGGCCGCATTCGAATGCGTACGTGCCGCCCAGGTTAGCGATTCGTGGGCCCATGGGGAGCTTCCGGGAGCAGAGGACGAGGAGGCGGACGAGCACGACGACGAGGCGGTGAAGGAGGAGAAGGACAAGGAGGAGGAGGACAACCACGACGAAGGCGAGGAAGATGCGGTGGAGGAGGTGGACAAGGACGTTCACGAAGACGAGGAGGATGGTCTAGAGGGTCTGGAGGAGGGTCTTGCGGTTTTCTTGGTTTGCTAAGGAGATATTGTGGGTTCTACGGGGTTCTAGGGTGCCCTGTGAGATTCCAGGAGGGTTTTTCCCCAACCAGCTTGTGGTGTTGGGTTTTCGTTTTGGAGAGACAGCGCCCCACGTCTACTCTCCTCCCCCCCCTTCTCCCTCTCCCCATCCCCGCCTCTGCTCTCCGCATGTCAACCATTTTGGCACACACACACACACGCACCTCTCACGCGCCTCGTGACCTCATAGGGAGCTCCACCGAAGGCCCTGGCGGTGCGGCCGCATGCGGCCACGCCGCCCAGAACAACGCTTTGCTTTGTGGCCCCATAGAGAGCTCCACCGAACGCTCCAGTGGCCGCGGCCGCATGCATCCACGCCACCCAGTACAGCGTTTCGCGGCCCCATAGGAAGCTCCACCGAACGCTCCAATTGCCACGGCCGCATGCTTGCGCCACCGAGTACAGCGTTTCGTGGCCCCATAAGGAGCTCCACCGAAGGCCCCAGTGGCCGCGGCCGCATGGGCCCGCGCCACCCAGTGCAACGCTTCGTGGCTCCAGAAGGAGCTCCACCGAAGGCCCAAGTGGCCGCGGCCGCATGCGTCCGCGCCACCCAGTACAGCGCTTCGTGGCCCCATACGGAGCCCACCGAAGGCGTCAGTGACCGCGGCCGCATGCGTTCCCCCACCCAGTACAGCGCTTCGTGGCCCCAGATGGGGGGCCCCACCGAAGGCCCCAAAGGTCGCGGCCGCATACGTGAGCGCCACCCTGTACAGCGCTTCGTGGCCCCAAAGGAAGCTCCACCGAAGACCCCAGAGGCCGCGGCCGCATGCGTCCGCGCCACCCATTACATCGCTCCGTGGCCCCATAGGGAGCCTCACCGAAGGCCCCAGTGGTCGCGGCCGCATGCCCCCCCGCCGCCAAGTACAGGGCTTCGTGGCCCCATAGCTCCACCGAAGATTCAGTGGCAGCGGCCGCATGCGTCTCCCCCACCCATTTCAGGACACCCCATCACGCGCTTCGTGGCCCCATAGGGGGCTCCACCGAAAGCGGTACCCACAACGCGGTTCTCACAATTGCACCTGATAATTCGACGACGAGTGATTTTGGTTGTCCGAGTTTTATTTTCTCTGCCAAGGGGCAGGTTGACTCGATACTTGGACGAACGAGCGACCGCCTGCCTATCGTCATCCGTCTCTCGCCCTTGCCCTCCCACCTCTTCCCTCCCTCCCTTCCTTCCCTCGTCGACGACGGCGACCACGACTACGACGACCAGGACCACGGCCACGACGACGACCACGGCGGCCACGACGACCACTACGAAGACCTGGGCGACCACAGCGACGACGACCACCACGGCGACCACGAGGCCGACAGCGGCGAGCACGACGACCACGGCGACCACGGCGATGACGGCGGCGACCTCCGCGGGAGAACAGCGCCCTGGTGTCGGAGTTGGCTGGCCCCGTCGGGGCGGCGGGCGCCGGGACGCCCCCGCGCGGCGCGCCCGGCCAGCCGTCGTCAGGTTGTCGTCGTCGTCGTCGTCGTCGTCGTCGTCGTCGTCGTCGCCGTCGTCGTCGTCGTCGTCGTCGTTCCCGTCGTCGTCGTCGGCGTCGGCGGCGGCGGCGGCAGCGGCAGCGGCAGCGGCAGCGGCGGCGGCGTCGTCGTCGCCGTCGTCCTTGTCGGCGGCGGCAGCATCGGTGTCGGCGTCGGCGTCGTCGTCGGCGTCGCTGTCTTCGTCGTCGTTTTTGCATGGCTGTCGTCAGCGTCGTCCGTCATCGTCGTCCTCGTGTGGCCGTCGTCCTTGTCGTCGTCGTCGTCGTCGTCGTTCGTCGTTGTCGTGGTCGTCGTTTGGCCGTAGGTCGTCGCCGTCGTCGTCGTCGGTCGTCGTCGTGGTCGTCGCCGCCGCTGTCGTCCGTTGTCTGGCCGCCGTCGTCGTTTGGCCGTCGTCGTTGTCTTCGTCGTCTGTCGTCGCCGTTCGTCGTTTCCGCAGCGGGTCGCCGTTGTCGTCGTCTTCGCCGTCGTCGTTATCTGTGGGCGTCCTCGTCTTCGTTACGATGAAGAGCCTCCTCATCCTCTTCCCCCTGCCCCGCTGTTCGGAATCGCGTACGTATCAAAACCTGCTGAGACAGATCAAAGCATCGAGACTCTTTCTCCCTCGGTTTGTCCTCCTCTTTTCCCTCCGCATCCTCATCCTCCTCCTTATCATGACAAGAGACGGAAGGGTCAGGAGGAGGAGGAAAGTGAAGAAAGGAGGAATGAGGAGGCGGGAATATGTAATGATTATTGAGCGCAGTCTGCAAGCTATGCGAATTCAAGTTTGTCCCAACCATCCTGTGGTGTTGGGTCCTCGTTTCAAGGAGGCAGCGCCCCGCGTCACTCACTCCTTCCTCCCTCCTCCCTTCTCCTCCCTCCTCGCATCCCTGCCCGTGCCCTCCGCATGTCAGCCATGTCGGCACACCCCTCAAGTGTTCCGTGACCCCACAGGGAGCTCCACCGAAGGCCCTCCTGGCCGTGGCCGCATGCGTCCGCGCCTCCAGGGACAGCGCTTCGTTGCGCCGTAGGACAAGTTCCACCGAATGCTCCCGTGGCCGCGGCCGCATGCGTCCGCGCCCAGTACAGCGCTTCGTGTCCCCATAGGGAGCTCCACCGACGACCCCAGCGGCCGCGGCCGCATGCGTCTGCGCCACCAGTACAGCGTGGCGTGGCCCCATACGGAGCCCACCGAAAGCGTCCGTGGCGGCGGCCGCATGCGTTCCCCCCACCCAGTACAGCGCTTCGTGGCCCCAAAGGGAGCTCCACCGAAGGCTCCCGTGGCCGCGACCGCATGCGTCCACGCCACCCATTACATCGCTCCGCGGCCCCATAGTGCAGCTCCACCGAAGAACCCAGTGGCCGCGGCCGCCTTGTCCGCGTCACCCAGTACAGCTCTTCGTGACGGCATAGCGGGCTCCACCGAAGGCCCCAGTGGCCTCGGCCGCATGCGCCCGCGCCACCCAGTGCAGCGTTTCGTGGCCCCCCAGGGGGCTCCACCGAAGACCCCAGTGGCCGCGGCCGCATGCGTCCGCGCCACCCACAGCAGCGCTCCGAGGCCCCATAAGGGGGCTTCACCGAATACCCCAATGTCCGCGGCCGCACGCGTCCGCGCCACCCAGTGCAGCGCTTCGTGACGCCATAAGGGGGCTCCAACGAAGGCCCCTGTGGCCGCGGCCGCATGCGTCCGCGCCACCCAGTACAGCGCTTCGTGACGCCATATGGGGGCTCCACCGAAGAACCCAGTGGCCGCGGCCGTATGCGTCCTTGCCAAAAAAAACAGCACCTCGTGGCCCCGTAGGGGGCTTCACCGAAGACCCCAGTGGCCGCGGCCGCACGCGTCCGCGCCACCCAGTACAGCGCTTCGTGACACCAGAGGGGGGCCCACCGAAGACCCCAGTGGCTGCGGCCGCACGCGTCCGCGCCACCAAGGACACCGCTTCCCGCGTCTGCATGCGCCCGCCCCGCCCAGTACAGTGCGCCGAGGCCCTATGTGGGGGCTCCTCCACCGAAGACCCCAGTTGCCGCTGTCGCAGGCGTCCGCGCCGCCCAGTACAACGATTCGTGGCTCATAGTGAGATCCACTGAAGACACCAGTGGCCGCGGCCGCGTGCGCCCACACAACCCTTTATGTGTACACATACATATATGCATACTACATACAGACAGACATGCATGCATACATACCTATAACCATACATATATTTACAAATACATATACATATACATATACGTATACACATACATATACATGTACATACTCATAGTCATATTCATATTTATATTCATAATTATATGAATAGCCATATACATAGACATAGACATAGACAACGACACATACATACACATGTTTACGTATATACATATATGCATACATTCATGCGCGCATGCATCGACACATACACACACATATATATATATATACATATATGCATACATACATACCTACCTACATACATACATACATACATACATACATACATACGTACGTACGTACGTACGTACGTACATACATACATACATACATACATACATACATACACATAACAGCGGCAGTGGTTGCGGCCGCACGCGTCCGCGCCACCCAGTACAGCGCTTCGTGACACCATAGGGGGCTCCACCGAAGACCCCAATGGCCGCGGCCGCACGCGTCCGCGCCACCCAGTGCAGCGCTTCCCGCGCCCGCATGCGTCCGCCCCACCCAGTGCAGCGTTGCGCGGCCCGATGTGGGGGCTCCACCGAAGACCCCAGTGGCCGCTGTCGCAGGTGTCCGCGCCGCCCAGTACAACGATTCGTGGCCCCATAGAGAGCTCCACTGAAGACACCAGTGGCCGCAGCCGCATGCGTCCACACGAAACGTATGTGAATATGTATATATAGGTACACACACCCACATGTACACTTATATAGATATATATATATATACATATATATATATATGGAAAAATCTCCGCGGCCTCATGGGGAGGTTCACCGAAGACCCCAGAGGCTGCGGCCGCACGCGTCCGCACCACCAAGGACAGCGCCCCGTGGCCCTATGTGGGACATCCACCGAAGACCCCAGTGGCTGCGGTGGCTGCGGCCGTATGCGTCCGCGCCACTCAGTGCAGCGCCTCGCGGCCCCATCGGGAGCTCCACCCAAAAACCCGGCGGCCACGGCCGCATGCGTCCGCGCCATCCAGCACAGCGCTTCGCGGCCCCAGAGGGCAGCTCCACTGAAGGCCCCAGTGGCCGCGGCCGCGGCCCACCCAGTACAGTACAGCACGTTCCTCACACGCGTCGTGGCCCCATAGGGAGCTCCACCGAAATAGAGAGCCGCATTTTGAAAAGGAGCCAGTTTCCATCCGTACAAATTGTTGGAACGAATGTGCGCGGCGCTAAGGCGAGATTCACATTTGGAAAACGTCCCGCCTTCGACCCGTGAAACTCTTGAACGCATCTGAGACGAATTCGCGCGGCGGTAATGCGAGAGCCACATTTTGAAAATGGCCCGCCGTCAACCCGTAAAATCCTTGCAAATGTTAAAAGAGAATGTGCGCGGCGCGAAGGCGAGAGTCACAGTTTGAAAACCGCAATCCGTGAAATTGTTGCCAATGTTTAAGCTTCAGGTCATAAGTAGTGAGGGCGTCTCAGGCGAAACGCCTGGCCCGCCTTTTCGACCAGCCTCGGGGGGCGACAGGGAGGAGTTACCACAAGGAAAAGAAATTGAGGAGAAGGATGACGACAACGACGACGATGACGCCGACCAGGCGCGAGGTTGTTTGGGCTCGGAGGTTTAATCTGGATGGAGCGAAGAGGCGGGAGGGGGATACGAAGTAGGAGCAGCAACATCAGCTGCAGATGGGCCAGATGCGGGAGGCGCAAGCTTTGGAGCGGCAGTCGGAGCGGAAGGAGGAGCTGGAGGAAGCTCCCCTTCTTCCGTCCCAAACTCCCTTCTCCATCATCCCCCACTCCCCTCCCCTCCC
>CAUYUJ010015515.1:82500-132942 GCA_963575745.1 Prorocentrum cordatum
GGCCCACAACGCTCGTCTTTCAAGGCGGGGGCGGTTCCCGCACTGGGGAGGAATATTTGTAGGAACCAGTCAGGAGGGGAATTTGGACGGGAGGGCGTATGACAGCATAGTTGACGCATCCTGGCGGTCTTGTGGCGATCCTCCTCCACCTGTCGCTGTCGCTGCTGGCCTCGATGTCGATAACGAGGTTGCCACTGCCGCCTAGCGCGCTTGGGGGGTCCGCCGAGGATTCGCCACGGCGCCGTCCTTTGCAACTGATTACCTGAGTGCACCGCGTCGATGCTGCCACCTAGCTTACACCATACAGCGCGCACCGCATACATTCTCTGCTCAAGGAATAGGATCCACCCTCTGCGGTTTCCAGGCTTACCGGGCCCCTTGGGGACATTGCAGTGCACATTTGATGGTTCCTCGTCGTTCCTTTTTTCAAGCGAAGTCATATCATCCCAGCCAACCAGGGTGCCGACACCCTCCTAATCCCTGGCGAGTAACATGATGCGCGCATGCTCGCTGATCTCGAAGGATGACGTTGCAAGAATCCCTTGCACAAAAAAATCCACGCGCGCACATGCCCAAATCGTACCAAGCACATGGATTATGCGAGCGCTGCCGCAAAACATGGCAAAAACGAGTAGGCGCTTCACTTCAAACATAGCAGGATGTCTGCTCGCGCACGTTCTCTGAATTCGTATGACAAGTGTCTGCTGTTTGGGCCATCTCGTCCAGACCCCGCGTTGTCATCTCACCACCCGGCGCATCGGCGCTGATCCAGCATGGGCCCACTGCGTGAGTCCGTATCAGAGAATGCCATGCAGGCCACGCGCGCGTGTCGGAATTCGTCCAAGTCTTTGGTTCCCGAAGCAAGTCAATATGGAGCAGTACAAAAAAAATATACGAAAACCAGTTGGTTGTCCAACGGCCAGTGAGCCTGATGTATTGCATTTCTGCGCGCGCACTTCCTCACCATCACCCGCGTCAACACAATTGCATCACCTCCCTTATCCTCATCACCAAACGCAGTTATCGCCGCCATCATCTGTCAATCACCTTGATCACCGACACATGGACATCATCCTCTTCATCGTCGTCACCAGCATCGGCGCCGTTATTGGCCTTGCCGCCCTCACCGTCATTACCGCCATCACCACCGCCACTATCATCGTCGCCGCCGCTGTCGACGTCATCATGATATCGCGCCCGCCTGGGTCACCGCACGCCAGCGCGGTTTCTGACACGCGCTCGGAAGTTCCCATCGGCAAGCGCCATCGTAGCGACATCAGTTGTGCCAAACCAGTTGGCCGCCCTGCGCGCGAGCTTGCGCGCGTCAGCGCGGCCGCAAAGATGCTCCAGCCAGGGCCAAGTAATCACCGAGTCGCGACGTCATGAGTTTGCCGAGCAAGTTGCGGGTGGAAGGGTGAGACGAATGCGCGAGCAGTGAAATTGACGATTCACGAGCTTACAAAATGAATCACACCTCGTAGACCACACTACAGGGCTTGCGCACTCACGGTGCAAGAAATTACTTCGTGGAGTCCACGCTGGCTAACATGAAACACCTCTATCAGCATCACCCTCCATGACAAACAAGTCCGACATTGGGAGAACTTGAATGCCGACGTAGGTCCTTGATTTCGGCTTCTGGATGCCAGTTCCAAACCTAGCGCCGGGGAGTCAAGGCTTCTGGGGGGGGGGGGCATGTTGAGGGTCGAAAGAAACAACGTCGGAGGTTTTGAAGGTGGAGAATGGAAGGAATCGGAGAAGGAGGAGGAGAAGGAGTGATCAGAGTTGCTGCCCATCTCTATTGGCACCTAGTGGTTTTGGGGGGGGCGTATCTTCTTGCTATTCCGCCATCACCATCATCAGCATCATCATCACCACCACAATCATCATCATTGTTATCATTGTCATTATTATCATCCTCACGATCATCACTCATCATCGTCATCATCATCAGCATCGTCATCGTCATCATCATCATCATCATCATCATCATCATCATCATCATCATCATCATCATCAATACGGTCAGCATCCTCATCATTATCCTCTTCTCTCCTTCCCATCCTCATCCTCCCCCTCCCTCCTTCTCCTCCTTTCCATTGTTGTTCTTCCTCTTCCTCCTCCTGATCATCCTCCACCTTGTTCTTCCACCCCTGCCTCCCTTTCTTTGGAGGTCTCCGGACGTTCAAAATCGTCTCAACCTTCCATCCCTCCTTCCCCTCCCTAATCGCCTCCCACCCTGCCCTCGCCTCCCCTTCCTCCTCCGCCCCTCTGCCCCCTCATCCTCCTCGCCGTCCTCATCCTCCTCCTCCTCATCCTGCTCGTCCTTCTCCATTCCTTTTCCTTTTTTATAAATAACTAGAAAAACAAAAAAAAAAAAAAAAAAAAATCTCCCTGTCGCACCCCGAGGCCAGTTTTGAGGGCGGGCCGGGCGTTTCGCCGAGACTTCTAGACTTCTTGACCACGTATGATCCTGAAGCTTAAACTTGGCAAACGCTTAACAGATGTAGGGCGGGTGGTTTTCTAAATGTGGCTCTCGCGTGAGCGCCGTGCACATTTGTTTTGTTAAAAATGCAAGAGCTTCACGGATTGAGGGCGGGTGTTTTTCACAATGTGGTTCTCGCTTGCGCGCCGCGCACGCTCGTTTTAAAAATTTGCAAGAGTTTCACGGATTGAAGGCGGGTCGTTTTCATAATGTGGCTCTCGCCTTACCGCCGCGCACATTCATTACAAGAGCTTCACGGATTGAGGGCGGGTCGTTTTCATAATGTGGTTCGCGTTTTTGTGCCGCGCACATTCGTTTTAAACATCTGTAAGAGCTTCACGGATTGAAGGCGGGTGGTTTTCATAATGCGGTTCTCGCCTTAGTGCCGCGCACATTCGTTTTAAAAGTTTGCAGGAGCTTCACGGATTCAGGGCGTCTCCTTGTCAAATGTGGTTCTCGTTTGAGCTCGCGCACCTTCTGAGTCGCGGTGTTGACAGCCCAGGAATGGCGTCTTAGTACGATTCAGGATCGCCAAGACGCAACAGACAAGTTGATCCGTGGCGCTGGAATCCCGAGAACAATGTTTTGGCACGCTTCAGGGTCTTCAAACGGTTGTCTTCCAACGAGGCAGTTTCCTCAGTGGAAATTAACCGTTGTAAGGGGCCTATGAAGAGGGAACTCGGAAAGAGGGAGCTCGGAGGGAGGGTTTCTTCTCACATCGTTGGTGACTCTTGGGTCTACTCTGGTCCTCCTCCTCGCCGTCCTCCTCCTCCTCCTCCTCGCCGTCCTCCTCCTCCTCCTCTGCCGGCGTCAGTTTCGGCCCAAGCCGTTCGCAGGCCCGCCTCCCCCCCTCCCCCGTCTGCAGGCCGCCTCCCACAGGCCACTCCGACATCCTCGAGGCGACGAAGGAAGGAGGAGGGAGCGGAGGAGGGGGGGAGGGGATGAGGAGCACCAGGGACCGAGGAACCTTGTTCGGGGACGTGTCTTGTCCTCTTTAGGCCCGCGGATGCCTCGAGAGGCCCCCAGGGGACTTTTCGGGACTTCAGGGGGCCCCACGGAGCTTCTGGAGACCTCTGGAGAGGAGGAGGTGGAGGAAGAGCAGGAGGAGGACGGAGGGGGAACATGGGGAGGAGGAGGGGGCCAAGGAGGAGGGGGAGGAGTAGGACGACGACGACGGCAGCAACGGCGACGACGACGACGTCGACGACGACGCCGACGACGCCGGTGGCGGCGGCGGCGGCGGCGGCGGCGACGACGACGACGACGACGACGGCGGCGGCAACGACGACGACGACGATGGCGACGGCGTCGACGACGCCAGCTGCGGCGACGCTGGCAGCGGCGAGACGACGACGACGACGACGACGACGACGACGACGACGACGACGACGACGACGACGACGACGACGACGACGACGACGACGACGACGACGGCGGCGGCGGCGGCGGCGGCGACGGCGACGGCGACGGCGACGGCGACGGCGACGGCGACGGCGACGGCGACGGCGACGGCGACGGCGGCGACGACGAGCCCGCGTGCATCCGCAGCGAGGCGCGATGCTCAGCCGAGCACTGGGCGCCGTGGCCGGGCGGGGCCGCGCCGTGGCGCGGCGGCCCCTGGGGGCGGCGGCCGCGCGCCCGTTCTCTGCCGTGACGCTGCCCGCGGACTCGAACCAGGCCCTGGGGATCGCCCAGTGCCCCTGGGGCGCATGGGAAGGGAAAGGGGAGGAGGAGGAGGAGGAGGAGGAGGAGGAGGAGGAGGAGGAGGAGGAGGAGTTGGGTTGATGTTGGCCGTCGCTGCCCCTCTTTTCCTGTGGCTCGCGAAGCACGCCAGGGGTGGCGCCAGAGGCGCCGCCATGAGGGTCCAGCGCCGACCCAAGAAGCCCGCGCGAACCCCGACAGTTTACCCTCGTGCCGTTTGATGCTCTTCTGTTTATCCAGCATGCCCTCGCGGTTTGGATATCGAGGCGCGGTGCCACGGATGTATTCCGCGCAAGGCCGCCCTGTATCCAGAGAGTCGCGGCTAGTCCAGGCCGTGAGGCTGTGGACACAGATATGATTCCCGCCCACGAGGGGAGGTGGAGGGTCGATGATCCAGGATCGAGGTTTGGGAGCGTCTCCCGCCGACGTGGGGGCCTCTTGGGGGGGCGGTCTCCTCGCAACCGCGGCTGGATTGCCCTGTGAAGTCGGGTCGTTCCGCTCACAACCCTGGGTGGCTTCATACGCGGGGAGGGGCGTCGGCCCCTGGCGCATCGGCCGCTTCCCCCGGGGGGGGAGCTCTTCATCCCGAGCCGTTCCCGACACCCGCGGGGGCCGGGAGACGGCCCCCGGCGGCCGAAACCGAAGAGGGCCGTCACGGTTTCTGTTGCGACGCCCAGATCCAGGGAGGGAGGGTGGTCGGGCGCTGCCAGGGAGGGGGGTCACCACTGGGGGGGTCTCCACCGCCGCATGGAAGTCGGCGATCGGAGGTTCGAAGAGGGGGTCCTGAGGGACAGGGTCCTCGTAGGAAGGTAGCCCAGGGTGGATTTGCATTGTTGGAGGCACCTCGTCCGTGGGGATGGGACCCCATGTTTGAAGCACCGAGGCTATCGAGGAAGCGGGAGGATCGAAGCTCGAGGAGGCTGGGGGCTCTGGGGGTCCAGGGAGAGGCCCGCTTCTTGGAACAAAAACACCGCATCGCAAAAAACCGCGACCAGAGACCTGGACCTCATTTTTGCTGCGGCAGATTTCGAGCCAGATCGATATGTGAGGGTCCCGGGGCGCGACAGCAGGCGAAAACGCCCAGTGTGAGAAAAGGGCAACGCCCAGATCTCGGGGTCAGTTGCGACCCCCCCTGGCATTGCATGGGATGGCGCTGTCTCTCGCCGGATCGTGCCGCGCGGGCGGGGCAGGGAGTCGTCGCGCGGGGAGGGTCCAGAGCGGGCTGTGCTGGGCGGGGCGGCATGGAGGGGCGGGGGGCTTCATTACAGGGCTCGAGCTAAACGGTTTTTTCGCAATTTCGTGGACCGTTGTTCGTTTTGATTTCGTTTCGCAGCAAAGGCAGAGCGAAGACAGAACGAGCGAAATCGAAAACGGAACGAAAACGGAAAACACTGTTTGGCTCGAGCCCTGACTCATCATCTGGCGCAGCGGTGTTCTGGAGCTCGGAGCCCTTTATTTTCGTCGTGCGTCGTCGCTCGTGCCTCCCACTCCCGCCGCCCCGACAGTCAGGACGCTAGAGTACGGACCACTTGGGGCTCAGGGGGGGCTCTGGTTTTCGGGCCGTGCCTGAGACCTGAGGAGGAGGAGGAGGAGGAGGAGGAGGAGGAGGAGGAGGAGGAGGAGAGGGTAGGAGGAGGGGGAGGAGGTAGGAGGAGGAGGAGGGAGGAGGAGAGGAAGGAGGAGGAGGAGAGGAGGAGGGGAGGAAGGAGGAGGAGGAGGAGGAGGAGGGGGAGGACGGGGGAGGAGGGAGGAGGAGGAGGAGGAGGATGAGGAGGGGAGGAGGAGGAGGAGGAGGAGGGGAGGAGGAGGAGGAGGAGGAGGGAGGAGGAGGTGGAGGAAGGAGGAGGAGGAGGAGGGGAGGTGGAGGAGGAGGAGGAGGAGGAGGAGGAGGAGGAGGAGGCGGGGAGGAGAGAGGTGAGAGGAGGAAGAGGAGGAGGAGGAGTGAGGAGGAGGAGGAGGAGGAGGAGGAGGCGAGGAGGAGGAGGAGGTGGAGAAGGAGGAGGGAGGAAGAGGAGGTGGAGGAAAGGAGGAGGAGGCAGGAGGAGAGGAGGAGGAGGAGGAGGAGGGGGAGGTGGGGGAGGAGGGGGGAGGAGGGGGAGGAGGGGGAAGGAGGAGGAGGCGGAGGCGGAGGAGGAGGAGGAGGAGAGGTGGAGGAGGGGGAGGAGGAGGAGGAGGAGAGGAGGAGGAGGAGGAGGGGATGAGGAGGATGGAGGAGGAGGAGGAGGAGGAGAGGAGGAGGAGGAGAGGTAGGGGAGGAGGAGGAGGAGGAGGAGGAGGAGCGGAGGAGGGGAGGAGGAGGAGGAGGAGGAGAAGAGAAGAAGAAGAGAGGTGGGAGGAAGAGGAGGAGGAGGTGAGGGGGAGGAGGGGGAGGAGGGGGAGGAGGGGAGCGAGGAGGAGGAGGAGGAGGGGAGGAGGAGGAGGAGGAGGAGGAGGAGGAGGTGGAGTGAGGAGGAGGAGGAGGAGGTTGGAGGAGGGAGGAGGAGGGGGAGGAGGGGGAGGGAGGAGGAGGAAGGAGGAGGAGGAGGAGGAGGGAGGAGGAGGAGGAGGAGGAGGAGGAGGAAAGGTCGTGCCTGAAATTCGTGGCCGAGCCTCGCCGCGGCCTGTCGCCCATGGATGGCCCCGGGGGTGCCCAGCGAAGACCCCAGGAGACCGCCCCCTCGTCGCCCTGCCAGATGCCGCGAGGGACGGAGGGTCGGGCTAAACGATGGGGAGCGACGGGGAGAGAGGGAGGGGTCCGAAGGCTGCCGCACGTGCAGACGGTTTCGGCCACGCCTCGAGGCTTTCTTCCCCCGGCACAGGGGCGCCTCCGACGCCAGGAGGCGCCGGACAAAGCAGTTGCGTGCAGCCGAGTCGCTGATCCCTCTTCGCAATCCCCCCACCCCCTTTCGTGGGGCACGAGAGGAGGAGGTTCGAGTCCGGTTCGCTGGCTGAGGCTTCTGAGCGTGGTGGGCTCTTCTGGGGGCCTCCAGGAGGCTCCCCGTTACCACGGCTGGCTCTGCCTCGAAATCCTGGCCAGAATGCACCATGACACCGCGAGACAGGTCGGAACCTACTTCAGGAGGTGGAGGAGGAGGAGGAGGAGGAGGAGGAGGAGGAGGTTCGACGAGGGTTACGTTTTCGGGCCCGTGGGCTGCCAATAACTTCTATAGAAAGTTGAGAGTGGTCTGAATATAGATTTTGAGTATGTTCGAGGACGGCGGAGAAGGAGCAGTGCAAACCCAAGACGCATCAACGATGTTGCAATAAACCCTCCCTCCAAGTTCCCTCTTCATAGCTCCGTACCAGAATTTGTTTTCATTGTGGAAAGTACCCAATTGGAAGACAACCGTTGGAGAACCCGTAATGGTGCTAAAAGACAGTTCTTGGGATTTCGGTGCCGCGAATCAACGTGACTGGTGCTTCCTGAGAACCCGATGTCGCTCGAGAACAGTATTCTTGGGACATCAACACATTCTAAATCGTGCCAGAGAATCATTCCTGGAACTCCAACCATACGGATTCTCAAAACTGCCGTAAACTGTTAAGACGGATGTGCGGGACGCCATGGCCAGAGCCACATTTTGAAAACGAGCCTCCCTCCATCCTTGAAACCGCTGCAAACTTTTAAGACGGATGTGCGTGGCATTCAGGCGAGAGCCCAACTTGAAAACCACCCGCCTTCCATCCGTGAAACTGTTGCACAGTTTGAGACGGATGTGCGCAGCGCTCAGGCGAGAGCCGCATTTTGAAACATGTTGAAAACGTCCCGCCCTCCACGCGTGCCATTGCTGCTATGTGTAATGTCGCATGTGCGCGGCGCTAAAAAAAAGAGCCACGTTTTGAAAACGGCCCGCTCTCTATCCGTGAAGCTGTTGCGAATTTCAAGCTTCGGTCATACATGGTGAGGAAGCCTCAGGCGAAACGCCCGGCCCGCCCTACCGACACGTCTGGGGGAGCGACAGGGAGGCGTTACTGATGAGGAAAAGGGATGGGGGGGAGCTTTGTGCTCTTTTGCCTTTCTGGGCCTCCTGGTGGCACCCGTCGCCACGGCTGGATCCGCCTCGAAGTCCTGGTCGGGACGCGCCCTACGGGATTTCGATGGTTCGATTTTAGGCTGGGCGGCAGGTACGCCAAGGACTTCATCGGCGGCAAGTACGGGGATAACCTCGACGCCTCCGTGTGGGAGCGTATCGAGGACTATCACCTCCTCTTCCTCCTCCTCCTGCTCCTCCTCCTCCTCCTCTTCCTCCTCGTCCTGCTCCTCCTCCTCCTCCTCCACCTCCTCCTCCTCCTCCTCCTCTTCCTCCTCCTCCTCCTCCTCCCCTCCTCATCCTCCTCCGCCGCCGCCCCCGGAGCTTCCGGAACCTCGGAGTCTTTCTCCTCCTTCTCCTCCTCCTCCTCTTCCGCCTGCGGGCACCTCTGGAATCTCCAGGCGCCTCTCGAAGCCTCCGAACGCCTCCTCCCCCTCCTCGCTTCTTTTCTCCCCCTAGATGTTCCACACCGACTCCGTGATGTGCGGTGTGTCCGCGCTGGCACTGAAGACGAATGCCCCCACCGTGCTGAGGGAGGAGGCGCTCGAGTACCTGGACCCGAAGGAGCCAGAGCCGATCCGTCTCAGCCGCCTCCTATTGACCTTCCTCCACCTCTTCCTCCTCCTCCTCCTCCTCCTCCTCCTCCTCCTCCTCCTCCTCCTCGTCGTCTTATCTCCTTCCCTCATCTCATCAGCCCTCCCTCCATCCCCTCCTCCTCCTCCTCCTCCTCCTCCTCCTCCGCCTCCTCCACCTCCCCTCTCCTCTAATCCTCCTATACTCATCCTCCTCCCTCCTATCGCCCTCTCCTCATCCTCATCTGCTCCTCCCCTCCTCTGTCCCCTCCCCTCCTCCCCTCCTCAGTCCCCTCCCTCCCCTCCTCTCCTCACTACCTCCTCATCCCTCCGCACTCTCATCATTAATCCTCAGTCCTCATCCTGCCTCCTCCTCCTCCTCCTGCCTCCTCCTCCTCCTCCCTTCCTCCTCCTATTCCTCCTCCTCCTCCTCCTCCTCCTCCTCTCTCTCTCCTCCTCCTCCTCCTCCTCCACCTCCCTCCTCCTCCTCCTCCTCCTCCTCCTCCTCCTCCTCTTCCTTGCACATCCCCCTATCCTCCTACTGCTGCATTGCTGGGGACAGTTTTGTCCATCGTCCAGCTGCTGCTGCTCCTCCGTTTCCTCTTTCTCCTCGACCTCAGCCTCCTCATTGTCCTCCCTCTTCTAGACCCGAAGGGCGCGACGGTCTTCGGCTCCAGCGTCCGATGCGCCCCCGAGAAGTGCGTCGCGGCCAACGCCTCCGCCGTGCGAGAGTGGGACTCCAACGGTATCGCGCATGGATCAGGAGGAGGCGGAGGAGGAGGAAGAAGAGAACCATAATAATTCCAACATGCATCAACGATGCTGCAGAAGACCCTCCCTTTCCCAAGTCTCCTCCTACATACCTACAAGGTTTCTTTGTTCATGACTAGAAGCGCACCGATCGAAAGACCAACGCCATTCGGGCCCGCCATCGTTGCAAGGGCCCCGTTTTGAAAAGAAATAAATTGCCTTGCATCCTTCTGGCGCATAGTCGAGGAAGCGAGAAGCTATGATCAAACCGTTCAACACGGTGTCCAGGGAGATCCCCTTTCGAAGTAGGACCGCCCCCCTGTCTGTGCAAACGTTGACAAATCCTACACTAGTAGTCGAAAACTTGGAGAAATCGTGGCACATGAATTGAAGCTCTGGGTTGGTTAAGACAGGGGAGTCTCAAGCGAGAGCCCTGTTTTAAAAAAGGGCAGTCCTCAATGTGTCTATCTCTGCATGTTTGTTTGGCGAATGCACGCGGCGCTAAAGGGAGAACCCCAGTTTGAAAACGACCGCTGCTCCATCTGAGTGGATGTTGCAAGACCTTGCCAAACGAATGCGCGCGGCGCTGGGGCAAGAGCACCGCTTTGAAAACGGCCTGTGCTCCCTTATTGTCACCATGGCGAGTCTTTATCAACGAGTGCTTACCTGCCTGGGCCCCAAGCAGTCAGTTATTGCACTGTGGATGTGCCGGCTATGTGTTCCAAGTTGTATGGTGCAATCGATGTTGTGCAAGTAACTTATGTCCAGTGGTGAGATGTCAAATCCATTGCTCGCGCAAACATCCCGTCCTTCCACCCGCATCTTGTTTTGCATGAAAACACGATGCGCGATTGCGGATATACTTGGCACTGACTGGCGCATCACTGCGGCCGCGCTGGCGCGCGCGCAAACTCGCGCGCAGATCGACCAACTGGTTTGGCACAACTGATGCAGCCGCGATGGCGCTTGCTGGTGGCACTTCCTATTGTTTTTCGGAGGCCGCGCTGGCGCGCGGGCACTTCAGTGCGGCTCGGTGATCCCAGCAGGCGCGGCATCAGGATAACGTCCACCTTTGTTGCATCGATGGTGGTAACGGCGATGATGATGGCGATAATGACGGCGATTGGCGACGATGAAATCGTCGGTGCTGCGGTGGTGGTGATGAGGGTGATGGCGAGGAAGTGCGCGCGCGCTGAAATTCAAGAGGCCTGGCAGATGCTCGACTGAACAAGGCGTATTTTCAGATGTGTTTGGACAGCTGTATCTTTAGATGTTTCGAGAACCCATGTTTTTTGGGCGCTTGCTGAATCAACGCGGATGCTCCGCGTAATTATATGATAATGCGGCTTGGCGGAATTGTTGAAACTATTTGGCTGTCGTTTGAAATCCTTGCAGCAATGACATGTTTGGTCTGATGTCTACGTGTGCGCACGCGCGCGGTAGTTCTGATTTCTGCCTCAAAAGATGATTGGGAAGTTATTGATAGATACTAGCAAATGCGCGCGCGTAGTATCATGTGGCAGTGATGGAAGGGGGTGGTAACTCGTTGGTCTGGGATGGTATGGTTCAATTATGGGAACTACACGACGATGGGAGGGAATCATATGAAAATTGTTGCCCCCGTGGACTCGATAAGTCTGGGTTTGGGAGGGGGTGAGTCTCAGGTTTTTCTCGAAAGACATTTAGTCATGAATTCTCAATTCCTCTACTCGTGCAAACACCCCTCCCTCCCACCCGCAACTTGTTTGGAAAAATTGTTCGGCAACGATTACATTTGCAGGTTGACACTTGCTAACGTATCTCTGCGGCCGCGCTGGCGCGCAAACGCTTGCGCGCAGATCGGCCCACTGGTTTGGCACAGCTGATGCGGCCGCGATGGCGCTTGCCAATGGGAGCCCCCCAGCGTGTTTCAAAGGCTGCGCTGGCGCGCGGGCACTGCAGTGCGGGTCGGTCATCCGGGCGGGCACGGTATCATGATAACGCCGGTAACGGCGGCAACGATGGTGATAATAGCGATGGTTGGGGCGATGATGATTGGTGGCCACGGCGATGTCAATGACGGTGTTGATGGCAGCGACGACGATGCCAATGATGTTATTCACGCGTTGGCGATGAACGTGGTCGTGCTGATTATGACGGCGGTGGTGCGCTGGCGCAGTTGTGGGTGATGGTAGGAACGCGCGCGCCTTCAGAATTCCAAGTAATCTGGCAAACCGTTTGTTGGATGACATGTTTTTGTTGTTTCATGTGTCGCCCTATTGTGGACCGTTGGGTTTTGCTCACGCGCGTGTGTCGGCGCACGCATGTGGCCCGCTTGGTATGATGCCGTACGGATCCGCACAGTGGGCGCACGCTAGATCGACGCGAATGCGCCGCGTGGTGAAGCGAACATAAAAACGCTGGAAACTATTTTTTCATATATATATATATATATATATATGTATATATATATATATGCGTGTGTATATATATATATATATAATCCGCAGGTGCGCGCGGGCACATTTGTTACAAAACTGATGATGAAACGAGTGGTTGACTGTCAGGTGTGTACGCGGAAGTACTTCCGAAATCGGTTTGTTTTATCGGAGTTCGACATTTGCGCGCGTGTGGAGTTTGTCGCATTGGTTGGTAAGGGTTTATCCGTAAGGGCTTCGCCCACTGCTGCTGGCCCCTTCTCGATCATAACGGAATATATCCGAGTCGCGTCGGAGCGTTTCGGCGCTGCCTTGGCGCATCTGGGAGCATCATGCGGGGGCGGATAGGAATCATCAGCGCAGATTGAGGCGTTGGCGTTATCGAAGACGCCTACGGCGAATCACCGCCGCCCCCTGCCTTTTTGGAAGCGCCTATGTGGCCGAACGGTGAGGCCAGACCTGCCAAGCTATCGGAGCATGTGTTCCTCGAATCGGTTTGGAAAGACTTCGGGGAACACATGGGCATCTTGAAGGTCATCGTGGCCGTCTGAAGGCCATTTTGACCCTTTCGGGCCTTCTTGGAGGACGTCTTGGAGGGCTCTTGGGCCGTCTTGGAGGCCATCTTGAGCGTTTTGGAGGCCTCTTGGGCCGTCTTGGGGGCCTCTTGGGGCCGTCTTGGGCGATCTTTGAGGGCACTTGGGCCGTCTCGGGCCGTCGGAAGGCCAAAAAAAAGCAAATGGCACAATCCTTCAAAAACCCCTTGGAGAAATCAATGATTTGGGCCTTTTCGGGTCTTCCTGGAGGCCCTCTTGGAGGCCTTCTGGGCCATCTTAGGGCCATCTTCGGCCGTCTTGGTGGGCTTCTGGCCCGTCTGACGCCGTCGGAAGCCGTTTGGGGGGTGTCTCTGGGCCGATTTGGAGGCCTCTTGGGCCGTTCTGGGGCCATCTTGGAGGCCTCTTGGGCGATCTTTGGGCAATCTTGAGGGGCTCTTGGGCCGTCTCGGGCCGTCGGAAGGCCGAAAAGAGGCAAATGTCAAAATCCTGGTGTACATACGTGTATATATATATATATAAAAATAAATAAAAGACAAACAAACAAACAAACAAAACGTGAGTTTAACCTTCTTCTGGCCTTCCCGGAGGCCTCTTAGAGGCCTCTTGGGCCGTCTTGGGCCAGCTTCGAGCCAACTTCGGCCATCTTGGTGGGCTCCTGGCACGTCTGACGCCGTCGGGAGCCGTCTTGGGGGGGCCTCTCTGGGCCGACTTGGGGCCCTCTTGGGGCGCTTCGGGGCCGTCTTTGGGGCCACCTTGGGCGTCTTGGAGGCCTCTAGGCCCGTCTTGGGGCCCTCTTGGGGCCGTCTTGGGGGTCTCTTGGGCCGTCATGGGGCCATCTTAGGGCCTCTTGGGCGATCTTGGGGCGGCCTCTTGGGCCGTCTTGGGCCGTCGGAAAGCCGTTTGGAAAGCTTTCGGGGAGCACGTGGGCATCTTGGAGGTCATCTTGGCCGTCTTGGAGGCCTCTTGGGCGATCTTTCGGCGATCTGTGGGGGTTCTTGGGCCGTCTCGGGCCGTCGGAAGGCCGAAAAGAAGCAAATGTCAAAATCCGTCAAATACCTTAGGAACATCAATGTTTTTGGCCTCTTCTGGCCTTCCCGGGCCTTCTTGGGAGCCTCTTGGGCCGTTTTGGGCAAGTTTTGAGACAACTTCGGCCATCTTGGTGGGTTCCTGGCACGTCTGACGCCGTCGGGAGCCGTCTGGGGGGCCTTTCAGGGCCGACTTGGGGCCCTCTTGGGGCGCTTCGGGGCCGTCTTGGAGGCCATCTTGGGCGTCTTGGAGGCCATCTTGGGCGTGTTGGAGGCCTCTTGGGCCGTCTTGGGGCTCTCTTGGGGCCGTCTTGGAAGCCACTTGGGCCGTCATGGGGCCTTCTTGGGGGCCTCTTGGGCGATCTTGGGGGCCTCTTGGGCCGCCTTGAGCCGCCGGAATGCCGAGAAGAAGCAAATCCCCAAATTCGTCAAAATCTTAGGAAAATCAATGATTTGGGCCCCTTCGGGCCCCCCCGGAGGCCGCCCGGAGGCCCCGGCCTCCGGGGGGCCCCCCGGGCCGCCCCGGGCCGCCCCGGACCCCCCCCCGCCTCGGACCACCCCGGGCGAACTCGGAGGCCATCTTGGACCATCTTGGAGGCCATCTTGGGCCATCTTGGCCATCTTGGACGCCGTCTGGAGCCGTCTTGGAGGATTTGTTCGGGACTTTGCGCTCCTGGAAGGTCCTCCCGGGACCCCGGCAGGACGGGCCGAAGCGCCAGGGGAAGTTCGTTTGGAAAAAGAGCCAAAACCAAAACCGAGAGGTCCAGCACGCCAGGCACCCTTGCGATGAATCGACAGGTGGCGGCGGATCGAAGACGCCTACGGCGAATCACCGCCGCCCCCTGCCTTTTTGGAAGCGCCTATGTGGCCGAACGTTGAGGCCAGACCTGCCAAGCTATCGGACCATGTGTTCCCCGAATCGGTTTGGAAAGCCTTCGGGGAACACGTGGGCATCTTGAAGGTCATCGTGGCCGTCTGGAGGCCATTGTGACCCTTTCGGGCCTTCTTGGAGGACGTCTTGGAGGGCTATTGGGCCGTCTTGGAGGCCATCTTAAGCGTCTTGGTGGCCTCTTGGGCCGTCTTGGGGACCTCTTGGGGCCGTCTTGGGCGATCTTTGGGGGGCACTTGGGCCGTCTCGGGCCGTCGGAAGGCCGAAAAAAGCAAGTGCCACAACCCTTCAAAAACTCCAGGGAAATCAATGATTTTGACCTTTTCGGGCCTTCCTGGAGGCCCTCTTGGAGGCCTCTTGGGCCGTCTTGGGCCATCTTAGGGCCATGTTCGGCCGTCTTGGTGGGCTCCAGGGCCGTCTTGGAGGCCATCTTGAGCGTCTTGGGGGCCTCTTGGGCCGCCTTGGGGCCCTCGTGGGGCCTTCTTGGGGGCTTCTTGGGCCGTCATGAGGCCATCTTGGAGGCCTCTTGGGCGCTCTTGGGGCGATGTTTGGGGCCTCTTGGGCCGTCTTGGGCCGTCGGAGAGCTGACAAGAAGAAAATGCAAAAATCCTTCAAAAACCTTAGGATAATCAATGATGTTGGCCCTTTCGGGCCTTCCTAGAGGACGTCTTGGAGGGCTCCTGTGCCGTCTTGGAGGCATCTTACGGGCCTTTTGGGCAGTCTTAGACCATCTTGAGGCCATCTTGGGCCGTCTTGGAGGCATCTTGGGGCCGTCTGAGCCGTCTTGGAGGCCATCTTGGCCATCTTGGAGGCATCTTGAGGGCCATCTTGGGCCATCTTGGCCGTCTTGGAGGCCATCTTGAGGCAACAGAGGCATCGACGGACGCGCTTTACGGGTGGCCTGCGGGACGTGCCGGAGCCCCAGGGGAAGTTCTTTTAGAAAAAACAAAACAACAACAAAAAACAAAAACAAAACAAACAAAAAAAAAAAAAAAAAAAAAAAGTCCAGCACGCCAGGAACCCTTGCGATGAATCGACAGGGGGCGGCGGATCGAAGACGCCTACGGCGAATCACCGCCGCCCCCTGCCTTTTTGGAAGCGCCTATGTGGCCGAACGTTGAGGCCAGACCTGCCAAGCTATCGGACCACGTGTTCCCCGAATCGGTTTGGAAAGCCTTCGGGGAACACGTGGGCATCTTGAAGGTCATCTTGGCCGTCTTGGAGGCCTCTTGGGCAAGCTTTGGGCGATCTTTGGGGCTTTTTGGGCCGTCTCGGGCCAGCTTCGAGCCAACTTCGGCCATCTTGGTGGGTTCCTGGCACGTCTGAAGCCGTCGGAAGCCGTTTGGGGGGCCTCTATGGGCCGACTTGGGGCCCGCTTGGAATGCTCCAGGGCCGTCTTGGAGGCCATCTTGGGCGTCTTGGAGGCCATCTTGGGCGTGTTGGAGGCCTCTTGGGCCCTCTTGGGGCCCTCTAGGGGCCATCTTGGAGGCCACTTGGGCCATCATGGGGCTCTCTTGGGGGCCTCTTGGGCGATCTTGGGGGCTTCTTGGGCCGTCTTGAGCCGTCGGAGAGCCGAAAAGGCGCAAATGCCAAAATCCTTCAAAAACCAAGGGAAAATCAATGATTTTGGCCTCTTCGGACTCTCCTGGAGGACCTCTTGGAGGCCTCTTGGGCCGTCTGGGAGGCCTCTGGGGGGCCTCTTGGGCCGTCTTGGGCCGTCTTGGACTCTCTTGGGCCGTTTTGGAGGCCGTCTTGGACCATCTCGGGCGGACTTGGAGGCCATCTTGGGCCATCTTCGCGATTTTTTGAGGATGTCCCGAGCGAAACGGCCGTTTTTGGGCATTGACAGAAGCATTTTGGGAAATTCGCGGGTGGCCGGCGGGACGGGCCGAAGCCCACTGGGGAGTTCTTTTAGAAAAAGAACCAAAACCAAAACCTGAATCATCCAGCACGCCGTGCACCCCTGCAAGCAGGGGGCGGCGGATCCTAGTGGCCTTCGGCCCATCCCGCCACCGTGCCTGGGTTGTGGGTATGGAGCCTCTTGTATATGCGTTGGGATGTCTTGGGGTGCCTTTCGAGGGTTTCTTGGAGTCGGTTTGGCGCCTCTTGGCGGCCTCTCGAGGCCTCCTGGGAGTTTCTCGGGGCACAAATATCGAATATTCGGTTCGTGGTCCCTTGCTTGGGCCCCTCTTGGGGTCGTCTTGGGGCCCTTTTGGGCCGTCTTGAGCACTTGTTGGACAATCTTGGAGCCCTCTTGAGCCGACTTGGGGCCCTGTTGGGGGCGTCTTGGGCTGTCTTGGGGCGGTTTCGGGAGCTTCTTGAGCCGCCGTCTAGGAGCGTCGGAAAGCCGAAAATACGAGAAGGCCAAAATCCTTCAAAAACCGTCGTAGAATCTACGAGTTTGGCCTCCTGGGGCTCTCTCGGGAGGCCTCGTGGAGCGTTTTGGGAGCCTCTTTGGGCCCTCTTGGGCTGTCTTGGAACCATCTTCGGGCGCCATGGAGCAACCTTAGCCCCAGCAATGCGAACATGGTTTAAGTTGCAAAGGTGTATGGCTTCGGGGACCAAAACATGTTGTAATGTACTAGGGTTTGTTACTTCGGAGACGCGAATACCGTGTAAGTTACGAAGGTTTGTTGCCTCGGGGACGCCGGAATGACGTAATTGACCCGGCCGGGTGTGTAGTTTCGGGGACGCGAACTGTGTATAATTTACTCACGTATGTTTTCGTGTCCCACACCCCCCATGAATTCAGAGAACGCGATCCGGGCGTGGTACATTGGATGGTTTGGCCCCCCCCCTCGCGTGGACTTCAACAATTTACAATAGGAAGCAGAAAGCAGGATTGTAACTTTGGAGACTTGAAACTGCAACTGGTGCAAGGAGCAGCACACTTCGGCCTACAGCCTGATGGCCCCACAATTGGGCTGGCGGATTGCAAGATTGCAGTTTGATATAAATGGTTGCACGTCTGGGGCAATATCTAGCAGGGATAAAGTTGCCGCTGCCGGTTGGGTTGGCATGGTGTGATTTCATATGGCAAATCGAACGATGGCAAGACCCGATGTCAATTACATTGTCCCAGGGAGTTTTGATAACGCCATGTTGGCGGAGGGCGGTCGAGTTCATTTGTTCTTGAGAGGAAAATAGTGTTGTGGGGTCAGCTGTGCGGCCCAAGCTATGCGTTACAACCTGTATAGCGCAAGCCATGTAGTGCAAACGAGGTGGTGCAAGCTACGTGGTGTAACCTATGTGGTGTAGTCTGTGTGGTGTAAGGCATGCTGTGCAAGCTACGTGGCGCAAGCTCTGTGGCAAAGTCTATGTAGTGTCTAGCGAATGTTTGCATAAGTTGAGGTCGCTAACTCCATCGATCGTGCAAACATCCCACCCACCCAACCGCACTTGGGTTAGCAGAACACATTCGGCCACGATTGCGTTTCCCGATTGGGACTTGTTAGCGCGTCTCTACGGCCGCGCTGGCGCGCTCACGCTCGCGTGCAGATGGACCAGCTTGCTTGGCACATTTGATGCGACCTTTATGGCGCTTACCAGTGGGAGCCCCAGGCGCGTCTCCAAAGCCGCGCGGGCGGGCGGGCGCTCCATTGCGGGTCGGTGGTCTGGGCGGTCGCGATATCATGATGACATCGACAGAGGCGGCAACGATGATAATAATAGCGGTGGTACTGGCGACGACGACGACGGCAAGGCCAATGACGGCACCGATGCTGGTGATGACGATGACGATGATGAGATTCATGCGTCGGTGATGCAAGCGATTATCATGATGATGGCGGCAATGGCGAAGATTCACGATAACGAAACCAATGGTGATGCGATGGTGTTGATGGGGGGTCTTAGGAAGTGCGCCCGCACAGAGCTCAAGAAAAATATGTTTCATCTGTCTTTGAAGAGTATTTTTGTGAATTGACTCGGGTACGAAAGGTGTTGGGCGGTTTCCGATTCGCATCGACTCGGATACGCAAAGTTTTCGACGGATTTCGACACGCGCGCGTGGCGGCGCGCGCATGAGGCCCGCATGGTGTTATTCGATGTGGATTGGTGCGTTGGGCATACGTTGATCCCCAACGCGGGCGCACCGCGTGGTGAAATGAGAACGCGGCTTGTGTACGAGATCCCCAAAGTCATACGTTTTCCGTATAGTTTCCATATGTACGCGCGGGCAGAAAATCGGCAATACGCGTGTTGAAAATACGTTGTTGTTCAAATTCGGCTTGCTGATATTCGTGCAAAGCGAATGTGTCTGGTGTTCGACATGTGCGCACGCGTGTGGATTTTGTTGTTTTGTTGTTGTGCTGCTGCAAGGGTTTAACAGAAAAATTGCATTTTAAGATGCCAAAGCTCTCGCGCATGATATTACTTGACAAAGGATGGCGGGGGGGACGATACCAGCCTGGCTGGAATGGTGTGAATTCTTTTGGGAAAACCAGCGATGAGGCAAAATGTCATGCAAATTGGCGCTACCCCAGAGGGGTGGCGATAAGTTCGGGCTCGGGAGGCGTCGGGATGGTGGTAGGGCCTGTTCTTTTTGGGAAACTAGAATCTGCGCGACCGCCCAACTTACGAGGTGCCCACGAGACGCCCACGGGCGGGCGGGCAACAGGCGAAACTGCACACCACAACCCACGAGGCGGGCACCAGGCGAAACCCCGGCACACCCACCCAGCGCACGAGGCGCCCGCGAGCGCACTCCCTCGGGCGGGCACCAGGCGAAACTTCCGTTCACCCGGCACAACCCAGCGCACGAGGCCCCAACGGGCTGGCACTGGGCGTAATTGTAGCACACCCGCCCAGCGCAAGAGGCGGCCACGAGCGCCACCGAGCGGGCACCGGACGAAATTTCGGCACACCCACCCTGCACGCGAGGCGCCCATGAGGCGTTCACGGGCGGGCACTGGGCGAAACCTCGGCACAACCATCCAGCGCACGAGGCGCACACCGGCGGGCACCAGGCGAAACCTCGGCACACCCACCCAGCGCACGAGGCGCCGACGAAGCGCCCACGAGCGCCCAGGCGAAACCTCGACACACCCACCCAACGCACGAGGCGCCCACGAAGCGCTCACGGGCGGGCACTGGGCGAAACCTCGGCGCACCCACCCAACATGAGGCGCCCACGGGCGCTCACCGATTAGGCACCAGCCGAGACACCTCTCTTAGGTAAGCGAAGCAAGAACCCCTAAGTGCAAGCACTGTTTGAGGAATGCGCGCGGCGCTGAGGCGAGAGCCACATTTTGAAAATGACCCCCGCACCAGGTAGCGCAACATGCTAAAAACGAATATACACGGCGCTTCGGCGATGGCCACATTTTGCCAAGGAGCCGGCATCCATCCTTCACGTCGTTGCTGTTCTTGCTGAACGAATGTGCGTGACGTTGAGGCGAGAGCGAGAGCCCCAATGCCGTCTTCCATCCTCGTAAGTGTGAGCGGCGCTGAGGCGAGAGCCCCATTTTGAAAACGTCCTGTGTTCCATCCTTGTAGCTGTTGCATGTGCGCGGCGCTAAGGCGAGAGCCCCATTTTGAAATCGGCTCCCCCCCTCGCCATTGAAGTTGCTGCAAGCTGTCATAATGAACGCGCGCGTTGCGAAGGCAAGAGCCCCAATTTGAAAACTGCGAGTTTCAGGCTCAAGAGCCATAGAAATTGCGTCGAAGTCTCAGGCGAAACGCCTAGCCCGCCCTGTTGACACGTTTGTAGGGGTAACAGGGATAAGTTAGTTACAATGACATAGGTGAAGGAGTGGGGAGAGGAGGGTGAGGGGGACGGAGAGGGGAAATTGGAGGCGTAGCAGGAAGATCAGGCGGCGGAGGAGGGAGGAGGGCTTTTGTCCGCGACGACACGGAAGCGGCCGCTCCCCCGCCCGCCCAGACGACCCAGCCGAAAGCGCCGTGCACGCCCGCCTGCTGGCCAGGCAGCCAGCCGCCGCGGCGGCGGGCGCGTGGGGGTTGCGCGCCGCGTGTCTAGCAAGAAGAGAAGATCACGAGCTGCGACGCTGCCGCCCTTCAGCCAGACAGCCAAACGTTTCCCCTCCTTTTCTCCTCCTCCTCCTCCTCCTCCTCCTCCTCCTCCTCCTCCTCCTCCTCCTCCTCCTCCTCCTCTTGCTCCTCTTCCTCCCTCGTCCTCCTTCTCCTCCTCCTCCTCCTCCTCCTCCTCCCTCGACCTCCTCCTCCCTCCTCCTCCTCCTCATCCTCCTTCTCCTCCTCATCATCATCATCAGCATCATCATCATCACATCATCACATCATCATCATCATCATCACATCATCAGCAGCAGCAGCAGCATCATCATCAAGCATCATCATCATCAGCAGCCATCCTCATCCGCATCCTCCTCCTCTTCCTCCTCCTGCCCTCCTCTCCTCCTCCTCCCCTCCTCGTCCTCCTCCTCCTCCCTCCTCCTCCTCCTCCTCCTCCTCCTCCTCCTCCTCCTCCTCCTCCTCCTCCTCCTCCTCCTCCTCCTCCTCCTCCTCCTCCTCCCTCCTCGTCCCCGCCTTTCCTCCTCCTCCTCCTCCTCCTCCTCCTCCTCCTCCTCCTCCTCCTCCTCCTCCTCTCCTCCGCACCTTTCATTATCCTCCCTCCCATCCTCCTCCCTCACCCTCCTCCATTTCAACAGAGCGCGTTGCGCGAGCGTTCGTGGCAAGAGGACGGCCTCGTTCTCATTGTCATCGTCGTCGGCATTCTTCTCGTCGTCCCTGTCGTCCTAGTTCTCGTCGTTCTCTCCCTGGTCCTGGTCCTCCTTGTCGTCCTGGTCCTCCTGGACCTCGTCCTGGTCCTCGTCGTCCTCAGCCTCCTTCATCGGCACCGTGTTCGGGTTTAACCCGAAGATCCCCGGGCACGACGCTGGCGAGTTTGGTCACAACGACTTCTACCCCGTGGTGGTCGCGGCGGCGCAGGTGACGGGGAACGTCGACGGCAAGAAGGCGCTGCTCGCCATGGTTTGCCTTGACGAGATCCGCGGACGCCTCGCGGAAGTCTTCAGCCTGAAGAGTTACAAGATCGACCACGTCGTTCACGGTGCCATCGCCTCCGCGGCCGTGTACGGTGCCCTTCTGGGTGCCTCGGCCGAAGAGATCGAGAGCGCCATCGGCATGGTCATCGCGCACTACATCCCATTCAGAGCCATCCGTGCGGGCAAGCAGCTCTCTGACTCGAAGGGCGCGTCCGCCGCGATCTCCACTGAGGCAGCCGTGCTGTCCATGCGCCGTGCAATGCGCGGCTTCGTGGGCCCACGGGACATCTTCCGCAATCCAGAGGCCGTCTCCTGTTGGAGGGAAATCGCTTTCGGAGGAGAGATGATGAGGACGCCGAGATCCTGAAGAGACAGATTGAGACGTACCCTACCTATTCGCAGCAAGTGACAACATTCGCTACATAGAAATCCGTTGCGCTGAAAACTTCCTGGGACCGATGCGAGGCATCGCTGGCAAAAGGAGGAGGAAGGAGCATCAGAAAGGAGGGGCAACAAAAACATGGGGCGAGGGCGAGGGCGAGGAGGACATGTGGCACGGCATGATGGGCGTGGGCGAAGGGATGCGCTGTGATGGTGGTCGCACTCTTTCTCGTAGCAGCACTCGTGCAGGAACGTGTCCGGATGGCAACGTCCTCCGTGCGGTGAGCGCGCGCCCCCGCCAGGGCGTGCAGAGCACACCTGGGGAGCCGGCAGCTCCTCGGGCGGCTCCGTCGCCTGGCCGCTGGCCGTGCCGGAGCCCTATAGCGATGCCGAGCTGGCCCGCCAGCTTCACGGCCTCGCTCCTGCACCTTTGCCGTGCGGGGGCAGAGCGGCCACAGCGCGCCACCGGGTCCGCGGCCGGCCCCCCTTGGGAGAGAGAAGAGCCGTGCCTGGGTGACGGAAAGCGGGCAGGTTGTTCGAGGTCGTCGCCCTGGACGGCATGACGTCCAGGTGCAGGTGGAACTTCTGTAGCCGGCGTCGACGGTGACCCCATCGAGCATGGTCCGGCTCTGGCAGGCGCGTGGCTGCTCTAGCCCAACGGACCCTCTCACGGGCTCACGAGAGTGACAACACTTGCGCAGCTGGTAGCACCCAGGGAAGCCACGTCCTGCGTGGACTCGAGTAGAACCGCACCCCGCTGGACCTCACATCGGCTCACGGACAGTGGCGACAGTTGCGCTGCTGACACCACCCAGGGAGGCGAGGTCTGCTCTGGGCCCGAACAAGACCGCTCTCCGCAGGACCCGCCACGAGCTCACGAAAGCGGCGACCCCTGCTCAGCTGGCACCAATCGGGGAGGCAAGCTCTGAATTGTGACAGGATAAAGAATAAGACCGCACCCCGCTGGACCCCCGCAGCCACGCCAAGATGGCGACAGTTGCACACGTGGCGCCACCCAGGAGAGCAGCATTTTGCTTTGGCCCGATAATATCCGCACCCCGCTGGGCCCCCGCTAGCACGCAACAGTCGCAATTGGCGGCGCATGGCGGCCTCCAGGGCGGCGAGGCAGGGGACGGGCAGGAGTAGTGAAAAGGTAAGGATGCAGGAGGAAGGGAGGGGAGCCGGAGAAGAAGAGAGGAATAACAGTGCTTTATTCAAAACGGGCACGCAACATTGGAGAGTTGAGGTCAAACGCCGCGGCTTTCGGCGCCACCTATCCGCTACACTTCTCGTCCCAAGGACCAGGCTCGGGGGTCCCAGGATTCGACACGAAACGAAACTGCCAGTCGTGAGATTTTCACGACGCCCAGATATGAGGGGACGAGCAGGTAGAGTCCGCCCCCTTCCAAAAATTGGAGGCCATCTTCCGCTTCTTTGAGCCCACCACCGGCACCACAAAGAGCAAGGACGGCGTGGGGCGCCACCCATGGTAACTTCCCGCGCCCAGCTCCTTCCAGCGACGAGCGCATGACCGCCTCGTCACCACTCCTCCCCATCATCATCCTCATTCCTGCACCTCCTCGCCCCCCTCTCTACGCTCAGCTATTCCTTCTCCGTCCTCCTCCCCCTGCTGCTGCTGCTGCTGCTGCTGCTGCTGCTGCTGCTGCTGCTGCTGCTGATCCTCCTCAAGGACAACGTGGACATCACCCTCGGCAATAAGGTGCGTTGGGGAGTGGGCCCGAGCCCCTTCAACCTGGTCCTGTCGCACTCCGGCGACGATTTCGCGGTCATGGGCATGCACTTCAAGCTCGGCCTCTACGAGCACCAGTCGGCGGGCGCGCTGGAGGGCCTCCTCACGGCACTGGTGAACAACCCAGAGCTCAGCGCTGGAGGCGTGGCGACCACCGAGAGCAGCGAGAGGAGGAGGAAAAGGAAGAGGAGGAGGACGAGGACGAGGAGAAGAATGGAGGAGGAGGAGGAGGAGGAGGAGGAGGAGGAGGAGGAGGAGGGTAAAGAAGGAAGAAGGGGCGTGAGAGGTAGAAGCTGTGGCCCGGAGGCGCCGCGAGCATCGAGAATATCAACATCGTCGCGTACGAGCCCGCCTACGGAATCATTGGTGACCCTGCCAAGAAGGACCTCTTCCGCCTCCCCCTTCCCCTTTTCCTTATGAATAATTTCTTCCTGTCGCACCCCAAGACGTGTCGGTAAGGCGGGCCAGGCGTTTCGCTTCAGATTTCCTCACCATCTATGCCTCTGAAGCTTCACATTGCAACAACTTCACGGATGGAGGGTGGGTCGTTTTCCAAATGTGGTTCTCGCCTTGTCGCCGCGAACATTCGTTCCAAAAGTTTGCAAGAGTTTCCCGGATGGAGGGCGGGTGATTTCAAGATGTGGCCTTCACTTCAGCGCCGTGCATATTTACATTCCAAGCTCGCAAGAGCTTCACGGATGGAGGGCGCGCCGTTTTCAAAGTGTGGCTCTCGCTTCAGCACCGCATACATTAGTTTAAAGCTTTCGTGTAAGGCCTTCACGGATGGAGGCCTGTTGGTCTTCAGAATGTTGTTCTCGTGTTAGCTCTGCGCATACTCGTTTCAAACTTTGCAGGAGCATCACGGATGGATGGCAGCTGGTCTTCAAGATGTGGCTCTCGCTTTAACGTTGTGTACATTCGCTGCAAAATATCACTGACGTTTTACAGATGGAGAGGTGCTATGTTTCAAAGGGCGATCCTCGCGTTAGCGCCGCGCACGTGAGTCTTAAAAGTTCGCGAGAGCTTCACGGGTGAAGGGCGGGTGGTTTTTTCAAGATGGTTCTCGCTTCAGCGCCGCGCACATTCGTGTCAAAATGCTGCAGTGGTTTTGTGAATGGAGGGCGGGTAGGGCTGCCAGGGCGCAACAGTCACGTTGATTCTCGTGGTTGACCTCCCAAGAATGGTGCTCTGGCAGGATGCAGGATCGACAGGACGCAACAGTAAAGTTGATTCGCGGCGTTGAGGTCAAAGAGGTGTGTTTTGGCACGGTTTGAAGATTCTCAGGCGATTGTCTTCCAACGGGCACCTTCCAGCAGTGAAAATAAATTGTTAGGGACCTACGACATGGAAACTTAGAGGGAGGACTTATTGCAACATCGTTGCAGCGTCTTGAATTTACACTGGTCCTCTTTTTCGCCTCCTCCTCCTCCTTCTCTTCCTCGTTGCCCGCCTCAAGCAGCTTCGGTGGCACGGCGGGCCAGGCCTGGCCGCCCTGGCGTAAGGCGGATTCGGGACTTTCTCCTCAACACGTGCGCTCCTCCTCCTCCTCCTCCTCCTCCTCCTCCTCCTCCTACTACTACTACTACTACTATTACTACTACTACTACTACTACTACTACTACTACTACTACTACTACTACTACTACTACTACTACTACTACTACTACTACTACTACTACTACTACTACTACTACTACCTACTACCTACTACCTACTACCTACTACTACTACCTACCTACTACTACTACCTACTACTACTACTATCTACTACCTACTACTACTACTACTACTACTACTACTACTACTACTACTACTACTACTACTACTACTACTACTACTACTACTACTACTACTACTACTACTACTACTACTACTACTACTACTACTACTACTACTACTACTACTACTACTACTACTACTACTACTACTACTACTACTACTACTACTACTACTACTACTACTACTACTACTACTACTACTACTACTACTACTACTACTCTTCCTCCTCCTCCTCCTCCTCTTCCTCCTCCTCCTCCTCATTCTCCTTCTTCTCCTCCTCCTCCCCCGCGTTCTCTCACCTCCGCACTGCCCGGTTCACAAACAGCGCCGCTGACAATCACAAAATTGACCCCCGCCGCAGGCGGTCGCCGCGCCGAGAAAAGCCACTGCAGCGCAGGGTGTCCGTCGTACGGTCGGGGACCTTCGGATAGCGTGTCGCTCAGCCGGTTCTAGCCCACCGCGCTTTGGAGCGGCACGCTATCCACTTCGACTTCGCGGTCCCGAGGTGTCAACGTCCCGAGCCTTTCCGAGCCTCTCACCCCGCAGAGCGCAGCGACACGCTATCCACTCGCAAGGCATAGCGTCTTGCCAGGGCCGCCGGGGCGACACGCCATCCAAAAGTTCCCGACCGTAGAGGATGGCCCCCCGGCCGATTGCTACCCAGCGCAGGGTGGCCGTTGTAGATGATGGACCTGCAGCTGGTCATGGACCGTGGAGCCGGCTGGGGGTCTGAGGTGGCCCAGCCGTGCTTCCAGCCAGCAAGGAGGGGCGGGCAGGTTCGAGGCGCTGTGCTCGGGAAGGCTCTTTGCCGTTTTCGGCCTCCGGGTTCTGTCAGAGGCGACAATAGGGGCGAATAGCCCAAGGGAGAGCAATACATGTATTCAGGTGCGCCGATGATCTATGTCTTCGAAAAGGCTCCCGGGCGAATGCGTGGAATGCCCGCCCCTGGGCTATTCGCCCCCCTCGTCGCAACCGAGTCCGTGTTCAAGCCCCGGGATGCTGAAAAACGGATCCATGGTGAGAAGTTTCACCAGGTGTACCCCGGGCGGGATCTGGGGACCGAGTTTGAGCGGACTCGGCCCCCCCCTCTCCTGACCCTGGGGCCCCGAACAGTGCAGCCCCCCGGCCGCCTCCCAAGACCTGCAGCTGGCACTGCGTCACGTTCGGGGCACCCGCGGGATGTGTGCCCTGTGGCCCGGCTTCGCTCCGCGGCGCACCCGTGGCTGCGTAACTTGCACTCGTGCTGCTCGATTTCCAGCGCGCACTGCCTCTTCGGAGTCGTTCGTTGCTGTGGGAAGCACACGCGTTACGACACGCAGGAATCGAGCACACATCTTTTCGGCCGTGGCTGCTGCCTTGCAACTGATGACAAGCGCATGCGTTAGTCCCACTGGGGACGTCGATTTCTACAGCTCGGATCAAATACGTCGTTGCTGGACGGGCAGATCATCGGTCACCTGAAGCTGACCACCAGCTACGTCACACACTGCACACCCCTGGCAAGATCACTTGCCTGCTGCCGAAGATCCGACCTTCACATTGCATTCATGCTCGCTTGGACGCATTGTGGCGCCGCTGGTACGGTGCACGTCACGAGCGTTGGCGGCTAGCTACTCGTGCTTGGAGGCCGGCTACTCACGAGTGCAAAAGCCGCGGTTGCGAAAGCGCATTGCACAGTGATGCTATTGACTTGCGTCGAGAGAGTCTCCACCACTGTTTCTCCAGTTTCTCGGCGGAGGGCCCGATCACGGCGTCCACGCCGTTACCGTGTTTGTTCGTCTTCTGCGCCGCGGTTCCCCTCCTCCTGGTGACCACGCCCACGGCAGGTTCGCATCGTGTCGACAAGCGGCGACCCCGCCGCCGGCGTTCAACGTTGAACGCCGCCAGCGACCCAGGATCAGTCGATGTTGAACGACCTGACGTTTCGGAAACGGCCGATCGTTCAAGGTTTAGCGGTCCCCGCGGTGTCAGAAAGCAGCGCCAGGGTCGACACGACACGAACCCGCCGCAACACGTCGTTCAGACCAACTCCGCACTCCGCTTCAAAATCATGCTGCAGGCGCGGGCGACGTTGACCGTGCTGACCCTGCTCGTGATGATGCGCCTGCCGGGCGGGGGAAGCACACGCCTCAGCACAGCGCGCGCGTGCTCTGTCGGGTGGCTGCCCCGAACTTTGCGGCGGCCCCCCGGCTGGGTCACTTCGGAAATCAGCGCAGATGCCCCGAAACAGCTTCGCCAGTCCAGTGCTGCGGGAATGCAGCATTGGACTGGCGAAGCTGCGCCGCAAATCGGCACAGAACCCCCGACGACGGCGGCGACGGCGGCGACGACCCACCGACGAAGCTGCGGACGCCGCATGGGGGGGTGGAGGGGCCTCGCCACTCGGCCTCGGCGTGGCGGAGGTGCTGCCCTGGGTGGTGTCGCAGCTCTGCTGGTGCCCGGCTGGGCCAGGCTACCACGTCCTGACGACCACCGCTCGGAAGCTCCAAGAAAAGAGGGACGGTGACCACAACGCGTGGCGAGTCGGAAGGGACTCGGGGTGGCCGCGCGAGCTTGGGACTTGGGTCGTTTTACGAGGACTTCTCGGAGGCCCAGGGACTGAGGCCTCGAGGGTCCCAAAGTGGGGCGGTGACGGACCGTGCGGTGAGGTCTTTAGGGGGTTCGAAATTACCGCATGGTCTGTCACCGCACTGCTTTGGGACCCCCAGGCCGCGCCCGACATCCACACGGCGAGCGACCCCACGAGCCTCGAGCCCGTGCAGGCCGCAGCTTCGCGGCATGAGGGTCCCCCTGGCGCCACGTAGTTCCCGCAGACACGCTCGGTAACAATGTTGCCACCAAGAGACTTGACTCGACCAAATTCAAACACCGCGGCACAGGCATCACAATTCCAGCAGAGCCTTCCCATGCTGGCGCCCAAGGGACAATTAACACGGCGGACCCAACTGACCAGGAGAGCGCCACGAAGGGTAAGAAATAAGCACGTTGAGAAAAAGAGCAAGAAAGCCAGTAATACCACCTCTGCAGACACCATGGCCAGTGACCATGCTGGAGATCCGACTCTCGTCGATGGCCATTGAATGTGACGTTGATGAAAACGTCCGACCACGATGACTCCCGAGCCGCAGCGACCTGAGCGGCATCCTCGTGCAGGTACTATCAGTCCCAAGAAACCGTTCACGCTCCGAAGCAGAGTAGGCAGCCGAAATGCACGGATAGCTTACAAGCGAGCCTCGCTTGTGAGCAGCACGTATGTAATGTGGTGCCGTTGCCTTCTGCCTGCTGTGTCAGACAGGCGAACGGCATGACATGACATTCGCGTTGACTGCCGCTACCAATTCCCATCGTCTATGACAAGTGAGTCCAGGCTCTTCAGCAAGCGGGTTCCACACAATTTTTCATCAGCGCCAGGACCTGCTTCATTTGGAAGCAGCGCGAAGCCGTTCTCTCTTGAGCGCCGGCGTGGCGCGATGATAAGGTGGTACACGGTGGTGATTCTCCTCCTCATCCTCATCCCCTCCTCCTCCTCCTCCTCCTCCGCCTCCTCCGCCTCCTCCTCCTCCTCCTTCTCTTCCTCCCTCCTCTCCTCCACTTGCATCTTCCGGGCCAAAAAACTTGCGCCTCCCGCTGCTGCGACCCCGCCAACAAGGACCCTAAGTCGCGCCAGTCGGCTGACCACTCCATGGCCTTCATCGTGTCGCGGATTCTGGTGAAGGCGCCGGCAGGAGGAGAGGGGAGAGAGAAGAGGAGGGCGGTCGGGCGCATCGACCGAGACCCCGTCGAAGTTATGAGAAAAACGCGACGGAAGGTTCTTCGCCATTTTCGGCCTCTGGAGGCCCTCACCGGGCCCTGGGACCGTCAAAAAACGACTCGGGATAAAAAGCCGGTCCCGGGGAATGGGTCAAAGACCTCTGGGGCTTGACGTCATGAGAAAAGCATGACGTCGGGGGTCTGGGGAGAGGGGTGGGAGGATTGAGGGGATGGGGTGGGGGGATGTCATGGCTGGGGCCATGGCATCTCCCAGACTGCATGGCCCCCTCTGCCCCTCTTTCCTCCTTCCGCACGTTCCCCTCTTTCCTCCTTCCGCACGTTCCCCCAGGCCCGCCCCCCCCGTCATCCTCGCGCATCCCTCGGACCATGATGCGCTGACCCCCCCTTCTTCCCCCGAGTGGAGGGGGAGATCGGTCGTTCGGTCGGTTGGTCGCGGGCCACGAGGGGCCTGGTCACTTGAGCCCTCCTATGGGGGGAGAGGGACAGAGGCTACTCTCAGGCCAGGAGGAAGGAGGGGGGGGGGAGGCAGCAGAGGGCTGGTGAAGGCCCAGGCGGCGGGGAAAGTCCCGTCCACCATGGACGCGGCGTGGATGGAGCTGATGTTGTCGCCGTACGACTACGGCAAGGACGCGCTCTACGACGCAGCAACCCGGGAACTCATGGGGAAGATCACCTTCTCGCACGGCGGTCCGGAGTACGATGCCAAGTACCCCGATGGGATTCCGACCTCCATCGACATCACGCTGAAGGGCGGGAAGAAGATCTCCAGCGGCCTCGTGATGTACCCGTCGGGCCATGCGCGCAACGCCACGGCCGACCTGCGGGCCATCCTCGCCCACAAGAACCGGATGCTGGGCGACATCGTCTTCGCCGACCGGAGCACGGTCGACGGCCTCGTGGGCCGGCTGGCGGGGCTGAAGGGCGCGAGCGCGGCAGAGGTCTCGGCGGTCTACGACTTCGACTGGAGCTCCATGCGGTCCCACCCCTGCATCGACTGAGCCCGAGCGGGCACGCGAGCGGCGTCCTCGGAGGCCGAGGGGCCCCGTCCGTGCACATCGATTGGGTCGGAGCGGGCACGCGAGGGGCATCCGCACGTAGCGGGCCTCTCATCCCGCGGCTTCTGCGCGGCCAGCGCCTTTAGGACTCCTGGCCAGCCATGGTCTGCCCAAGGGGGCTCCGTGGTCCTTTTCGTCCCCGTTCTCGCTGGCATGCCGTGGAGGCGATAGGCCCGAAGCGCCAGCTCGAGCAGCTGCGCACCAGCGATGGGAAGGCAGCAGAAGGAGCAACGGTGGGGAAGGGGCACGCTGTGCGACGCTGCACCTCACAGCCAGTTCGGAGGGAAGGGGGGAAAGGGCGGAGGCGTGCCGCTGGAGGTCCCTGTCCCTGCAGGTCTCTCTGGGGGGTCTCCAGAGATCCCCAGAGACCCCCAGAGGCTTCTCAGGGTCCTGGGAGGGCCAAGACATCCCGAAGTTTCGGTCGCCGCTCCCCGATCGTAGTCCCCAGACATCCGACGTCACGATTCTGCTCGACACGGGGTCCCCAGAAGTCCAGACCCTTTCTCCAGGGCCGACGTTTCGCCCCGAGTACGGCAGGTTCGGGCAGTATCGATGCGGTGGCGACCCCAGCGCGGGCGTTCAAAGTTAAACGCCGCCAGTGGCCCGGAGTCGGCCGACATCGCAGGATCTGCGCTGTCAGGAAGCTGCGATCGTTCGAGGCTGAACGGTCAAGGCCACATCAAAACCAGCGCCGAAGTCCTCACGACACGAGCTTGCTGTATTCGTGTGGTTCTCCCCTGGTCCGGCCAGGGTCCCCCGAGGCCGAAAGCAGTGGAGCAGATCGCCCTGACATCCCAAGGCCGTCAGATGCTTGGGTCCTCGAGGCACGCCTCCGCCCAACGGCTCGCGCAGCCGCCTTTGAGCGCTCCCCTCCCAGGAAGCGCTCCTCCTCCTCCTCCTCCTCCTCCTCCCCTGCGCTCCAAGCTAAAGTCGGGCCTGTCCCTTTACAGGAGGAATATTCAAAAATGATTTTAAAAAATAGTCTGGGGACGATTTTTCTTGCACTTGTTTTACCAGTTTGGAATATTTCTTGGGTATTTTTAATTTTTCGTCGAAAATCGGCCTGTAGGGGGACATGCCCGACCAAACTCTAGGCGACGCCGCGGTCCCCCGGCGCTCCGGGGCAGCTGGGTCGGGCATCGCACCTCCAGGGTTCGATGCTGGAGCCGTCTGCGGGTCTGACCCTCCCCCCTCCCCCCGCTTGCCCCTTCCCTCGCATGGAGGGTTTCTCCGAAGGGCTCAGGCGACCCGTCCTCCTCCTCCTCCTCCTCCTACTCCTCCTCCCTCCTCCTCCTCCTCCTCCTCCTCCTCCTCCTCCTCCTCCTCCTCATCCTCCTCCTCCTCCCCCTCCTCCTCCTCCTCCTCCTCCTCCTCCTCCTCCTCCTCCTCCTCCTCCTCCTCCTCCTCCTCCTCCTCCTCGTCCTCCTCCTCCTCGGGTCGCCTGCGGCCCCAGGGGAAACCGTGCACCCCCTCCCGCGCGACCCCCCACCCCCGCTTCTTCCTTGCCTCGCCCGCCCGCCTGCCTCCCGCACACCCTTCACCCCTGCCCCGTTTCACCCAAGCGTTTCTCGTTTGTCCCTTTTTGCCATGGCTTTGGATCGCACGCCAGTGTTGCGGCGGGCATTGGTTATCCCTTCAATGTCTCCACCTGTTTTTCAGGCAGTTTGGGTTCAGCAGTTTCGTCGCCTGGGCCCAGTGCGCACGCTCCCATGCTCAGCGCGCTCAGGCCCAGCTCGGATCGGGGTAGTGGCCGATCGTATGTTGGCTGGGGGTTATCCCTGGAAGCTCTGCTTTGCTATTTGTGATATCAGGGTGCCATCCCCCTTCTAATCGCAGGAAGTAGAGGGGTGCCGAGGAAGAGCCCCCCCGAACGCCAGCTCGGGGAAGTCTACCCTCCACGCCCCCGCCTCCTAATCATCATTCGCCCGCTCCCTATCAAGAGAGCCCTTCTCCGCATCAAGATAAGTTTAGACAGTCAAGCAAGGATGGAGGAGAGGGTTGAGGGTTAAGGGGGAAGGGGAGGAGGAAGGGGGTGATAAGGATGATATGAGAAACAGGAGGAGGCGCCTGAACACAACCACGACGAGGACGACGCACAGCAGAATGACTAAGATGAGAAAGAGGAGGAGGAGGAGGAGGAGGAGGAGGAGGAGGAGGAGGAGGAAGAAGAAGAAGAAGAAGAAGAAGAAAAAGACGGAGAGAGGACACGAAGAAGGAGGAAGAGGGGAGGTGAGGGGGCTGGGAAAGGTGCAGAGAAAGGAGGAAGAGGACTAGAGGAAGAGGGAACGAATAATGCCCAATCTTAGTTCCCCCTGTGAAACGAGTGCTGCAACACCTGAGGACGGCCCCTGAAAGAGGACGGTCGTCCTCCCCCCACCCTTTCCTTCCCCATCCCATCTTCCTTCCTCCTTCCTCCTTCTCTTCCGCATCCTCTTCCTCCTTCGTATCCCCCTCCTCACCTCCTCCTCCTCCTCCTCCTCCGTCTCCTCCTCCATCCGTTTTCATTGTAAGTAAACAACCCCTCTCTGTCGCACCCCTGGACGTGTCGGTAGGCCAGGCCGGGCGTTTCGCTCGAGGCTTTCTCATCATTTCCGATACTGAAGCTTGAGATCTACAACACATTTAAGATGCGGCTCCCGAGGTAGCGCCGCGCACATTCGTCTTAAACGTTGGCAAAAGCCTCAAGGATGAAGGACTGGCCCCTTTCAAAATGTCCAGCTGCCCGCTGCAAACCTCGCCACCGTGCCTATGCAACAGCGCAGCGGGAAGAAGACTGAGTGCAGCAGCGGCGCAATTCAGACGAGTAGTCTGCATTTGGGCGGGCCGTGATCCCGACCTCGTTTTCGTGCGCGCGATAGGGAGGAGGAGGAGGAGGAGGAGGAGGAGGAGGAGGAGGAGGAGGAGGAGGAGGCGGAGAGGCGGAGAGGGAGAAAATGAGGATGAGGAGAAGAAGGCCTCCTGGGGAACTCGTGGGGCCTCTTGGGGGCCTCTTGGGGGCCTCCTGGGCCGTCTTAGGGAGCTCATGTTGGGGGCCTCTGTAGGCTGGGTTGGTGCCCTCTTGAAGCGGTTCACGGCCGTCTTGGGGCGTTTTTAGGAGCTTGCTGTGCGATCTTTGGGTCCTCTTGGGCCGACTTGGGGCCCTTTGGGGGGCCTCTTCGGCTGTTTTGGAGCTATATTGGAGGCTTCTTGGAAGCATATTGGACGTCTTGGGTGGTCGGAAACCCGCACAGGCGAGACCCTCAAAATCTGTCAAACACCCGAGGGAAATCAATGGTTTGGGCCTCCTCGGGCTCTCCAGGAGGGCCTCTTCCTCTTGGGCCGTCTTGTGGGCTTCTTGATATGCCTTGATGTTGTTTTGGGAGCCTCTTGAGCCGTCGACCATCTTGGCGTCATCTTGGCTGCCTTGAAAGCCGTCCTGGAGGCCATGAGGCTCCCAATGAAGGCCTCAAGACAAATCAAGAGGCCCCCAAGGCGGCCCAAGGGGCCTCCCAGAGGCCATCCAGGAGAGCCCGAGGAGGTCAACACCATTGATTACACTACGGTTGCTTGAAGGGTTGTGAGGTTCTGCCATGTCTGGGTTTCCGTCCGCTCACGACAACCCAGGAGGCCTTGCTGGGCCGGCTTACTGCTCCCTTGAAGTGCTTCAAGGCCGTCGTGGGGCCCTCGTTGGACGATCTTTGGGTCCTCTTGGGCCGATTTGGGGTCCTCTTGAGGGCCTCTTGGGCAGTCTTAGAGCTATCTTGGAGGCCTCTTGGAACCCTCTTGGGCCGTCTCGGGTGGTCGGAAACCCGAAATGACGAGAACCTTTTGATCAAAACCCAAGGGAAAATCGGGCTCTCCAGGAAGGCCTCTTGAAGCTGTCTCGGGCCGTCTTGGGGGCCTCTCGGGCAGTCTCCAGGCCGCTTTGGGCAATCTTGAGCCGTCTTTGAGGTTCCCTTGAGAGGCTTTTGAACTGTCTTGGGCCATCTTAAGCAGGATTATTGTCGTCATGGTTGTCTTGGAGGTCATCTTGGCCGTCTCGAGGCCGACAAGACCGCCAGAAAGCAATTTCAGAGCGGGCGGCGCTTTAGGGTGGCCTGTGGGCCTGGGGGCGGGGTCTTTCACAATGTTACAAGGCACCCCATCAGACAACACATAGCATTCTAGCACGCCCACTCCTTGCAAGCACGGTGGCGGATGGTTATTGTCTTTGCGCCGCGTAGATTTCGTTTCAATGTTCACAGTGACTCCAAGGATGAAGGGCGCGTGGTTTGAACAGGATGGATTTCGACTCAGCGCCGTGCACATTCGCTTGAACGGTTTACGAACATGCATAGGATGGAACATTGGTCCTTTTCAAAATTCAGCTCTCGCCTTCACGCCGCACACGTTCGTCCCATAAGTTTGCAGCAGGTTTCAATGTGTGGCTCCCGCATTAGCGCAGCGTACATTCGCCTCAGACGTTTGCAACAGCCTCAAGGCTGGAGCATGTGCCATTATTGTCCTCAAGTATGGTTATTGTTTTAGCGCCTTGTAGATTCGTCTTAAAAGTTTGCAGCAACTTCAAGGACGTAGGGCGCGTGGTTTGAACATATGGCTCTCGCCTTAGCGCCGCGCACTGTCGTTTGAACAGTTTACAAACATGTCCAGGATGGAACGCAGGTCCTTTTCATAATGTAGTGCTCGTCTTAACGCCGCACGCATTCGCTTCAAAAGTTTGAAAGAGTTTCAAAAATGAAGGGCGGCCCTTTTTCAAAATGTAGCTCTCGCATTAGCGTCGCGCACATTAATTGTACAACACTGTAACAGTTTCAAGGGATCGTTCGGTTGAAGTCTCAGGAATGTTGTTCTCGCAAGTTTTAGCAATGCCGGGGCACAGAAGTCACGTTGAGTCGCGGCGTTGAAGTCAGAGGAATGGTGTTTTGGTGCGCTTGCAGGATTCAACAGTCACGCTGATTCGCGGCATTGAAGTCCCGGCAACGGTGTTTCTGCACGGTGTTGAGGATTCACTAACGGTTGTCTTCCAATGGGGTATTTCCCACAATGGATAAATTCTTGTAGGAGCCTATGAAGCAACTTGGTTGGAGGGTTGATTGCAGCATTTTTGATGCGTCTTGGCTTTAGATTGGTCCTCCTCCTCTCCCCCTCCTCCTCCCCCTCCTCCTCCTCCTTCTCCTCCTCCTCCTCCTGTTCGTCCTCATCCGCCTTCTCCGACTTTCGGCTCCTCCACATAGCTACCTTTCCGCTCCTCCGTCTTCCTCACCCTCATAATCATCATCATCCCTCCCCGTTGTCATCATCATCATCATCATCATCATCATCATCATCATCATCATCATCATCATCATCATCATCATCATCATCATCATCATCATCATCAGTCTCATCGTCGTCATCGTCGTCGCCATCGTATCATCGTCACGATCCCTGGCCATGGTCAGCATCCCCCCTCGCGGGGAGGCCGCGGCTGCTTACGACGCGGATGCCGGAGCCGCACACGTTCTGGTGCTTGCCAGCAAGAACATGGCCCTGAGGCCGCATCCTCGGGGGGGATGCCAGCTTGAATACGACTTCTGGTGGCGTGGGAGATGTTGGGGTTTGGCGGCGTGTACAAGGGTTTGGCGCGAGTGGGGCGGCCTTCTCAGAAGGCGGGGGCTATATTAGAAGCCTGGAGGGCCCTTCCAGGATGGCCCGCTGCTTCTAAGAAGCCCTTCGCCTTCTTGGAAAGCGGCCCCCGTCGCGCCACCCCCTTGCGCGCGCCGCCAACGAAAAGTGTTACATGTGCTCGAGCGCTCGCAGGTCATCTGGTGGCCCGTTTCGGAAGAGGGCGCCAGTAGTGTCCGGCATTGTTGGTTTGTGTTCGCTTCTCCTGGGATGGCATGAAATCTGAAGCGGTGTCCGAACGTGCCCACATGGCCTGAACGTATTTCTCTGATGTCGCAGTCGTTCCTAGTAACAATCGGAGGCCTCCGAGGTGGAAGGTGACAACCCCAGACTCCCAGGTGTGCACAAGGGGGCTCGGGCCACCTCAAGATTTTGGTCGAAGGCGTTTTCCTTCTGGATTCACCTTTACCTCGAAGGAGGAAGAGGATAAGGTCGGACAGGGGAAACAGGACGGATTAGGACGAAGAGGAGAAGGAAGAGGGGTGGGAGAGAAGAAGGAGGAGGAGGACGGTAAGGAGAGGTGGAGCTTGCGATGAAGGGGAAGGATGGGGAGGAGGAGGAGGAGGAGGAGGAGGAGGAGGAAAAGCAGGAGGAGGAGGAGGGGGAGGAGAAGGAGGAGGCGGAGGAGTTTGCGAAGAAGGAGGAGAAAAGGGAACAGCAGGTGGTGAAGGAGGCGGAGGGATGAGGAGAAGCAAGACGAGGAGAGCTGCTCACCGGTTGGGGACCAGGAGTGAGCAGTTGGATGAGGGCACGATGAAAACCAAAGAGCCCTGAAGTTGCGACTGTACATCTTAGTTAATAAATATCGAGTTCAATGTTCGAGTCTAGTCGGAGCGCACAGCAACTAAGTACATACTTGCATGCACACTGTCTACAGCGAATCCTGCGACAATGTCTGAGGCGAGGTACAGAAAGAGGAGGAATGAGGAGGAAGAGGAAGATCACTAAACGGTTGTCCGCAGAGATGGTCGTTCGTTCTTCCTGTTCCTTTCTTTCTCATCCTCCTCCGCCTCCTGGTCCTCCTGATCCTCCTCATCATCATTCTCGCTTCCTCGGCCCACAGGAGAGTCGGCGCGTTGATCGGCGCCGACAGCAGCTACAAGGTGTCACTGCAGATCCCTGTCCCAGAGGCCAGCCTGCACACCAGGGGCAGCCGAGGGAACGCGCAGCCCCGAATCCCAATTTCTGATGGAGGAAGAAGACGAAAGGGAGGAGGAGGAGGAGGAAGATAAAGACGAGAACGAGGAAAGGGACGAGGACAAGGAAAAGGACGAGGAGAGGAAGAAGGAGGAGGAGGAGGACCGTAGCCATTTTGGTTCGTGCCGTTTCTCCCGCGTCCCGCCACAGCCATTTCGGACGATGGCGGGGCTGGCAGGAGGAGATGGCTGCGGGAAGAGTTACCAGGCAGGCGATCCTCGGAGGAGCCGTGCTCAGCGCTCCGCGGCGCGGCGACGGGCATTGGAGTCAGCGGACGCGGGCCTCGCAGCGGCAAGGCACGAGTTGGATACCCTCACGGAGCGGCTTGCCAGCGCCCTGGAGACCGTGCGCGGGCTCGAGCAGGGGTGGAGCCCGAGTCCAAGTCGGGCCGCAGGATTATGCTCATACTTCCTGTCTTGGCTGCGAAGCTGCATGGCAGGCCCGTCCCTGGTTCACTCAGGGCCAGGCGCAACGCGGCCGAGCACGCGTTCGACACTCCAGCGGACGTCATCGCCCTGGATAGCACAACTAAGCTCAACAGGTTGCACATCATTTCGTTCTTGGGGCTGGACGGTGGGAGCTGCACCCACCGAACTTGCGTGCACGTGCGGAACCAGCGTCTTCTCGTCACTCGAGCTGCCTGGCCCGTGCCTCATGGTAGCAAGGCGGCCTGGCCCGACCGCCCTTCCCGAGGGAAAGGTTGAGGGTTCGTCGAGCGGGGACGAATGTCATTCCCCCGCCGACGTGACATGTTCGTCTATGGTGGAGGGGCGCACCAGCAGCGGCCCGGCCAGAGGGCCCCTGTGGGGGGTGACTGCCCAGGCGGCTGGCCGACAGCGCGTGGCGGGCGCTGGCGTTGAGGGTTGGACTGCTGGTGCTGAGGCGCCCCGTGGTCATCCTGCCGCGGTGCCTGGTTTGGAGGCGGCACACGAGGAGCAGGATGAGGCCGAGCAGTCCGACGACGCGGCCCTGGATGCTGCCACGGTCGCGCCCGACCCCGCGTCGGACACGATCACCAACACCGACAAAAATTGTAGACAGTGATGTGGTGATGTGGACCTGGTCGTGGAGGAGTTGGACCGGCTGGTGCCGCAGAAGTTGGAGGAGATGCACCTCCACGGCGGCGCCTTCCATTGTTCGGTGCGCAGCCGTGCGGAGGCTCAGCCGCTAGTGCGCCGCAGGAACGATGTCAACTACGTCATCGAGCGTCTCGAGGAATTGGAGCAGTGGTTGGCCGCTGTAGCATCATCCACGGGACGACCCTTCGTTCGGCAGCAGGCGCGGCTCACCCCAGGCATCCGTGCGCGACATCGGACCGCCTACCGATGCTTCGTGTGAGCAGCAGTAGTTTGATTCTGATATTCCTATACATAGTTTAATTTGAATGTTCTGCCACGTTAGCTGTAAGAGTGTATGTCCTGTCCGCTTGCATCGTTGTGCGTGCTGCGTTGCACCAGTGTCTGTATTGATCTCCTTCTTTGTATTGTGGCGTAGACCAATCTTGCAGTTTTTACATTCGTTGCGATGTGTGTGTTGTTTCCTTGGGTGTTGCCCTCTTGTTCAAGGATCAGACACACCATTTGCGTTATGATATTTTGTCGGACTGACTCGCGCAATGCCCTTGGCACTTCGGGACGCGCGATGAGACGGAGGAGGAGGCAGAGGAGGAGGAAAGGGAAGAAGAGGAGGAGGAGGAAGAAGAGGTTCACTGCCCATAGATAGACAGAGAGGGAGAGAGAGGGAGAGATATATAGCGGACAGAGAGGGGAAAGACAGCAATGGGGGGGAACGATCAGGATTAGACCCTTTGGCCCCCTGATATTACGAAGGTCAGCCACTGGTGAAGTTTGGCGGTTCGCGCAAAGATGACACATCTTGTTCATCGCTGTCTACCGGGCCCCACGCGTAGACATCCCCAGCTCCAACTTCCAGATCCTGGACGGCACGGGGGTTCATTTCAAAATGCAAGGAAAGTGTTTCAGAGCCGTTGGAAACTGGAACAACACAGTCGAGCACATGCACCAGCAGGGGCTTCAAACGTTTCTGCGACTTGTCTGGCGAGGTCCTGCGGACCGTGGCACGACCTCGCCAACCTGGTCGACATAGAGCGGGATCCGACAAGTCCACATGGTGCCCCTCATGCAGGCGTGGCCACCAATCTGCGCATGAACGAATTCTCCTACCTAAGACGGCCATGGCAACCGTGCCCAGCATCAACATGGGCATCCAGGGGCAAGAGTTACCTCGGACATGGCACGCAGTTCGAGTTGAAGGGCTTTGCGAGCGAAGCGCGGCATCCCTCAGAAACAGCCATGGCGAAGGGGCCCTGGCAGGATCCCCGCCCCCGCCCCCGCGCGAGGAGCTGGCAAAAGAATACAAGAGTTTCACTCTTGCAGCCGGGAGTTGTTGACCACCACGGAGGGCGCGATGCCAAACTCATCGAAGTCCCAGGGGTCCGGGCTCAGCCCATAGGTTGGCGAGCTGATTGCGAAAAGGGGCGAGCGCCCGGGCCGCCCTCGCGGCGGGCGCGGCGGGTTGGGTTCATCTTCGGAAGACGCCCGAGGACACGCGGGCGCGCGAGAAGGCGCGGCGGAGAGCAGAGGCCAGTTCCGCAGAGGCCCAGCCGCCCCCGAAACGCCCGACGCATGGCAGAGAGGAAAGAAAGCCCTGGGCCGTTGGATGGATCGCCAGCGCGAAGAAGCTTGCGCCGTGCAGGAATTATTTGAAGGAGCTTCAGATGATTGCCAAGAACGCGGAGCTCCACCTTGCGCGAGTCCCCTATAAGAGTTGCACGGGATGCGCCTGGACGGGCCTCTCGCCAGGGATTGTGCCCCCCCCCCGCGCCCGGGCCCAGTCTCGGGGTCAACCAGCTCTGGACCTGGCCCCCGAGAAGTGCTCTGCGACGGAACCGCCGCCAGAGGGGCCCCGTGAAGGTCATCGACGAGAAGGTGGTTGGAGGGTTTCTCTGGCGTTCGGACTCGCCGGAGATCGAAGGCCCGTTTGGACGGCAGGGGGGCTTGCCCGCTCAGACCACGGGGGGGGCCCGCGGAGAACCTTCTCCGCAGGGGCTCTCGGAGGCCCCGAAGAGCCCCCGTGGGGCGGCAGGGCAGGGGGGGCGACCCAGATGGGTAAGACGGGGCGCCGGCCGGTCTCCCCGCGCGGAGCGGCGGCGCACGGGGTCAGCCCCACCGCTTTGCTTCAGACGCAAGCTACAGCGGCACCCCTCACAGACCACCAGAGTCCAGGACGTTGCCCCATCACCTGCATCAGACGAGGTGGTTCTGACAAGGAAGACCCACAGGCGCACGGCAGGTTGCGGGCGTTTTCAGCGCGGCCTGGCACCTTACCACACTTGTCGGATCGCATGCGAGCTGTAGAGACTGTTTCAAAATATGCGAATGGAGGGTAACGCTTGAGAACCCCGCCGCGGGGGCGACAATGGCGCGCCTCGCGGACCTCGGATGGGGGCCCTTGGAGCCCGCGGCCTGGGCGACCCATCGCCTGGCATACATTCTGCCAGCGTGAGCGTTTTGGATCGATCTGTCGGCGGCTCGTGGCTCTGCCAGACCGTCCAGGGCCTCTTGGGGCCCCCTTCTTGGCCTGTTTTGGGGCCCTCTGTCCCCCCGTGACGCGTTCCAGCGGTCCCCGGGGGATCTCCCCCCCTCATGATCGACCAGACCAGACTACCGGGGGAGGGGTGTGGGGAGGGGGAACGCCGATGAACCCCAAAGGGTCGGCGGATTTGGCGCCACTTGTTGCGCTGATATAAGAATTGGCCTGGCGAAGGACCCAACCAGATTCAGTTGTGAATGACTCTGTTGTGAGGATCGTCTTCGGTGGAACTCCCCATGGGGCCACAAAACGTGTGAGGGGCGTACCAATTTGGGGAAGGGGCGGGGCGCATGTGAATCCTCCCGCTGGGACCTTCGGTGGCGCTCCCTACGGGGTCACGAAACGTGTGAGTGGTGTGCCGGAGCGGACGTGACGCCCACATGCGAACTGCGCCGCTGGGACCTTCGGTGGAGCTCCCTACGGGGCCACGAAGCGTGTGAAGGGTGTGCCGAAACGGGCGTGACGCCCACATGCGAACTGCGCAATTGGGACCTTGGGTGGACCTTCCCATGTGACCACGAAACGTACGAGGGGCGTGCCGAAACGGGCGTGACGCCCACATGCGAACTGCGCTACTAGGACCTTCGGTGGAGCTCCCTACGGGGCTCCGAAACGTGTGAAGGGTATGCCGACATGGGCGTGACGCCCACATGCGAACTGCAGCACTGGGACCTTCGGTGGAGCCCCCTACGTGGCCACGAAACGTGTGACGGGTGTGCCGAGACAGCTGTGACGCCAGCATGCGAACTGCGCAATTGGGACCTTGAGTGGAGCCCCCTATGTGGCCTCGAAACGTGTGAGGGATGTGCCGAAACGGGCGTGACGCCCACATGCGAACTGCGCAGTTGGGACCTTGAGTGGAGCCCCCTATGTGGCCTCGAAACGTGCGAAGGCTGTGCCGAAACGGGCGTGACGCCCACATGCGAACTGCGCCACTGGGACCTTCGATGGAGCCCCCTACGGGGCCACGAAACGTGTGAGGGGTGTGCCGAAACGGGCGTGACGCCCTCATGCGAACTGCGCCATTGGAACCTTCGGTGGAGCTCCCTATGTGGCCACGAAACGTGTGAGCGGAGTGCCGAAACGGGCGTGACGCCAACATGCGAACTGGCCTTCGGTGGAGCGCCCTATGTGGCCACGAAACGCATGAAGGGTGTGCCGAAACAGAGACGATGCAGGGAAGAGGCGAAAAAACAGCAGCCCGACACACATCAACCGCTTCGAGCGCGGTGGTGGATTCTTGTGCTCCTCCTCTGGGACTCCAGGAGGACTCAGGGCTTTGCCATCATGACTTCTGCAGAACGTGGTCCCCCGAAATGTTGGGCCCTTCCTGTGAACAGGTGTTTCGTCCCAGATCGTTTCTTGACGATGGCCCCAGGGCCCGAGAACGCCTTCAGAGACATACCTCCGCGAAGAGCGCTGGCACCGGACAAGAAGCCGCAACGCCAGAACTTTGGGTCTGTCCAGGGGTGCGTTCTGGCCAGAACTTCGAGGCGGATCCAGCCGTAGCGGCGAGGGCGACCCTGGATTCTCTCTCTTCAGACGTCGCAGCTCGTTCGCAACGTTGCCCCCCCCCAGGGATCTCGACCCATTCCCTGGGGCTGGCTGTTCCTCTTGAACCAGTTTTCGATGGTCCCGGTGCCAGGACGAGACCTCCCAGGGCCGAGAACGCAGACAAATTGGCCGTCGCCCGCGATTTTTGTGTGCCTGGTCCAGGCCGTGGGCGGCACCCAGAAAGAGCGCTATAGTTAAACGCCCAAGAAGCTCGATCCTCCATAAGTCATTGTGGCTCAAGCGATATGGCCCGAGGGTGATCTCGATCGTCGGGCAGGCGGGCCTTGGGGCTTGGCCGCTCAGTCGGTGCCCCGCCCGCCGCGATTGCGCCGCGCTGGAGGTCAGCGCGATGCAGGCCCAGCGCCAGGAGAGGCACGTGGTCTTCCTGTTCGCCGCGGCGGAGGGCGGCCGTGCCACGATCCAGCAAAAGGAGGGCGCCCGCCTCCCAGCGGCCGCTCGCTGCGAGCTTGGCCGCCGCCCTCCAGCCGCCCGCTGGGCCAGCAGCGCTCCTGCCCGACGCTGCCGTGCGGCAGAGCCGTTGGACGAGGGTTCGCTGGCCGCGGCGGTCGTCGCCCCAGCGGCTGCGAGAACCTCCGCTGAAGAGCAGCTGCTGCGATGCGGCCCAGCCCTCGGTGCCCTGCTGCCGGCGCGGTCGCCAGCCGCCAGCTTCCTGTCGCGCGCCGCGACCTCGCGCCATGCCGCGCTGGCGTCGTTCATGGGCCTGCCAGCAGGCGTGCCGCCGATGGTGCTCAGCGCCAGTGAGGAGTGGGACGTGGACAGCGACTTCGGCGCCCCAGCGCGGCCCCCCCCGGGGCGCGCAGGCGCGCCGCCGCCGGCCGCAAGCCAGATCGTGTGGCTGTGGAGCGAGGGCGACGGCAGCTGGCAGCCTCTCAGGGTGGGGCCGCCGCGCCTCCGGAGCCCGCAGCCGCAGCACTGGGGGCCCTGGGACCTCAGCATTGCCGGCGACGGCCAGCAGGGCCACGGCCACGCGCGCCACGTCGTCCACTACCTGTCCCCGATCACCACGGTCTTGCTGGTGTTCATCAGCGCCCTCTTCGCGGCGCGCCTGGTGCGCGAGATGGCGGCGGCTCAGCGCGCGGCCCAGGCGGGAGCCGCCAACCAGGACGGCATAGTCATCAACAACCAGGATGGCGTCGTCGTCGAGGTAGACGTCGGGGACCCGCGGGTGGGAGCCGTGACGGTGGAGGCCGCTGGCATCCAGCCCTTCAGGCCCTTTGGCGGGCAAGGCCACCGGCTCCAGCCCGCGGGCAAGGCTCGGCCACGCCCAGAGGGGGGTAGGGGGGAGGGGGAAGGCTTCTTAGAAGACACGGGCCTTGTCTGTAGATATTTAAGGCCCGCGCCTTCTGAGAAGCAGCCTTATTCTAAGAAGCCTTCCCGCCTCCCCCTGCCCCCTTAGCTGAGCGGGCGAAAGACGGTATCAAACAAACTGTTCCGTCGCCAGGGGCGCCTGCCCCAGGGCGCCCGAGGGTCTACAACCCAACGCTGGCAGGCGGAGGTGTATGAACTTCCCCCTCGCCCTGGGACTGGCGTGCCCCCGACGGCGGAAGACGCCATACCGCTCCTCGTCCGCTGAGAGGCCTCGGCGCCGGGCCCGGCGCCTGGCTCGCAGGCGACCGCGGACGGACCGCCACGGCCACCGCCGGGGCCGCCGGGCGCGCCGGGGCCGCCGCCGCTGGCGCCGCCGCCCGGGCCGGCCACCCCAGACTGAGAGGCGCGGGGGCCGACCGCGCGCTTCGCTGGGCCGGGGCGGCACCTCTGCCCGACACGAGGCGTGCCGATAGGGAGAGGGAGGGAGGGAGGGAGGGAGGGACGAGGAGGAGGAGGAGGAGGAGGAAGAGGACGACGACAAAGAGGAGGAGAACGACAAGGAGGAGGAGGAGGAGGAGGAGGCGGAGGAGGAGGAAGGGCCAGCGGGGCGGGGCCGCGGGCGCGGAAGCCGCCGCCGCGCGGGGCCCAGGCGCCCCGCCGCGGGGCCCGCCGGCAAGGGCGCCCAGGCGCTGCGCACCTGGGCACCGCGCAGCGGGGGAGAAAAAGAGTGGGAGCTCGATGCGATGCGTGCCGTGCTGGGCCTGGTTTTCAAAGTGCGAAGCATGTGCCGTCCGCGTGCCGTCCCTGGTTTTCAGGATTCGGAAAAGAGTGCCGCCCGCGTGCCGTGCCGTGCCCGTGCCTTGGTCTGGTTCTCGAAATGCAGAAACGTTGCCGCCCGCGCGCCGTGCGGATCCGAAGCTCCCAGCGAAAAGAAGGAAGCGGCCCGTTTTGGGAATGATCTTCGGCCTCCGGGGGCCCTCAGCGGGCCCTGGGACCGTCAAGAAAACGACTCAGGATGAAACCGGTCCCAGGGAGGTGTGGTCCAGACCTCCAGGGGTCCACGCATGGAAGAAATTGGTGCGCCGGATGTTTGGGCCCATGCGTCCGCATCAACTAACCGATCCCCATCCCGCACTGGGCCATGGTATCCTAGCCCCTCCAGGTCACCCGCCCAGGCAGGGATGGATGGGCCCCCGCGAAACCCGAAGGGCACAGAATACATCAGCCAGGGGGGCAAGAGACCATGAGAGTGGGGGCAGGGATCGGTGGAAAGATGCTCGATCCGCCCCGTCGATCCTCCCGGGGCCTTGTCCGGAGCAGGCCGCGGCCAGTCGGGGGCTGCCAAAGGTGGATGACGATTCGAAGGGGGTGGACATTATGGCCGTGGCCATGATATCTCCCCAGATCTCATAGCCCCCTCTTCTTATTCAAATGCATTCCCCAGTCCCCCCTTGGGCCGCCGACGACGACGACGACGACGACGACGACGACGAACACGACGACGACGACGCGCGACCCCCCTCGGGTGGCGCAGAGTCGGCCGATGATGGGCGATTTGCGCTGCTGGGAAGCCGAGATCGTCCAGGAGCGATCCACGCGGCGTTGGAAACAAACGCTGACGTCATCGCGATGTGAACCCTCTGTATGGAGGTCGCCAGCTGGGGTATTTTCTGGAACGGGGAATTCTGAAACGGACGGGGCTTTCCAGAAACAAGACTGGGGAATTTCCCGATGCGTTGTTGTGCTGTTTTTGCTTGTCCCACATTTCCAGATTCCCTGGCTTGCTTTCGAATCTTCCTGGCTCGTGTTCTGTAATGCTTGGCTCGCCCCTCCGATTTCGTGGCTGTCCCTCTGCCCGTCGCCACCTCCCCCCGTGGTCGAAGCGCGAGGACGGGGGAGGACCGAGGATCGAAGGCGCCTTGGGTGGTGCTGGGGGGGGGGGGAGGTCCGCTGGGATCAGCCAGTCACCCCGAGCTGGGAGTTGGGAGCTTTAGGTGGTTCTGGGGGGAGGATCGAGGATCGAAGGCGCTTTGGGTGCTTCAGGGCGACCCGCGTTTGGGCGCCTTGTGGAGCCGATCACCCCCCCTGCCTCCGCCGACCCGGTGATTGGAAGCCTCTTCGTCGCCGACCGGGGCTCGCGCGCTGGTCCTGGCTCGCCCGGGTCAGCGCAGGCCCTGAGCAGCCCGTCCCCGAGGTTCGAGGCTCGAGCATCGAAGTTCCACTCCGGCGAGGTCTCGGCGTCGAACAACAGGTTCGAGGTTCGAGCATCAAGGTTCGAGGCTCGAGCATCGAAGTTCCACTCCGGCGAGGTCTCGGCGTCGAACAACAGGTTCGAGGTTCGAGCATCGAGGTTCGAGGCTCGAGCATCGAAGTTCCACTCCGGCGAGGTCTCGGCGTCGAACAACAGGTTCGAGCATCGAGGTTCGGGCATCGACGCCGTGATTGTTTCAGCACCGGCGTCCATTCTCTGCCTGGGCCTCTTTGTGGGCCCGCTTCGGGCCCCGGGGGTCGTCAAGATACTACCGCCCGGGACGGGCACCCGGTCCTTGGGGAAGGGGTCGAGGGGTCGAGGGTCCCGACGTGCTGCGAAGATCACGACGCCGGCGGTCCAGGCTCGCGGGTCGAGGACCGAGGTTCTGGTGCGCTCGGCGTTGTGTACAAAAAGGTCCTCGGGAAGGCGTCCAGGGGTCGAGGGATCGACGTGCTGAGAAGATCACGACGTCGGCGGTCCAGGCACGCGGGTCGAGGACCGAGGTTCTGGTGGGCTCGGGGTTGTTTGGGAGGGGAGGGGGTGCCTCCCGAGGCCGCCGAAGGCCTAGGGACTTCGGGGCCTCCAGAACCCTCTATGACCTCCGGGGCGGGGACAGCGACGAGCGAGGTCCCGCATCTTCCGCCCCACAGAGAAGTTAGCCAGCGTGGACCCCAAACAGTGGTTACTTACAAGAGTATGCGGCTCAATCTAGGTGGTGCAAGCACTGTGGTGCAGTCTTGGTGGTGCGATACATGTGGTGCTTTGCATGCGGCGAAAAGCGATGCAAATCCATATAAAGTCAGGCAAAGCAGCGCAAAGCCATGCAAAGCAACCCATAGCAACTCAAAGCAATGCAAACCAATTCAACACAATGCGACGCAATGCAACGCAAGGCAACGCAACGTGGCGACGGACGGCGGCGACGGCGGCGACGGGCGGCGACGAGCCGGCCGGAGCGCCATTGGGGCCCAGCTCCCGTAGAACACAAGTGAGAACCTTTAAGTACGAGCAATGTTTGGGGAATGGTACCCCTAACCAAAAAAAATCCTCATCGTCCTCCTCCTCCGCATCCGCATCCTCATCCTCCATCAAGGTCGCTCCCCAGACCTCTCCAGGAGAGCGTTCTGGCCAGCACGTCGAGGCGAATCGGGCTATGGCGACGATGGGCCCCCTGGAGGCCAAGGAAACGGCAGCATCAAAAGCATCAAAGTCCTCAGTCTCCCCCCCCCCCACATCCCTCCACTCCCGCCTCCCGCTCCCCTCCTCATCCTCATTCCTCCTCACCTTCTGGAGGTCTCCAGAGATCCTAGGAGGCCCCTGGAGCCAGATGCCCAGTAAAAATAGCCAGAGGCGTCCCAAGACCTGGATATCTTCGATTCTCGGTCCAAAAATGCTCGATCCTCGATCCTCCTCATTTCACTTCACTCTACCCTTGAAGCCCGTAAGAGCTGGGGGACCATTCACACTTGTCACAGCACTATATTTCTCGTGCCCCGCCACTTCTCGTAAGCAATTCTCGCACCTCACTGTTCTCGCACCGCTTCTTGACGCAGCCGCTGCCCTCTGCCACTTCTTCCACCACCGCGTGCCATTCATTCATTTTCTCTCTCTCTCTCTCTCTCTCTATATATATATATATATATATGCACACACGTATATACATTACATTGTTATATATAATGCGTATGTATACATATACATATATACATATAGTTGTATATGTATCACGCGCGCGGGCATGGCAGACCAAGCTCATCTCCTCCCCGCCCGCCCGCCCGCCCCTCCTCCTCTCTTCCTCCGCCTCCTCCTCCTCCTCCTTCTCCTCCTCCTCCTCCTCTTCCTCCTCCTCCTCCTCCTCCTCCTCCTCTACTACTACTACTACTACTACTACTACACTACTACTACTACTACTACTACTACTACTACTACTACTACTACTACTACTACTACTACTACTACTACTACTACTACTACTACTACTACTACTACTACTACTACTACTACTACTACTACTACTACTACTACTCCTACTCCTCCTCCTCCTCCTTCTCCTCCTCCTCCTCCCATCCATATCAGACATGCGGCGGGTACTTTCACGTGTATCAGATACTGCTGCGCCTGGCTCGGATCGACTGACGTACTCGGCGTGGCAGGCCAACGAGAAGTTCGTCGAGTGGTTGTACAGCGTGTTGTTGCACATCTTTTCCAGTTGCCCAGTTCCGCCTGGTCTCAACTACGGCGATCTGCTGATGTTGCCGAAAGGCGACGAACCCGGGGACCGTGTGGGAATACTTCGACATCCACATGCGCTGCGTCCACTCCTGCTCAAGAACAGTGACAGCAAGATCTTAGCTGCCACGACCAATCTAAAGTTGAAGACCGTGGCGCAACAGGAAGTCCACACCATCCAGCAGGGCTTCATCCCGCAGCGCCAGTCATCCAGCACATTGCACGGTTGGACGTCCAGTCGCGCATCGCCTCGACCAGCTGGACGCTGACGACGCCAAGCCCTTCTTCATCAGCCTCGACATAAAGGCGGCCTTCCCGTCGCTAGCGCGGCGGTGGTTGTGGAAAGTCCTCCGACGCCGAGCACATGAACGCGATCATGATGCTGTACGAGCACGGCTTGGTCTGCAGCCGCATCGGGCACCTCCACGTGCCGATGTTCTGGGCCACAGGCGGCGTCGCCCAAGGATGCCCGTCATCGGGAACTCTGTGGGCGATGGCGATGGGCCCCATATGGCGGCACCTACACTTTGAGATCGTCGCCAGTGGCAAGGGCGACGTCGGAGCATGCGCGGACGACGTCGGGGCCGTGCTGCTGCGATTCTAGCACTTCCTGAGCGCGCGCCCCGTTTTCGAAGCCGCGGAGCGGTTAGCGGCACTGCATTTGCAAACAGCGAGAACAGTGTTTGGTTGGGCCTCTCTGGTGCGAGGTTTCTCTGGACGTTCGTCTAGAGATAGAATCCATCCGACTCCTGCTCCGGCTGATTCCAGATTGGTCGAGGTTTAGAGTTGCCGGTTACGTTCGTTACCTCGGAGTCCACATGGGCCGAGCAGCCACACACCTTGATCAATAGAAAGCGGCCGAGCAGAAATGGCTAGAGCGAGCCTACATCATCCCCACTACTCGTGTCCCTTCCGATGCCTCCCTCCGCTCCTACAAAACCCAAGCCTTCTCAGTGCTATCGTACCTGGCTCAGTTTTCCCACCCCCTTCAATCCGTGCATGACTGTGAGTGTGGATTGTTGCATCGAGTCTTGCGTCTCCTTCCGAATTCATTTGATGGCCCTACCCTTCACGCCTTGTGTGGCTGGGTCCCCCAGGGCGCCATAGGCCGCTAGCGCCCTGGAGCCAGGCCCACCTGTGGCGTACGGGTGGCTCTACTGTGCACGAGTGGGGCCCATGGATCGAGCAGCTGCGAACGAGCGCGGAACACTCCCGCGAAGTTTTCGCGATTATTCGCGGCGAGTGGTCTGGGCCATTCTGGAAGGAGCCACGGGCCATCGTACAGAGGTGGGCCGAGGCAGCAGGTAGCACTCCGTGGCACAAGATCTCGCGATCGCGCCTGTTGGCGGCAAGTCAGGCTGCGATCCCAGAATGTATTGCCGCTGCTGCTGCGCAGCGCCGAGCACGACCCCAGAGTCTCTACCTCGCCTCCCTCGCCATCTCCCTCTACCCCGATTCCATGCCCGCCCTCCTGCGGAGGCGGTTTGAAAAATGGGTTGGTGATTTAGCTGCGCCAAAGATCCGCGAGCTCCAGCTGACCTCGCCAGAATTGAAAGATATTTTCATCAACTCGAAGCCAGCATGGGTTTGGTTGGGCCCACGTCAAAACCATAGTGGGCGGATGGACGACCACCCACAGAGTGAAGGCCGAGGCACTTGCCAATTGCCTTTTTCGGATTACCACATTGTCCAGATCCTTTTCCCCACTACCTCACTTGTCCGCTGACCTATCCCCCCCGACCTCGTCATCCGCATCGGGCTTGCGCCCCCGCCATTGTATTCATCACACTTCGAGCGAAAGAGCGCCCATGCATACACAGTGTTGTCATCCCACTCTTATAACAAAGTACGGCACGCTGCATCTACGTCCCAACCGTCCTCAGCATACGTTAACTTACTGCGCGCAGCTCAAGCTGCCATCAGCATGCAGATGAGATCGGCACCTGTTGCGCGTTATGCTACTTGCGTTCCTCCTCCTCCTCCTCCTCCTCCTCCTCCTCCTCCTCCTCCTCCTTCTCCTCCTCCTCCTCCTACACATCCTCCTCGTACACCTCCTCCTCCTCCTCCGGGGGAGTGGAGGGGCGAGCCTCGCCCCCTCCTTGTCTCCGACGATGTCTGCGTTTGGCTTCGTCTTGGGTAGTTCGCTTGCGTTTTCCCGTTCGTTCATCGTCGAGTTGTGCGTGCTCGGTTTTTCCAACCGTCTTCCTTTCCCCTGTCCTGTCTCAGCGCGCTCGGGTTCGATTTGGCGGCGCCCCCTCGGCAGGCAAAGGGCGACGCCGGGAAGCAGCTCGAGGTGGCCCTCGTGGAGGCCCTGACGGCCCTCGGCCGCAAGGAGGCGGCCGCGGGCGGGGCAGGGTCGGGGAGGACGTCACGATCTTCGCCGAGCAGGGAGGAGGAGGAGGAGGAGGAGGAGGAGGAGGAGGACGAGGACGAGGACGAGGACGAGGACGAGGACGAGGACGAGGACGAGGAGAAGGAGGAGGACGAGGAGGAGGACGAGGAGGACGAGGAGGAGGATGAGTGAGG
>CAUYUJ010015515.1:133042-170392 GCA_963575745.1 Prorocentrum cordatum
GAGGAGAATGCCAATGAATATCAATACGTAGGTGAACAAGTGGGGGAGGGGAAGGAGGAGGGGGAGGAGGCGGAGGCGGAGGAGGAGAAGAAGAGGAGGAGGAGGAGGAGGAAGAGGAGAAGGAGGAGGAGAAGAGGAGGAGGACGAGAAGGCAGGAGTGGTAGGGACACGGGAAGAGAAAGGAGGGAGGTTGGACTTGTCCGATCTTGGAGAAATGACCAGAGTTGCCCGTTTGGCAGCTCCCAGGGAGGGCGAGGTGTAGTCGGGTCTGCGCGGCGGGACAGTCAGCTGGATACCGCGGGGTCGCAGGAAAGTGGCGATTGTTGTGCGCCTGGTAACACCAATCGACGGCGAGGGCAGAGGAGAGGGAGGAGAATCCCTGCGCTTGAAAGGCTTCTCGGGCTGGCGTCGGTCACGTATATTTGCTGTGTCGGGCGCCGTCTGCTTACAGCAGCTTGTCTGCGTCTCGGAATGCGCGTCGCGTCACATGTCCTCGTCACCAGGTGGACAACGCTGATCCTGTGGAGCTCGTCGGGCGCAGACCAGACTAGGAGGAGAGGAGTATAATTAGGAGATGCAGCATCAGGAAGATGTGGCGGAGGACGAACAGTAGCAACCGCAGCAACACCTGAAACCAAAGCAGGGGTAGGTTGTGGACCCCTCGAGGTAGATTTGCTTTGGCTGCCGTACAAGATGTTCACGAAGCAGGTGTGGACGTCCGTATCAAGTTTCCTCAGCAAGGCTTGTGGAGGAGAGGATGAGAAGCACTGTGCGCGCTGGTACGTGCTCACCTTTTCTGCCGATGAATGCCTGCCTGTGTGCTTGCATGATTGCGTTTTCCTGTGATTGCGTACGCCATGGATACACAGGTGCAGATTCGCACGCATGCACATACGCGTCAGAACGCAAAGCAGGGAATGTCTTCTCAAGGTGCATCGCCAGCCATACACACGTGCACGCACATGCAAAAGCGCACGCACGATGTGCACGATGCATCACTTTGCGAATGCGCATGTTCAAACACCAGTGACTGCGGGATAAAGTCGTGCGATCGAGCTTGGAGACACAAAACAGGTCAAGATGGCACTGCAATGCTCCATAAATTGCACCAACCGTTTCACGTGTCTGCCCGTTCCGTCTCCCCTACCCCTCCCTCTCTCCCTCCTCCCTCTCTCCTCGCATGGTCTTGTGTATACGCTCGATGCAGTTTTCGGAACCTGCCACGTGTTCGTGTGGAAGTAGCGTTGACGAATACACAGGAGACGATGTGCTCTTCGCACCAGGAAGAAGGGGCTGGGAAGATCGGAGGGGGGAAGGTGATTCAGATGGTGATGATGACGATGATGGTGAGCAGTTTGGAACGTCCTGTTGGGCCATTGGGGAGCTTCTGTGCAGTCCCTAGGGACCCCAGGCGGCGCCCCCGTGCAACTCAAGAGCTTATGAGGGGATCCTTGGACACTTCCGAGAGGGGTCCTGAGGGGCCTGCTTTGGAGGGCTCCTGGGATGCGCTTGCCATTACGGGATGGGTCTTGGGGGGGGGGTCTCCTCGGACGGCTCTTGGGGGGCCCCGGAGGTCCCCTGGCGGTTCTGAGAGGATTCCAGGCGGCTCCCCCGGCGGACTCCTCAGGAGTCCGCTGGGGGACCCTGGTGGTCCGGTGGACCACCAAGGACTTTGGTGGTCCACCGGAGGGTTCTGAGCTTTCAGGCCCTCCGGGGGCCCTTTCTGGGCTGTCTTGGAGAGGATCTGCGTCCTCCCCTCGGGCCCTGTGCACGGCCTCCTGGAACGCCGCAACAATTACACATTATGAATACTACTCTCCTCTCCTCTCTCCCCTGACCCTGTCCAGAAGACGCCCTGCCTTCTCGTGTTTGTTTTTACTATCCGATCGTTTGCGGTCCTGCAAAATTGTGTTCCAGCTGCAGCGCTGGCCTCAGTCCCGCGCTTCTGGTCCTTCGTGCTCCCGCTGCAGCGAATGGTGCTCCTGCTGCGTTGGTTTTCTTTCTGCGTTTACTGTCCTTCCGAATGGCGTTCCCGCTGCAATGCTGGCGTCATTTTCGCTTGGTCCTTCCGAATGGTGCTCCCGTTGCAGCGCTGCTCACATTTCCGCGTTTTCGGCCTTTCAACATGGCGCTCCCGCTGTAGCGTTGGCCTTATGTCCGAGTTATCGGTTCTTTCAAATGGCGCTCTGGCTGCAGCACCGCCCTCTTCTCCAAATCGCCGGTCCTTCACCATGGATTTCTGGCTGCACCGCTCATGCAGCCAGGGTCTGCAATCCAATGTCGCTCGTCTGCGGTACATGCCTTGCTCTGCAATGTTGTGATATACAACGCTTAGCTACGCAATGCCATGCCATGCCATGCAATGGCAGGCCATGCAATGCTATGTTAATCACCGCGATGCGATGCTGTTCCTTGCGCTGCAATGCTATGACATGCAATGCTTGACTACGCAATGCTATGCCACGCTATGCATCGCGCACCCTTTGGGGGTCGCTGTTATATTCGACATCCGACCGTGCGAATACAGAGGGAGAGGCACTCTTGTGCAATGCTAAGGGATGGCAGGGCGGGGTAGGACGTCAGATATGACGCGAGCGCACCTGGCTTGCCCTCCCCCCCTCTCGGCCACCCCATGCTCTTCCCCGCTGGCGCTGCGTGCCCCGAGAGGCCCAGACGAAGAGCACCGTCCCCGGGCATCCCCCCACCATCCCTTCCAGGAGAGGGATGGCGAGGAGGACGGAGGCGAGAAGGAAGAGGAGGAGGAGGAGGAGGAGGAAGAGGAAGAGGAAGGAGGAGGAGGAGGAGGAGGAGGAGGAGGAGGAGGAGGAGAGGAGGAGGAGGAGGAGATGAGGAGGGGGAGGGAGGGAGGAGGAGGAGGAGGAGGAGGAGGAGGAGGAGGAGGAGGAGGAGGAGGAGGAAGGGGCGGAGGAGGGGGCGGAGGAGGGGGCGAAGGGCGGAGGTGGAGGTGCAGGAGTGGGAGGGGGAGGGGGGGGGTGTTGGTTGGGCGAGCGGCGGGAGCTTGGTCTGGCAAGGGCGCCACTGCGGTCGCGGGACCCCTGCAGTGCAGCCTCTCGGGCAGCGCCATCGGCGTAACCGCCGGGCCCGCCAACACGAGCCTCGGCACAGCAGCGCTGCTGCACGCATACACATTGTTCATTTCTCATTATTCGAAAGCTCTTTGATTTTTTTTGGGGGCAAGATCCTTTCATTTCCAATTGTTCTATCCTGGGCCTCTTCCTGGCCACTAGGGGGCCAGGAACAATTATAGAAACGAGCGCGGTTAGAAATGAGCACGATTAGAAATGAACGACGTGAACCTTCCAGAGCGGGAGTGAGCTCGTGCTCGGGAAAAAAACCGCGCCACGCTTTGGCGGGAGGCTTCGTCGGAGGCGGGACAGCACAGCGCCACCTGCCCTGCCAGACGTCCGCCTGGCAGGCACGCTTCGGCAAGGAACTGGGAGCTGCTCGCCGTGAGTATCCCGCAGGCTCGGCAGCACAGCACGCCACGAACGACACCCAGATCGTGCGAGGAGTGGGCACGAGGGACCCCAGGATGTGCGGTGACCACTTCGCGCCTCTCCGAAGACCTTACGACTCGCGCCCCCATGCAACGGCCAGGGAAAACCTCGGGAAGCTTACCACGGGTCGCCTCAAAGTGGCGCCTGCAGGGGGAAGCCCTCAGATTTGTGGCGAACCACTTCAACAGCATGGCCAACAGCCTCAAGCCCCTGCCTTCTCGTGATATGGCACGGCAGGGGCCCAGGGCGAGGAGCTGGTCTCCCCACCCTATCAGAAGCAAGCTCCTTACACGTGAGGGCAACTTCCCGATTCACCTCGAGGAGAGGAGCCTACGGATGACTTCCTCCGTCATACCATCAACCTCTTTAAGCACATCTACTCGCTCTTGAGGGATCTCAGCTATGGCGGAAGCCTTCCTAGCAACATGTTCAGCACATACGTGTTGGGGAAACTCAGGCTCAGAGATGCCCCATAGGTCACGTGTCGAGGCCGGCGAATGGGCCTTGGTCCAGAGCAGTGCCAGGTGCACTTCACGCGAATCCAAGAGGTTCCAGATCCTGATCCAGAGGTCCAGCATGGTGGAGGCCTGGGCGGCGAACGAGCGGTCCCTCCTGAGACCCCGAACTCAGGGAGGGTAATCAGAATAAGCAACCACATCACCGCACGTAAACGTCAACATCATACAAAGCGCAAAAAGCTCTGACATGGGGCTGTGCTGGGCGTCCGTCGACAGGGATCCGAACAGGATGGCATCACACGCGAGGTCGCTATCGACCGATGCCTCATCCAAACGAACCACCGCCCATCCACACCTCCTGAGTCTCCAGTCCTTGGCCCATGTGCCCCCAGAGCCATCAAGGCCGTACCTGCCCCACCTTAACATTGCCTCCCCTCCGAACAGACCCCAAGCTTGTTTGACCCCGCGAAGAGCTGCTAGATAGGTAACTGCACCAGGCAGGGAGGGCAGACCACGATTCCAGAACACGCTTCTCCCATGCTTCGGATGACCAGCCATCTCCAAGAAGGCCTGAGAGCTAAGCGTGTGCGGGAAGTCGATATGTTGGTTGGCCATACACGGCCATGCTCGATGTAAACAGGTCTCGAGCAGCTCCACACTTGGGGCAGATACCGTTAGTGAGGTACCCAGCGTTTTGCAGTCTGACCTCAGGCCACGTACCTCCTGAAACAACGCACGCAAGCAGGGCAGCATCTGCATGGCTAGAATCCTTGACCACTGAGGCGTGCAACGCCCGAAACAACGTGAAACCAGCTCCACCCTGCAATCCATCACCACAGAAATGCTGGGCCGCCTTGCTCGAAAGCATCTTAGAAACAGTCTGCCACACGGCAGCGTCAAGGCGAAAGGGGAGATCCTTCTCCTGCAGAGCCCGAGCACCGAAGGGGGTCCCCCAGGACGTCGGGGAAGACGGAGCCCACTCGAGGTCCAGCGGGGTGCACACCGCGGCCGCCAGCGGCCCAGACACCGTACGCCGCCTGCACGTGGCCGCCAAGGCCGTCAAGCGATCACGATGCCGAGCCCAGGCTCGTCGCACCCCCAAGCGCTGCCACGCGGTGGGAAACTTCCAGATGCCAGACGGCGCAGGCAGCTGCTCCCTGCGCAGCCGATGAGCAGAGTCGTCGCTAAACGGTGAGCACATAGCGGCCTGCGATCGGAAGCTCTGCAGATCAGCGAGCGTGAGCCCTAGCACCAGGTGCCCCTACGATCCAACACTTAGAATTCCAGGTTTAAGATCTTGCGAGATCGATCGCACTTGTAAGCCAGGCGACGGGCACGCTTGAAGGCCATCCTCTGGCGGAGCGGACGGGACCACCGAATCAAAGAAAGTCTCCATATCACAATGCAGGGAAATTGGCTCACAGCTTACAGGCCCAGCAACCTCGTGACATAATTCTCGAAGCATTGCCGCCTGCACGGCAGAAGACTTTTACACGGCAGCATTGTTTTAGAGGTATGTGTGCGCCACCGTCCATTTGTGAATATGGTCACCACGCATACGAGCATACATGCGATACGTGATAGAACTTGTAGCAGTTGCACGTTCATCATGCGCCGATTTCGGGAGAAGCGCCATCATATTCAACTTAACATTGTTGGGGACAAGCAAGTGCCTTCTCGCAGGCCGTGAACAACGCAGCCAGACATTGCACCACCTGCCCAGTCCACGCCCACCGCCGTGAAACGAGAGAAGCACGACGCCGTATGCAGAACACCCCTAGCTTGAAACTCTGGCACCTCGAGAAGGGAAAATTGGGCAATCTTCCGACGTTCGTTTAGCGTACCATGGACTCCACGACGTTCGTCCGAAGGGGTCCACCACTTAGACCACAACCCTTAACGATGTCCGATGAAAGGGGGTCCACCATTTAGGCCACTGCGGAGTTTAACCGATGCCGTCTGGCGTGCGAAAATATGATCGTTGAATCAAATCTCATTCTTAAGCCAGTTATGAATATGCCGAGCGCCTCCAGGAATGGAGTTGTTTCAACCATTTGCGAATGCCAGCACCGCTGGCAACACGCACTCTGACAACAACGTGCTGACATACCACAAGCCTGCGCACAGCATCGCAATCACAAAGCAGAGACACCAGCGTAACAGACCACTCATGCGCCTCAGCGCGACAATGACAAAATGTTCGGCTTGCCACCAAAGCTCGTCTGCTATGTTTCTGGCATGATAGGTAGAGAACGTCCCAGAGAGAGCCTCCCAATACCCGAACAGCTGGTGCACATCCAGGACCAGAAGCACACATCATGTACGTTGAAGGCCTGATTCTACGGCCCCCGCCGCCTGAGAGTCCCCGAGGAGCGCTGCAGAGGACCACCACGACTCAGAGCACGATCGTAATCCTCCAGAATACCACAGCCAAGGTACTTTGAAGGCTTGCTGCTGCGGCTCCCGCCGCCTGAGAGTCCCCGAGGAGCGCTGCAGAGGACCACCACGACCCAGAGCACGATTATAATCCTCCAGAATAGCACAGCCCCAGGGCACGAAGACCAATTCAGACGCCCGAGACGGGAGGGGGGGAAGGAGGAGGAGGAGGAGAAGGCGCAGGGAGAAAATGAGGAGGAGGAGGAGAAGAAGGAGAAGGGAGGAGGGAGAGGAAGCAGGACGCAGCAGAAGGAGGGGGCTGGACGGGGGAGGAGGAAGGGAGGAGCTCTTCTGTCCTCCTCGTTCCTCCTCCTCCTCCTCCTCCTCCTCCTCCTCCTCCTTCTCCATTCTTTTTCCTTATACCTAACTTTTCCCTGTCGCACCCCGAGGCCAGTTTTTAGGGCGGGCGGAGCGCTTCGCCTGAGACTTCCTCACCATTTATAGCTCTGAAGCTTAAAAAGTGACACCAGCTTCACAGATGGAGGGCGGGTGGTTTTCAAAATGCGGCTCTCGCCTTAGCACCGCCCACATTCGCTTTAAAAAATTGCTAGAGCTTCACGGAGTGAGGAGAAACCGTTTTCAACATGTGGCTCTCGCCTTAGCGCAGCGCACATTCGTTCTAAAAATCTTCAAGAGCTTCACGGATTGAGGGCGGCTCCTTTTCAAAATGTGGTTCTCGCCTATAGCGCCACGCACATTCGTTCATCCAATTTGCAATAGTTTCACGGATTCCCACGATCAACGTACTAGAAAGTGTGTTTTGGAAGGATTCAGGATTTTGCGGGCGCAACTGTTACGTCGATTCGCGGTGTTGAGATCCCAAGAATGGCGTTCCAGGATCGTCAAGACGCAACAGTCAGGTTGATCCGTGGCGTTGGAATCCCGATAACAATGTTTTGGAATGCTTCCGGGTCTTCAAACGGTTGTCTTCAAACGAGGCAGATCTTTCAATGGACATGAACCGCTGTAGGGGCCTATGAAGAGGGAGCTCGGAGGGAGGGTGTATTCCAACATCGTCGATGGCTCTTGAGTTTACCCTGGTCCTCCTCCTCCTCCTCCTCCTCCTCCTCCTCCTCCTCCTCCTCCTCCTCTCCTCCTCCCTCCTCCTCCCTCCCTCCCCTCCCTCCCTCCCTCCCTCCCTCCCTCCCTCCCTCCCTCCCTCCCTCCCCTTCCCCTCCCTCCCTCCTCCTTCCCCCTCCCTTCCCCCCCTCAACCTTCCCTCCATCCCCCCCCCCCCTTTTCCTGGCAAGGCGATTGAGCAGGGCACCGTCCGCGGCTACGGCGTGCACGCGGAGGCTCTGTTTGCTGCCCGCCGTGCCCCCGCCCGGCCTCCCGGCCTGTCCGCCCCCCGTGGCCTCCACGGTAGGAAGAGGGAGGGAGGAGGGAGGGAGGGACTGAGATGCTGCTGAGCGCATTCGGGCGCTAGGCGAGCAGCCCCCCGCCTCCGCTTGGTCCACCGTGACCGCCGCCAGCGCAATGACCACCACAAGCGGCCGCGACCACAACCACGGACCCAGACCACCGCGACCGCCACCAGCACGACAACCACTGCCGCCACCACCAACACCACGACGACGATTCTGAACACGACGACCCCCACAACCACCGACGCCACGACCACGACCAGCGCCAGCACGTTCACCACCGCGACCATCGCCGACCAGCACTTCGACCAAGACCACTGCCAGCACGATGGCGACATGACCACCACCAGTGCTGCTGTCACCACTGACCCGACCGCCCCCGCCCCCGGCCGCCCCTCTCCTTTCCTCTCCCTGCCCCCACCGGGCCGCCCTTGCTGCCGCACGCGCCTGGCGCTTCGCCTCCGCCTTCTTCCTCGCCCCTCCCTTACCTCCTCTGCATTTCTCCTTGCACAACTCAGTGAATTATTAGAAACTGCGCTTAGAGGCGGAAAGCCACTGGACCAGCTCTTCAAGAGCTGTGTCCGGTAGATGGCGTTTTTTGTGGCTAGGGACCGGGGACCATAACACCAACGCCTGGAGGTCCCCCTTGGTGAAGGGGGTGGGGACCCACTCGGGTGCTTCGGGGCTTTAGGGGGGAAGAAAGAGGGAGGAAGGAGGGATGAGGGACTACCAATGTGCTGGGAATGCCCCTCGGGGCTGCGACCGCCCCGCCGCGTGCGCCGCTGCACCGGAAGGAGGGGGAGGACGAAGAGGACAAGGAGAAGGGGGGGAAGAGAGAGAGAGAGAGAACGAGGGAAGACGAAGAGCAGGAGGAGGAGGAGGAGGAGAAGGAGGAAGAGTAGGTCCCATGCCCCGCTCCGTTCTCTCATGTTTCCATTGGCGGACAGACTGCTGTCACACCCCGCGCAGATTCGGATGCGGGCGGGAAGGGAAGCGCCAGCCTTCGGTCGCCTGAGCCGAGGGATGGCTGGCCGCGCGCGGAGCGAGGAGGAGGGAGCCAAGTAATGTGTCTGGGAGACAGGAAGTTGGTCCCCTGCCTCGTTCCGTGCTTTCCTTGTCTCCATTGGCGGACAGACTGCTGTCACACCAATGGGAAAACCAATGAAAAATGGAGAGAGCCGTGACCGGATATCCCTCGACGAGCGTGGTCTGCGTTAGGGCTCGTCCTCGGAGGCCTCGCAAAAGGCCTCGGCCAACGCCCGTGACTCGATCTTGGACGGCGGAATACGCCATGACGCGGCCGGCTTGGATGGCGAGGACATATCAATGGCTGCAACCATGATCCACGACTCTTCTGTCAGCGCCACCTCCGGCCACGTCGCTCCGCCTCGGCATGGGCCTCGACCCGTTGGAGGAGGCTGCGCGCGCGGTTCGCAGAAGCCGCGCGGGCAAAGGCGACGCCGCCGAGCCCGATCTCGCGGCGGCCGAGGAGGCGGCGAGGGCGACAACAGCGGGGGGAAAGGGCTGGGACCAGGTCATGACCCAGGCCACCTCAGACGCCGATAGGCCATGGCTCGTCGACACCGCGGCCCCTGCGAATATCGGCCTCGCGCAGCTCATGAACGACAACGCCCTCCGATCCTCTTCACGGGGGGCCCAGGCCGCGGGCGCGCGGGAGCTGCAGGCCGCGGCTGGCAGCTTGCGCGCAGAGATGCGCCACCGTCGGGCCTGGCGGGGAGGGCCCGGGTCCGCGCGCAGCACGTCGACGAGCACGCGAACGGCGGCGCCCCCAAGGACGAAGGAGCGCGCATGACGGCGCTCACGCAGTATGTCCAGCACGCCGCAGCGCGGGGCGGCCCTGGAGCTCCGCGGGCTGCCCATGACGGCGGCCCTCCGTGCGCGGGATGCCAGAATCCTACCGCGGGCGCGCGGGGCGACGCCACCCCCCCTCCTCATCGCCCGCCACGATTGAATGCCGCCCAGGACTGGTGAGCCAGCCGCCTTCTGGACATCGACACACCTACGCGGAGGATCCCCCTCTGGAAACTCAGCTCCCCGCGGCGGCCCCCCACTCAGACCCTCAGAGCAGCGGCGGAAATTGCGGCCAGGATCAAATCAATTTCGACGGGGCCCCAGCCCAGCCGAGCTGTTGCGCACTTTTCGCACGCGCGCCCTCCATCTTTGAAGTTGGCGCGCTGTCCCCCTACAGTTATCAGGAGCCCGCGCACGCGCCGGCCCAGGCGGGCAGGAAGCGGCGCATTCGCGCATACCTGACGGAAGGCGGTCGCCCCCCGGCTGGCGGAGGTTGACATGGGATGGCGCGGCCTTGAGGCGGCCGGCCACCCACCGCGGGGCGACGGCACGACGCTCCAGGCGGCGACCACAACAGCGAGCCCGTGGTCAGCCATCTGGGCGCGGGCACAGCTGCGCCTCCAGGGCCGCCCCACCACGCGCACGACCGCCTCCCGAGCTACGCGCGCGCGGTGCGGAGAGTCCATCTCCCGCGACGGGCCCCACGGGATGCCGCCATGAGGAGGCGTTCCGCGAATTCGCGCGCGGCGCGACGTGGGCGGAAGTTCCGCCAGCGGCCATCATCATTGGATTGCGCGCGGACTCACACGTCGAGACGGGAGTGGCAGTCGCCGCGAACTGGGTTCGGAAGGCCCACGCCGCGGCGACAGCCGGTCCAGACACGGCGTCAGCCGCGGCCGCTGGCGCCGCCCGGCCGCATCACCGCCACCCCCACCACCTGCGCCCCGCCGTCGCCGCCTCTGGGCGCCGCAGCCAGGCCGCTGGACGCAGCTGGCGGGCCGCAAAGGGCCTCTCTGGGCGCCCCCGCGCCGCGCCCCCAGAGCCGCCACCTGCGCCCCGCCGCCGGCTGGCCAGCACCTGCGCTGAGCCTGCGGGCTGCCCGGTGCCGCGCTGGCCTGGGGTCCCGAGGAAACGATCCTCCGTGAGCGTCCAATTCGGCGTCGAGGCAAAGTCGCGCCTTCGTCGGCAACCCATCGGCCCAGACTGAGTCGCTGGCAGAGCCACGGAGCCCGTTTAGAACTTCTTTTTGTCAAAAGTTCGCCTGCCTGCCGTCGAAGCCCCCGCGGCACCAGGCGCTGGCGAAAAAGGCAGGGGCGAGGGCGAGGAGCAGGAGGAGACCGAGGAGGGAAGAGGCGGCAGCAGCAGCGGGAGGGGCAGGTGCAAGGCAGGGGGGGCTGGAGGAGAGGGGGAGGCAATTGGAGGAGAAAAGGAAATTATGGCGCAGAGACAAGAGAAGGAGTTGGAGCTGAAGAAGGAGAGGGAGAAGAGGGAGAGGAGGAAGAAGAGGAGAAGGAGGAGGAGGAGGAGGAGCAGGCAGCGGAGGAGGAGGAGGAGGAGGAGGAGGCAGAGGAGGAGGAGGAGGAGGAGGAGGAGGAGGACGACGACGACGACGACGACGACGACGACGACGACGACGACGACGACGATGAGGGTGCTAGCGACGACAACGACGACGACGACGACGACGACGACGACGACGACGACGACGACGACGACGACGAGGGCACCTGCGATGGCGACGAGGACGAGGGCGAGCACGATTACGGGGACGATTCCGAGGACGAGGAAGAGGAGGACGAGGAGCAGGAGGACGAGGAGGAGGAGGAGAAGGAGGAGGAGGAGGAAGAGGAGGAGGAAAAAGACAGCAGCAGCAGCAGCGTGGGATGGACTGGTGAGTGCCTTGGGGAAGTCGGAGGAGGGGAAATAGAAGGAGAGGGTGTTGTCGAGGAGGAGAGAGCAGTATCCTGGCCAGTGGGCAGGGGGTGCGAGAAGGGGAGGGCGGGGCCCGCAAGCGGCACAGCCTTCTGCAGGCCCGCACCAAAGTCCTGGCGCGGAAGCTGCTGGACAGGCGGCCCGCGCCCGCGGCGTGGCTGGCGCCTCATAGCCTGCCGCGGCCGCTGGAGCCGGAGGCGGCGCTGGGGGGGGGGCGGGTCTGCGAAGGGAGATCCGCATCGAGCAGTTTGGCCCTCTGCGTGCTTGGGCGTGGCGCCCCTGCGGCTCCCCGAAGGCCGCGCCACAGGCCACACTTGCTTGCTCTGCGTTTGGTCATATGCGGGGGGGGGGGGGGGGCCATCCCCCCGCCGACAGCACCTGAATCGACCCCCGTCGCGGGCCAAAAATTGTTTCGGGACGTCGACCCCTGTCGGCCAACGCCACCCGCCGCAAAAACCGGACCCCGGGCCCACTGGCGCGGAAAGGGTGAGGTTGACTCCCGTCGGAGGGGGAGCCCCCCACGCTTACTGCCAAACGCAAAGTGGGGTCACGCTTGCGTGTGGCCGGATGAAGGAGAGGGGCTTTGGAGGAGAAGGGCCCCCGAAGGTTCCTCTCCCTTTCGTCGGACCCCCCAGGCCCTCCAGTCCCGCAGAGCACCTGAATGGAAATCTGGTTCCCTCGGCGGCGCGCCCCGGGGGGGGGGAAGTCGGAAGGGGCAGGCCTCCCGCGAAGGCGACGCAACTTCTCAGAAGCCCCCGGGCCGTCCGAGAAGCCGCCTGCGTCTTCGGCGAAGGCTTCGTAAATGTCCCCCCGAAGGCTGGAGGCCTCCAGGCCTCCGAGAAGGCCCGCCCCCTCTGCCTTCCCCCCCCCCTTGGGGCTCGCCGCCGATCCCGGGGAAGCCCCCAGGGCCCAGGACCGGGTTCCTCTGGGACCTCGTCCCTTCTTCGCGCGACCGAGAGCCAGCACGGGCACGGGTGCTTGAAGCTCCGCGCGGATGGACAGGGGACGATGTTGGATCTTGAAGTACCACACATGGCAAGGCAGCTCAGTCCGCAGAGGGCATGGGAGTAGGGTTGACATGGCACCAGACCTTTCCCCCCCCCCCCCAAAAAAAAAAAACGCACAAGACCCCAGGGATGAAACCTCCCCAATTGATGGGGGTCGGCGCTGGAGCTTCCCTCCCCGCGCCACTGGGCGGCGCCTTCCAGGGCACCACCCCCAGCGCGCCCCGCGCAGTGGGGAACGGGTGGTGGGGAGGAGGACCCAGCGCCGACCGAAGGAGTCCGAGCGGACCTCCAGCATGTCATGTTCACGCAGGTCGTTAGTGGTCGCCTCCTGGCGAAGCGCGCGCCACCACCAGGCATCCACAGGCCCCCGTCGGGCGAGACCGTGGCGTTTGGACCCATATAAAAGCCGGGTGGTGTTGTCCTCTCTCTCTCTCTCTCTTTCTCCTCTTTCGCTCGCCTCCGATCAGGGACACGAACCCAGCGGCGCATCAAGGTAGGCGAGTCTTGTCGGAAGGGACCCCCCCTCCTTCCACACCTGGCGGGGGCCTCTCGGAGGGCAGGGGGGGGCCTCCCAGAAGCAGGGGGGGGCCTGCTGGAACGCCACCCCCCTCGCGGGCAGCTGCTGGGAGGAACCTGAGACCTCGGCAAGACGCCACGACTGGCAATCCGTGACCCGAGCCCGCGCCTCCCGAGGTCGTGTGTCGGGCCCAGGGGCATTCAGTGAGGCAGCCCCCGCCGCGAGGGCCAGGCGAGCTCTGAGGCGGAGCGCCCTGGTCGGTTTCGGGCGAATGGGCCATCTGCAAAGGGGGTTTCATACATGTTCGCACCAGTTCGTGCCATTGTTCGCGCGGAATACGCACGTCGTACAACATCAGCACGCGTGGCTGCGACGCGCCATGCGCCTCAGGATGAACTGCTGCACGGTTTCTGCGCGACCCCGTGACGAAAGACCCCATTTGCCCGGAATCAACCTGGAGGTTAGGGCGTTGGAGGTCGACAGGAGGAGGCGGAAGCGCCGCCCGCTGCCGCCCCTTTCCCCCCCCCTTTACCTCCCGAACAGCAGCAAGGAGGAGGAGGAGGCGGAGGAGGAGGAGAAGGAGTGATGGGTTCGATTAGCTATTGGAAGGTGCGCTCACACTCTATGTCAGCGAGGTGGCCTGCTGAATCCGAAGGCCTCTACCCCAGATGCCTCTGGACCTCTGAGGCGGATTCGGAGGAGGTCCCGTCTTGGGCCGTCTTGGGACCTTGCGGCCTTCGGGGGGGCCTCTTTGGCTCCTGCGAGGCCCTCTGCGGGTTGAGGTGGGACCGTCTTGAGCCGAAAAAGTTTGAAACCACGCCAACCATCAACAGAAGTCACGTCCTTTGCCGTCTTGGCTCAAGCTTTCGGCTCACGCTGGCTCAGGAGAAGTTGATGCGCTTGGCACTTGGGTCCCAACTTTGTGGCGTGAGCGCTATGGCCGCTGTGCTGGGCAAACTGGCCGCCGTTGCGCCACTCGTGCCCGCCCTCGCCCACGGAGGATGCGTGAAAGACACGGGCGGCAGTTGCAGTTTCTGGGGGTGCGATGCAACGAGGAATGCTTCCTGCGTGGACGGCAGGTGCATGTGCCAGGACGACCTATGCTCTTTCAGCGGAGCGTGCGTGCGACCCGCATCGGCAGCACCAACAGCACCAGTCTGCGAGAGGGACACAGGTGGTACTTGCCGTTGGTTAGGTTGCCATGAATCCAGGGGCCTTACTTTGTGTAGCACCGACTACAGGTGCGTTTGCCAGGATGGACTTTGTTCCACCACCACAGGGGCTTGCGCACCTGCAGCAGCAGCACCAACACCGACACCATTGGAATCAACCACAGAAGCACCAGTTTGCGAGAAGGACACAGGCAAGGATTGTCTTTTCTTCAGTTGCGACGCATCGTTGGGTTCGACGTCGTGCATCCACGGCAGGTGTTTCTGCCAGGGTGACCTTTGTTCCATGCACGGGTCTTGCCTACCAGCTCCAGCACCGGCATCGCCAGCACCAACGGCAGCAGCTTGCGAGAGGGACACAGGTGGTACTTGCCGTTGGTTAGGTTGCCATGAATCCAGGGGCCCTACTTTGTGTAGCATCGGCTACAGGTGCGTCTGCCAGGATGGGCTTTGTTCCACCACCAAAGGGACCTGCGTACCCGAAGAAGCACCAACGCCGACACCACGTCAGGGTGACCTTCGGTACATCAACGGGTCTTGCTCACCAGCTCCGGCACCGCCATCGCATGCACCAGAACCAGTATGTTGCGGCATCTTTATTCAGTCGATTCGTTCATTCCGCCAGCCCATACAGCATCATCGCCGGCAATTGCTTGCTTCTCGCTTGGGCATAGAAGGTGGTGGATGGCGGTCGTTTCCCTGAACCTCGCTTGGGGGAGAAACAGCTGCAGGGTAGTTGAAAGGCAAAAATCAGCGGAACACGCCCTCACCAAAGTTTCGTCTGCGGATGCCGCCCTCATGCCTGGATCGTGGGCTAGAGGCGCGTTGTATGCCTTTCGGGTTCTGTTGGGATGCCTCTCGGGGGTCTCTTGGAGGCATGGGGGGCATCCTGCGGGATTCCTGGGGCCTCTTGGCGGCCTCTGTAGGGGCCTCTTTAAGGCATCGTGGGGGTAAATTGGAGCATCTTGGGGGTCTCTTGGGCTTTCTCGGGAGGTTCTTGGAACCGTCTTAGGAAGTTTCTTGGGCTGTCATGGGGTCCTCGTGGACCGTCTTGGGCTGTCGGAAGCCCGGAGAAGCGAGATCGCTAATATTTTCAAAGACCTCAGAGGAGGCAATGTTTGTTGCATATTGGGTCCCTCTTGGGTCGTCTGTGGGGCATTTGGGGCCGTCTTGCTGCCATATTAGGCCGTCGTGGAACGCTCTTCGGCCGTCTCGGGGCCTTTGGACTTCCTTTGGGCTTTCCTGGAATTGTACCGGGGAGGTCCGGCATCTCTGACAGGACTCTCCGAGAACTTACTGGGACCTGCGCGGGGGACTTGCGCGGGTATTTTTTCTCCAGGGACCCCCCGGGGGCCGCCACGCGCGCGCGAACTAGCAACAGATGAATATTCTCGACCTCTTAGCAGAGATTCTAGCACGCCTTTGGCCCGTTGCGCTGGCGAATTTTTGGAGTTCTGGCCAGTTGCGCAGTGATACTACGGACGTGCTTTCGCAAACCAGTCTCAGCGCTTGACCTGAGGCTGGCAGAACCCCTCAACCCGCAGATTGCAGCTGGCACTTGAGCTAGATGGAGCTCAGGTCCTCTGGGCTGTCGGACTGGCGCCCTGGGGCATGGCGAACCGATACGCACCCGTTCCGGGACAACACCTGATCATCCTGCTGTGGTACGTACTTCCGTGCCGTGAACCGCCCTCTTGATTGATAGGTGCATCTTTGCAGGCGACGCCTCTTCCTCCTCCCCCCACAAAAAGCATATCCTGGCGAAGGACCCAACTATATGCAATTGTCAGTACCTGATGGCAGGTGGGACGAAGCATGGGCAAACTCATTATGAGGCCACGGCACGTGTCAGTTGCAATGCCGACATGAGCGGGGGGGAGCATGTGGACACCGCCGCGAGGCCTTTGGTAGAGCTCCCTCAATGGGTCGGGGGAGACGCACGTGATCACAGCCACTGGGGCCTTCGGTGGAGCGCCTAGGAGCGCTTGTGGGAGCGCCTGGAGAGCGCCTAGAAAGCGCCTGGGAATGCTTGGGAGCGCCTGGCTTGGGAGCGCCTGGGAGCGCTTGAGCGGGAGCGCCTGGGAGAACCTGGGAGCGCCTGGGAGCGACAGGGAAGCATTTGGGAGACCTGACAAGCGCCTGGAGCGTCTGGGAGCGCGCTGGGAACGCCTGGGAGCGCCGGCGAGCGCTTGGGAGCGCCTGGGAGGGCCGCCAGCACCTGGAGGCGGCGGGGAAGCGCTTGGGGGAGCGCCGTGGAACGCCTGGGCATGGGAGCGTTTGTGGGGGCGCGTGGTGGGCGCCTGGAGAGCGCTTAAGAACGCTTGGGAACGCTTGGGAACGCTTGGGAGCACCCGAGACCGCATAGGAGCGCCTGGGAGAACCTGGGGGCGCCTGGGAAGCGCCTGGGAGCGCTTGGAAGCGCCTGGGAGCGCCTGGGAGCGCTTGGGGGCGCCTGGAAGCGCCTGGGTGCGCTTGGGAACGCCTGGGAGCGCCAGAAACGCCTGGGAGCGTCGGGGAAGCGCTTGGGAACCGCCTGGGAGCGTTTGAAAGCGCTTGGGAGCGCCTGGGAAGCGCTGGAGCTTGGGAGCGTCAGGGAGCGCTTGGGACTGCTTGGGAGCCACTGGGGGCGCGAACGCAGGTGGTCACAGCCACTGGAGCTTTTGGTGGCGCTCCCTGTGGGGCCACGAAGCGCTATACTGGATGGCGCGGACGCATGTGGTCACAGCCACTGGGGCTTTCGGTGGAGCTCCCTATGGTGCCACGAAACGCTCGACTGGGTGGCGCAGACGCATGTGGTCACAGCCACTAGGGCCCCTATGGGACCATGAAACGCTGTATTGTCGTGCGCGGACGCATGTGGTCACTGCCACTGGGGCCTCACCGGTGAGCTCCCTTCGGGACCACGAAACGCTGTATTCTCGTGCGCGGACGCATGTAGTCACAGCCACTGGGCCCTTCGGTGGAGTCCCATTATGGGGCCACGTAACGCTGTATTCTCGTGCGCGGACGCGTGTGGTCACAGCCACTGACTGGGGCCTTCGGTGGAGCTCCCCTTGGGGCCACGACACGGTGTACTGGGTGACGCGGACGCATGTGGTCACAGTCATTGGGGCTTTCGGTGTAGCTCCCTACGTAACCACGAAACGTTGTATTGGGTGCGGAGGGCAGAAGCAGGGATGGGAGGATGGGGAGGATGGGCGAGGAGGAGAGGGAGGAGGAGGAACGCGGGGCGCTGTCTCTTCAAAACGAGACCCAATACCACAGGATGTTAAGAAAAAAACACCAGCTGAAGACACGCGGTGTTGATGCGATGTTAGCCCCCTCTGAAGGCCGTTTTAGGAGAGGAGCAGCAGCACGGGCAGCCGGAAGGGCGGGCGCTCCCTCCACTGGATGCGCTTGGGGAGTCTGGGGTGTTCTCAGGGATCCGACGCTTCCAAAAAAATATCCCGGCGAAGGACCCAACCATGTGCAATCGTGAATACCGCAAGGCAAGTGGTACGAAGGAGAGGATTTTTTAACGGAGCCACGAGACGTGTGAGGGGTATGCCGACATGGGCGGGGGGGGCGCATGTGGACACTGCCGCCAAGGCCTTCGGTGAAGCTCCCCGGGGGCAGGCCACACAACGCGCGACAGGTGTGCCGAAATGGGGGGGAAGCGGTAGAGCTTCCTATGGGGCCACGAGATGCTGTACTCGGTGGCGCGGACGCATGTGGTCACAGTCACTGGAGCCTTCGGTGGGGCTCCATATGGGGTCACGATACGCTGTACTGGATGGCGCGGACGCGTGCGGTCACAGCACCTGTGGGTGGCGCGGGCGTATGTACTCACAGCTACTGGAGCTTTCGGTGGAGCTCCTTATGGGGGCCACGAAACGCTCGACTGGGTGGCGCGGACGCATGTGGGCACAGCCACGGGAGCCTTCGGTGGAGCTCCCTGTGACGCCACGATACGCTGTACTGGGCGGCGCAGACGCATGTGGACTCAGGCACTGGGGCCTTTGGTGGAGCTCCCTGTGGGGCAAAAAAAACACGACACTGGGTTGGGCGAACGCATGTGGTCACAGCCACTGGGCCCTTCGGTGCAGCTCCCTATTGGGCCATGAAACGCAGCTCTGGGTGGCGCTGACAGCCACGAGGGCCTTCGGTGGGGCTCCCTATGGGGCCACGAAAGGCTGTACTGGGTGGCGCGGGCGCATGTGGTCACGGCCAGTGGGACCTTCGGTGGAGCTCCCTATGGGGCTACGAAACGTTGCACTGGATGGCGCGGACGCATGTGGTCACAGCCATTGGGGCCTTCGGTGAGGCTCCCCATGGGTCCACGAAAAGCTACACTGGGTGTCGCGGACGCATGTGGTCGCAGCCACGGGGGCCTTCCGTTGAGCTCCTTATGGGGCCACTAACCGCTGTACTAGGTGTCGCGGACGCGTGTGGTCACAACCACACAAACCTTCGGTGGAGTTTCTTTTGGAGCCACGAAACGCTGTGCTGGGTGGCGTGCACGCACGTGGTCACAACAACCGGGGCCTTCGGTGGAGCTCCCTGTGGGGCCACGAAACGTTGTACTGGGTGGTGCGGACGCATGTGGTCACACTAATTGGCGCCTTCGGTGGAACTCCATATGGGGCCACGATACGCTGTACTGGGTGGTGCGGGTGCCTGTGGTCACAGCCACTGGGGCCTTCGGTGGGGCTCCCTATGGGTCCACGAAACAGGTACTGGGTGGCGCGGGCGCATGTGGTCACAGCCATGGGGGCCTTCGGTGGGGCTCCCTCTGGGGCCACGAAACGCTGTACTGGGTGGCGCGGACGCATGTGGTCACAGCCACGGGGGCCTTCGGTGGAGCTCCCTATGGCGTCACCCTATGGCGTCACGACACGGTGTATTGGGTGGCGCATGTGGTCACAGCCATGGGGACCTCCGATGGAGTTCCCTATAGGGCCAGGAAACGCTGTACGCGGTTGCGCAGACGCATGCAGTCACAGCCATATGGGGCCTTCGGTGGAGTCCCTTGTGAGGCCACGAAACGTTGTACTGGGTGTCGCGGACGCCTGTGGTCACAGCAACGTTATGGGCCCACGAAGCGCTGTGTTGGCTGGCGCGGACGCATGTGATCACAGCCATTGGAGCGTTCGGTGGAGCTCCCTATGGGGCCACGATACGTTGTACTGCGTGGCGCGGACGCATGTGGTCACAGCCACTGGGGCCTTCGGTGGAGCTCCCTATGGGGTCACAAAGTGGTGTACTGGGTGGCGCGGACGCATGTGGTCACAGCCATTGGGCCCGTCGGTGGAGCTCCCTATGGGGCCACGAAGCTGTACTGGGTGGCGCGGACGCATGTGGTCACAGCCATTGGGCCGTTCGGTGGAGCTCCGATGGGGCCACGAAACGCTGTACATTGTGACGCGGACGCATGTGGTCACAGCAACTGGGCCCTTCGGTGCAACTCTCTATGGGGCCACGAAACGTTGTACTGGGCGGCGCAGACGCATGTGGTGGCTTTCAGTGGAGCCCCCTATGGGGTCACGAAACGCTGTACTGGGTGGCGCGGACGCCTGTGGTCACAGCCACTGGGGCCGTTCGTTGGGGATTCCCATGGGGCCACGAAACGCTGCACTGCGTGGCGTGGACGCATGTGGTCACAGCAACAGGGGCCTACGGTGGAGCTCCCTATGGCGCCACGAAGCGCTGTACTGGGTGACGTGGACGCATGTGGTCACAGCCGTTGAGGCTTCCGGTTGAGCTCCCCATGGGGCCACGAGACGCTGTATTGGGTGGCGCGGAGGCATGTGGTCACAGCCGTTGAGGCTTTCGGTGGAGCTCACTACGGGGCCAAGAAACGCTGCACTCTGTGGCGCGAACGCCTGTGGTCACATCTAGTGGGGCCATTCGGTGGAGCTCCCCATGGGGCCACGAAACGCTGGACTTGATGGGCTGAAATGGTGGACGCGCGCAGGGCAGAGGCAAGGGTGGGAGGAGGAGGGGAGGAGGAGAAGGAGGAGAAACGTGGGGCGCTGTCTCTTCAAAACGAGGACCCAACACCACAGGATAATTGGGAATTGGAGCGGCGGGGGTTTTTGGCCGTTTTTGGACTCGGAGGGCCCTCGACGGGCCTCGGGCAGTCAAAAAACAGCCCAGAACGCAAAGCCAGCCCCAGGGAAGTGGTCCAGACCTCCTGGGCCCACGCATCGAATATATTGGAGCGGCCGGATGTCTGGGTTGAAGCCTCTGAGAGGGGCTTGCCTCCACGTGGGGCAGAGCGAGCCGAGCAGGCGACCGCACTGAACACCAGCGCGGCATCGCCAGGGGCACGCACCAAGCTGACCAGACGCACAGCCTGCAGTCAAGCCGCCGAAGTGGGGAGCAGTTAGAATTCGGGAGGGGCTCGCGGCTCCTCGTGTCCCTCTGTGGTTGCTCCTCCAGCGCTCCTCGTGCAGCCACAGTCAATACGCCGAAAGAGGGAACAGTTTAGGTTCGAAAGGGGCTCGATGTTCCTTAGGTCTTTCCGTGGCTGCTCTTCTAGCCCTCCTCGCGCACCCAGGCGATGTTGGCGCTAAAGCGGGGCGTCGTTCCTTCTTTCGCGTTCCTCATGTCAGCAGCCTGACTGCAGGGGCTTTCGGGGTCACTATGGGGCGTCGCTCCTTGTTCAACGTTCCTCGTGGTAGTAGCTTGACTGTATGGTGGCTGTGGTGGGCGGCACCTCAGCCTCAAGACAGATCACGAAGCCCCCAAGACGGCCCAAGGGGTCTCCAAGATGCCCTCCTGGAGACCCCGAGGAGGCCAGAGTCATTGATCTTCCTCCGGTGTTTGAAAGGTTTTGAGGTTTTCAACTGTTCGTGCCAAGAAGCCTCGAAGAGGCCTTCCGTAGCCATTTTGGCTCAAGAGGCAGCCAGAAGCAGATCAAGAGGCCACGTTCGCGCCCAGGTGGGCAGGCGTCGCGAAATGTGTTCCTCGATGCTCTCCCACGCATGGCCGGCCCGTGCGAAGGGGAACCGCTCCTCGCCGTTCCGCCAGGGCTAGAGAGTGTGAGGGTTGGCGTGGAGAAGACCTTCATTCACGTTGACGAGGAGGGCACCCGCTCGTTCGACCACGTCAGGAAGAACGCGGAACGCACATTGGGTGAAGGCGACCACCATTGGCAGCTGTGCCACGAGGTGCTGAAACCCGAGGCTGACGGTGGCGGCGGCGGCGGCCTGCCCGCCAGCCTCTTGTTCTCCGCGCCGGCGCGCAGCCCGTTCGCTGCGACGTCTGCGGCCCAAACGCGCGTCGAAGGGCTGAAGGCCGAGAGGCGCAGGCACGCTGATGAGCTGATGGCGCTCTTCAGGATGTGCGGTCCGGAGATGACGGTGCCGGAGTTCCAGAGGCTCCAGGCAAAGGACGAGTTTGTGGAGCTCATGCGCAAGTACAACATTGAGGACAACGTCAAGGAAGTAGACGATTCTGTCGAGCCGTGGGCGTACAAGTTCCTCGGCGGCGGCGGCCAGGCGGGGGGCGCGGAGGCGCCGGGCAGGCCGCGCGGCGAGGACGACGGGGGCGTGGCGCTCGGCCGCTCGTTCTTCGAGCAGGTCATGGCTGCCGGGAGAGGGACGGACATGTTTGCAGGCGACGGGCGGTTGAAGACCGAGTCCCTGAAGGCCTGCTGCGCGATGGCCATGGTGCACAGGATGAGCTACCCCAGTGCGGGCGATTGCAAGGATGCTACAACGAAGCTGTGTGAGCCTTGCGGCTACTTCCACAAGAAGTGGTCTGTGATCGATGAGAGCAAAGGCGACCGCTGCTCCAAGGGGGTCGACTGCCCTTTCTGCCACGTGTGCTCCACGGCCGACCGGAACAGGTTCAAGAAAGCCAACCAGAAAGATAGATGGAAAGCCAAGCACGACACCAAGCAGACGCGCTGAGAGGCTTGGCCGACAACAGCAGCGTGGTTTTCGGTGACCCCTAGCAGCGCCCGCCCCGAAAAAGGAAAAAACAAAGCAAGAGAAGCATAAAAAAAGCTTCGAAGAGGCCTCCAAGATAGCTCCAAGACAGCCAAACAGGCCCCCAAGAGGGCCCGACGTCGCCCAAAGATCGCCCAAGGGCCGTGAACCACTCCAAGGGCCTCTTTGGGCGGACTTGATGGCATCTTGGACCCTCTTGGGCCGCCTTGGAGGCCATCTTGAACCATATTGGCCGAACTTGGAGGCCATCTTGGCCGTCTTGGAGGCTATCTTGAGCCGTCTTGGAGAGTTGTTTCCGGACGTTGTGTTCGTTTGCGCTCGTTTGCGCTCGATTGTGCGGCCTTCCGGGTAGCCGGCGGGACGGGCCGAAGCCCCAGGGGATCCGCCGCCCCCTGCTTGCAGGGGTGCACGGCGTGCTGGACGTTTCAGGTTTTGGTTTTGGTTCTTTTTCTAAAAGAACTCCCCAGTGGGCTTCGGCCCGTCCCGCCGGCCACCCGTAATTTTCCCAAAATCCGTCTGTCAATGCCTTTGTTGCCCCAACTTGGCCCAAGATGGCCTCCAAGACGGCCAAGATGGCCCAAGATGGCCTCCAAGATGCCTCCCAGACGGCCAAGATGGCCTCCAAGACGGGTAAGATGGCTCCAAGATGCCTCCAAGACGGCCCAAGATGCCCTCCAAGACGGCCAAGATGGCCCCAAGATGCCTCCAAGATGGCCCAAGAGGCCTCCAAGACGTTCTCCAGGAGAGCCCGAAGAGGCCAAAATCATTGGTTTTCCTTAGGTTTTTGAAGGTTTTTTGCGTTTTCTTCTTTTCGGCCTTCCGACGGCCCAAGAGGCCCCCAAGATCGCCCAAGAGGCCTCCAAGAAGGCCCTATGACGGCCCAAGGGCCCCCCAAGACGGCCCCAAGAGCGCCCCAAGACGGCCCAAGAGGCCTCCAAGACGCCCAACATGGCCTCCAAGACGGCCCTGAAGCGCCCCAAGAGGGCCCCAAGACGGCCCAGAGAGGCCCCCAAGACGGCTCCAGACGGCGTCAGACGGACCAGGAACGCCCTAAGACGGCCAAAGAGACCCCCAGGAAGCCCCCAAAGGCCCCCAAGAGGCCCAAGGAGGCCCCCAAGATGCCTCCAAGAGGCCTCGAAGAGGCCCCCAAGAAGCCCCCAACAGACCCCAAGGGTGCCCCAAGAGACTCCTAACAACCCTCATCCTCCTACTCTATTTCTTCCTCTTCCTCTTCCTGTTCATAATCATTCTCTCCCATGTGTTCCCCGAAAGCTTTCCAAACCGACTCGGGGAACTCATGGTCCGATAGCTTGGCCAAGCTCTAGTCCAACTTTCGGCCACATCGGCGTTTCCAAAAAGGCAGGGGGCGGCGGTGATTCGCCGTAGGCGTCTTCGATAGTTTTTGGGGAAAAAGAACCAAACCCAAAACAGAAAGGGTCCAGCACACCAGGCACCCCTGTGGCAAGCCAACAGGGGGCGGATCGAAGACGCCTACGGCGAATCACCGCCGCCCCCTGCCTTTTTGGAAGCGCCTATGTGCCCGAACGTTGAGGCCAGACCTGCCAGGCTATCGGACCATGTGTTCCCCGAATCGGTTTGGAAAGCCTTCGGGGAACACGTGGGCATCTTGAAGGTCATCTTGGCCATCTGGAGGCCATTTTGACCCTTTCGGGCCGTCTTGGAGGACGTCTTGGTGGGCTCTTGGGCCGTCTTGGAGGCCATCTTGAGCGTCTTGGAGCCCTCTTGGGCCGTCTTGGGGGCCTCGTGGGGCCGTGTCTTGGGCCTCTTGGGCGATCTTTGGGGGCACTTGGGCCGTCTCGGGCCGTCGGAAGGCAGAAAAAAAGCAAATGCCACAATCCTTCAAAACCCATGGGAAATGAATGATTCGGGCCTTTTCGGGCCTTCCTGGAGGTCCTCTCGGAGGCCTCTTGGGCCGTCTTGGGCCATCTTAGGGCCATGTTCGGCCGTCTTGGTGGGCTCCTGGTCCGTCTGACGCCGTCGGAAGCCGTTTGGGTGGCCTCCATGGGCCGACTTGGGGCCCTCTTGGAATGCTCCAGCGCCGTCTTGGAGGCCATCTTGGGCGTCTTAAAGGCCTCCTGGGCCGTCTTGGGGGCCTCTTGGGGCCGTCTTGGGGCCCGCTTGGGCCGTTATGGGGCCATCTTGGAGGCCTCCTGGGCGATCTTTCGGCGATCTTTGGGGGCTCTTGGGCCGTCTCGGGCCGTCGGAAGGCCGAAAAGAAGCAAATGTCAAAATCAACCTTAGGAAAATCAAGGTATTGGGCCTCTTCTGGCCTTCCTGGAGGCCCTCTTGGGGGCCTCTTGGGCCTTCTTGGGCCAGCTTCGAGCCAACTTCAGCCATCTTGGTGGGTTCCTGCAAGTCTGACGCCGTCGGGAGCCGTCATCGGGGCCTTTCTGGGCCGACTGGGGGCCCTCTTGGGGCGCTTCGGGGCCGTCTTGGAGGCCATCTTGGGCGTCTTGGAGGCCATCTTGGGCATGTTGGAGGCTTCTTGGGCCGTCTTGGGGCCGTCTTGGAGGCCACTTGGGCCGTCATGGGGCCCTCTGGGGGGGCTCTTGGGCGATCTTGGGGGCGTCTTGGGCCGTCTTGAGCCGTCGGAATGCCGAGAAGAAGCAGATTCCAAAATCTGTCCAAAACCTAAGGAATTTCAATGATTTTGGCCTCTTCGGGCCCTCCTGGAGGACCTCTTGGAGGCCTCTTGGGCCGTCTTGGAGGCCGAGGCCGTTTTGGACCATCTTGGGCGGACTTGGAGGCCATCTTGGGCCATCTTCGCGATTTTCTGATGACATCCCAAGCGAAACGGCCGTTCTTGGTATTGACTTGTGCAGTTTCCCGGTAGTCGGCGGGACGGGCCGAAGCCCCAGGGGGAGCTCTTTTGGAAAAAGAACCAAAACCAAAAGCCATATCGTCCGGCACGCCAGGCACCCTTTTGATAAATCAAAGGGGGCGATACACTTGCCTTCGGCCCATCCCGCCACCGTTCCTGGGCTGTGAGTTGGAGACCTCGTGGATGTTCGTTGGGATATCGTGAGAGGCGTCTCGGGGGTCTCTTGGAGGCAGTTCTGACCCTCCTTGGGCCTTGTGGGGGCCTCTTGGGACGTCTTTTTGACCCTCTTGGGGGCCTCGTGGGGCCTCTTGAGGGCTTCTTGGGCGCTTCTTGGGGCCTCTTGGAGGCCTCTTGGGGCCTCCTGGGAGCTTTTTGGGGCGGAAGGCTCGAATTGTCGGTTCGTGTTCCCCCACTTGGGCCCCTCTTGGGGCAGTTTTGGTATTATTTGGGGCCGTCTTGGACGCCTCTGGGGTTGTTTGGGGGCCCTCGTGGGCCGTCTTGGGACCCTCTTGGGGGCCTCTTAGGCCGTCTTGGGGCGGTCTCGGGAGCCCCTTGGGCCATCGTGGAGCGTCGGAACCCCGAAGACGCGAGAACGCGAAAAGCAATCAAAAAACAAAGAAAAAAAGTGATGTTTGTTAGCATCTTAGGGGCACTCTTGGAGGTCCTCTTGGAGCGCTCTTGGGGCTTCTGCGGGGCCTCCTGAGCCATCTTGGGCGTCTTGGGGCGCTCTTGCGCCGTCTTGGAGGCCTCTCGGACCCTCATGGGCGCTTCGTGGGGCTCTCTTGGCCGTTTTGGAGCCCTCGGGTGAGTAAAGCAAGAGCAGCGAGTGCGAATGCCCGCAGTCAAATTTGCAGAGCGGTGCCCTGCTAATGAGAGGAGAAACAGTGAACGCGCATATGCTCTGAGGCCAATTAGCAGAGCGGCGCCCTGCTAATCAGAGCCCGAGCAGGATGGGAAACCCTGCTTCGAGGCCAATTAGCAGAGCAGCGCTCTGCTAATGAAGGGAGGAGCAGCAAGTGCGTATGCTTTGAGGCAAGTTAGCAGAGCGCCGCTCTGCGAATTGGAGCCCGAACACTCCGATGATGTGGAGCCCCAGTCTTCAGAGTAGAATTCAGGGCTCAGGACAGAGAACACATGAGGGCCTGGGGAAAACTTCCCTCGCGCCTCGCGGCACGGTGGCGGAGATATATACACTTATGTGCATATGAATATACACATGCATACACACACATACATACAAACATACCTGCATACACACACACACATACAAACAAACAAACAAACAAAAACAAACAAGCAAACAAACATGCAGGCATATATTCAAACATGTACAACCAGACACGCATACACATACATAAACATATTTATGCACATACACATGAACATATACACATACTTCAGCACAAGCCTATACATACAGATAGCTATAGACATGTATGTATATAGGTGTGAGAGAGAGAGAGAGAGAGAGAGAGAGAGAGAGAGCGGTGCCGGGTGGCACGAAAGACCCACCCCCTGTCCCGGGGGGCTTTCGTACCAGCCGCACCGGGTGCGGCTGACAGCCCAGAAGCCTCCCTCTTCCCCTTCCCCAGGGGCTTTCGTATTGGGCGCACTGGGTGCCGCCGGCGACCCGTCCCCCTCCCCCTTTGGGAGTGGGGGGGGGCCGCGTGGGGGTGGGTCTCCCTGCGGGGGGGGGGGGGGAAGCGGGGGAGGAGGAAGAAAGAGGAGGAGGGGGAGAAGGCGGAGGAGGTACACACGAACCCCTTGGGCGTCGAGGCGCCGCAGGCGCGCAAAAGAGCGCTCCGGGCGCTCCCGCGCACACCTGGGGAGACCGCAGGAGAAGGAGGAGGGGGAGGAGGAGGAGGGGAGGAGAACGGGAGGGCGAACCCCCGCGCTCCTAGGCGCCGACGGCGTTCGCAAACGCTCCCCAGACGCTCCCGCTCCTTCGAAGGAGGCCGCAGGGGGAGATGGAGGAGGAGGAGCAGGAGGTGGAGGAGGAGGAGGAGGAGGAGGAGGAGGAGGATGTGGACGAGGAGAAGGAGGAGGTGAAGGAAAACGCGCTCCCCGCGAGGATCCCGGGGGCTTTCGTACCGGCCCGCACCAGCGGTGCGTGGAAGACCCCCCCGGGACTTCCGTGCATCCTGGGGGCTTTCGTACCGGCCGCACCGGCGGTGCGCCCAGCACAAAAGCCCCAGGACGAGCGATCCCGGGGGGGACTTTCGTTCCGCACCGGGCACCAGCCAAATACATATATATATATATATATATATATATATATATATTATGTGTGTGTGTCCGTTGCTCTTGCATGCTACATCGCATCGGGCCTCTTGTTACTGCGGCGATTTGGCGCGAAGTCGGACGACCTACCAGCATCGACGCAGCCCCTGGCAGCGACGAGCGTGGGCGCTGGCCTGGCCAGCAGCCAAGCCTGGCCCAGCGGCGGACTGGTCGTGGGACGCCTACCAACGGCACTTGGAGCACGGGAGGGACACTGGACGCGACCCTGGTCATGGCACGGGTACGGCTGACCCGTCCCGTCATCATTCTGAAGGCCCTGCCAGGGAGCCGTTATACAACAGGCACAGTAACCCGATCGAATGGGACGCGCAACGTGCCCAGTACCGTGGCGGAGTGCACCACAGCGAAAAGTGCTTGGAGACCCCGAGGGAGGTGGTCCGCCATCAGCATGGCGAGGCTGGAGCCATGTTCGTCGGTGGCTGGCACGCCTGGTGCGACGACCACGCCAGTCGCAAGGGCTGCCTGGCCATGCACAACCTACTCTGGCATTCTGAGTGCGACCACTGCTGCCAGAATTTCTTCAACTGCCTGGCCGACAACCAGCCGACATCGCAGGCCTCGCCTCCAGCTTCGGTCTGCGAGTCGACCGGGACGAGATCCGACGCCGCCACGTGCCCCAGACCCAGGGCACCCCAGGCGGCAAGTGGGCGGGCGGGAAGCGCTCGGCGGACGCCCGCATGGCGGAGGCCGAGCGCCAGCGAGCCCTTTTGGCGCCCCCCCATGCTGCTGGGCACTGGGCTGGTCGCCCACCCACCCCCGCCTCGCCTCGCCTCCGCACCTCCCTGCTCCTCCCTTCTCGGCCACACGCAGAGTGGGGTAGGGTTGGAAGCATTCTCTCCTCCTCCTCCTCCTCCTCCTCCTCCTCCTCCTCCTCCTCCTCCTCCTCCTCCTCCTCCTCCTCCTCCTCCTCCTCCACCTCCTCCTCCTCCTCCTCCTCCTCCTCCTCCTCCTCCTCCCTCCTCCTCCTCCCTGGCCAGGCCGTCGACGTGGCCCGCGAGCTGGGCGTGCAGGTCGTGGCGATGCCCCGGCTCCCTGGCACGCCCGGCGCCGGGGCGAGGGCGTATTTGGAGGCCGCCCCGCCCCGTCCGCCGTCTGGCCTCTCTCTTGCAGCGGCTCGTCGATGGGCGTTCGCGGAGCCTCCCGGCGGGCCCTCCGAGGGGCCTTCGGAGGGACTTCGACGGGCCTTCGGCGGCCTTGGGAGGACCCTCCGAAGCGCCTTCGGCGGGCCTGGCGGAGGCCGTGGGAGGGCCCCCAGAGAGCCCCAACGGAGACCTTCAGAGACCTCCTGCGGCGGTCCTCCCTCGGATCCAGGCGTCGCAAAAAGACGCGGCATGCTGGTATGTCTGGCAAGATTGTGGCGTGATGCCGAGATGTCTGCTATCCTTCGAGCTTGGTCCAGAGTGACTATGATGCAATACTTGGTTCTGCGTCTGCACCATTATCATCCTGACGACTCTGGATGCCGTCTCAACCTCTGCCGTCGTTCGCCGTCGCGATCATGATCGCGATCCCATCCGTATGGAGGCTCTCCTTTCTGGCTCAGGTCGTAGCTGCTTATATCCGTCACGTCGTAGGCATGTCTTAGCTCGGGTCGCTCCCACGGCCAGACCATGGCAATGCCCTGGATACGACCTGCAATGAGGATAGCCAACACAAAGGTGTAGATCACGCGGTTACTGTCGTCGTCTTTCTCTTCGGTCGGGGCTCCTTGCCCCATCTGCGCCATGGCCATGAGCATCGCCCCTATATGTATGCCCACCAAGCTGCTCGGCAGTAGGCTCCAAACCTGCATGGCAAGCCTCTGTGCCACCGACCGCAGTGATATGTACCCATCATATCCAGCGCCTCGATCCTCGTCCTCGCAAAGTGCTTGTTGCCCATGTCTCCAATATCCTGTCAGTCGAGGCCGTCCCCATCTTGAACTAATTATCGTGGTAGGCCCGCTGCGCCCGAGGTACCTAATCTCCAGGTGTTGTACCTTGCCCACGCCGATCCTCTGGAGCATGCCACGTCCCGCTGATGAGCTCGTGGCTACATCCAGCTCCGTTTCCTCCAGCACATCGCGCGCCATGTGTTTGATGGGTTGAAATCGGATTCTCCAGTCGAAAATTATAGGACATTCTGTGTGACGCTCAAACCTTCAATCCAGTGAGATCCATGCATGGGCATGCCGATGCTGGGAGACTTTCTCGTGCTCTTCTCGCCGCCCCAGTCGCCGACCGTACGGGTCACGATGGCATCGGGAGTTTTCTGGTGGACCTACTGGATGGGTACCTCAGGCTCGCCCTTGAGGTATCCGGTGATCTTCTTGAGCCGCATCATCGCGAGCTTGTGGATTGATGCGGTTGCTTGTCTGATCTCCCTGTAAGCGAACATAAGGTCAGGTCTATCCAAGGCCGCGAACTGCAGTATGCCCGCTCACGAATGGAGAACAGTCGCCGCGGCCATCGTCAGTGGTTCCTCCATGTCCCTCACATTGGTACCAGTGACCTTTGACCCCTGCGTAGCCGATACAGCGCAGCTCGTCAGCCCCAACATATCCAGGAGTTCGGCGGTGTCTGTTGACTGCTGGCTTGTATGCAAACCCGTCCTGGGTCCAGACCACCGTCCTGCCCAGGAGTTCCCCGCAGCGAACTCCAGCGGGGACGACGCGTCCCTCGATCATCACTTCGAACTTCGACAGCACCTGATCGAACTTGGCTAGCGCTGGCGTGTCCCCCTCTCCGTTGTGAAGTCATGCCCGTGGAAGAGTAGCGCTGAGTACAGGGCCATGTTGTAGCTTACACCGGATATCGTCCACAGCGACACCCAGCCACCGCCGCTTGTCGTGCCACACGCGAGCTTCTGCCATAGGCTGGTCCTAAGCAGCGTGTTTTGGATCGCCCTCAACAGGCGCAAGAGTGTTTTCGGCTTCGTCATTTTAGGGGGAGGTCGCACGTAGAGCTCCTTCAAGATCTCCGAGTGGAAGAGCGCCATTGACACGTCGAATGGTGCCAGACTCTGCGATCCTCCCTTCGATATCGCTCTCGATTGTATGTGCCTGAATGCAGCCAAGGGCGGTAACCCTGCGAACACGTCCCTCCTCTTCTAGCCCTTGACGACCTCCTGGGTCACCAGTCGTGACCTCACCAGGCCCTTTCGGTTCAGGTGGTCCAGCGAAATAGCGTTACGTACAGGAACTTTTCGATTGATTGTCGCTCCGCCGGTTCTGGCCCAGCCCGCGTCGGCGCGACACGTTACCCAAATCCTTGCCGCCCAGCGTCAACGTCCCGAGTTGTCCCGAGCCTCCCGCCCCGCGGAGCGGAGCGACACGCTCTCCCCATATTACGCCAGCGGCCTCCGATTCGTCCACCTCGGCGTAGCACTCCCAGCATCCTGTTTGCATCCGTGGTCTGGCCTCCGTGCACCAGGTCAGGGTCGAGAGGCTGTCCAGAGTACTGGTCGTGTCAGGCTCTGCCGTAGTCCGTGGGCCTGTCCCAGTCGACCCATGGAGCTCCACGGCCGGCAGCTCCGTCACGTTTTGGCATGAAGGAAGCGGGTCCTGAGGGAGACTGGTCCTGCACCCTGGAGACTTCCCTTGAGACCAATTCTTCATCCTGAGCCGTGCTCTGACAGTCTTGGTGCGCGTGGAGGGCCCCAGGAGCCCGAAAACGGAAAAGAAAACTCGGGACACGAATCTTCCATGGCGACATGTTACCCCTGGATCTTGCCCATCGGTTGCTGGTGTCGTCGTCCATCGCGCCCGCGTCGCGGTTGCCTCGCCTCTTGCCCTCGAGGTGGGGGTTGGTGCCACCACGCCCGCAGGGTGGCCCTGGAGCATGCGCACGCCGTCCTCCGTCACGACCTCGCTGCAGGCTGGGAAACCCTCCGTAGAGGAGTAGCGCAATCGTCATGTACGGTGGGGGCGTTCGTTAAGAAACGTGCCCAGGAGGCTTCAGACCCTGGAGGGTTCCTTATGTGATGAGGGCGGCGGTGATATCCATGGCCAAGCCTCAACTGGAGTTTATTGGCTTCCAGACCCTGGATTCCTTATCGAAGGTTTCCTTATCCAATGCCCCCACCGTACTTACTTCGTCCGCGGCGACCCGAGGTCAAGGCGCGGTCGAGACAGTCGAGGGACGCATCGGAGCCGAATTGGGCACAAGGGAAGATAGAAAGGACGCGGGGGGAGGAGGAAGCCGCGGGCGGCGGAGCAAGCTCAGACCGCGAAGATCTTGCACGTGTGTGCCAAGGCACAGGCTTACTCGGGCAGCGGACCGGGAGTGGCAGGGCAAGACGTGTGGCCGTGACAGGTGCGGCAAGTTCATGAGATGCCAGGCTGCGTAACTCGAAGGCGACCGCGTACGCAAGTCATGCGAAATCGTCCTGTACTGGCGCCTCGTCCGATTTTGGGGGGTCACTCACGATCCACCTGGGATGCCAGGGCACTCCGACGAGCACTACAATCACGCCTTCCGCGATGAACTTGTGTTGCTCGTCATTATTGCACGTGGATCTTCTTCGTCTCGATGGAGTGGACCTTCCCTGCTACGGACTCGTCCTACAGGTCGATCTTGCCCAGGAAAATCCCGTCGGCCTCCCACCTCTGGTGGAGTTTCAGTTGCGTCCTCATGGGTAGTTCGTCGCACGTGCTCTCGCCTAGCTCTGCCAGGTCGCCTGGCACGGCTAACCTCTCATACGCTTGTAGGCCACGGCCCCATGAGGTACAAGTGCGAACCTCGCAAGTAGCCAGGCCGCTTGCCGAACCACCAACTGTAGCAGTATGCTCTTCGTGCTGACGACCGCGCCTGCATTGTGCTCCGAAGCCGCTCCGCGTTGATGAAGCAATAGTCCAGCGAGGCCTTTGGTACCGTGGGTGGCTCGCCCAAGTTGTGCATCTTGTGCGGCCAGTCCCGCGCCCTGCCACCGACGCAGAACAGACGCCAGCTCATAAACGGAAGGTGCCTCACCTCGTGGTTGCGTTGTTTCTGGTTGTTTAGTTTGCAGGGCAGGTCTGTCGCGTAGACTACACGAGCTTTCTGTACTCATCTCGTTTGTCCTTCCGCTTCTCCGAGTGTTCGCATCTCCGTCGTCGGTCGCGCACGCCGTTCCGCTTGTAGATCGGCACTCGCGCGCCGCCCCTCTAAATGTACATGGCGTGTCCCTGGTTGTGGTCGGCAGCGGTTGAAACCATTTCCAGCCAGCCCGCCAACGCTAAGCCACGGCCGTCTGATGTTCACCACTCGAAACGTGACCGTCACGTTTCGTTGCTTACCGTGGATCCTCTCGGCGCTCTTGTCGGCAGCCTCTTCGCAAGCCGCACTGATGACCTCCCATCGCCGTCAGATAGCTCTGCTTCTCACGGTCGGACCTCATTGCATTTCACGTCGCGAACGTAGATGGACACGAGCGCGAGGTAGCTCCAGAGTCGAGTAGCAACTCTGTGACGTCTTCCTCGATAATGGTGATTTTCGCGCCCAGACCAGACGTCAGCATCATCATCATCATCGTCATCAACACCACCATCCTCATCATCATCATGATCAGCATGCCCATCATCATCAGCATCATCATCACCACCACCACCATCACCATCATCATCACCATCGTCATTATCAGCATCATCACCATCACCATCACCACCACCATCATCATCATAATCAGCATCACCTCCGTCATCATCATCATCATCAGCATCATCATCATCATCATCATCATCATCATCATTATCATCACCATCATCATCATCATCATCATCATCATCAGCAGCATCATCCAACCAGTGCCGTCGACAAGCTCCGGCGACGTGACTGACCTTGCCAAGGCCATGTCCTTGTCCACCGCCTCGGCTGGCGTCTCATCCAGCGCGTATAGCTCCCGTGCCTCGATGTCTGCCCGCTTGTTCCTGCAGTCTCGTGCGAAGTGACCACTCCTCCTCTTGCAGCAATGGCAGTTGCGCTTCCATCGCGCGCTGCTGTAGACACGCGTGAACTTCAAGCCCTTCATGCCCACTTGACCGTTCGAGCCTCCAGGCTGTCCTCTATTTGGCCCGACTCTCTCTCTCTCTCTCAGCTGCGCATTCCAGCACTCCTCTGCCGCGCGTCCTGGCCCGCTGCACATCGTGCACTTCCCGTTCGACTTGTCGGCCTTGCCGCCCCTGTCTCGCCGGGGTGGCCAGGCGCACCCACGTCCACGGGCATAGGTCTTCCCTGGGTCATTTTCGACATCGCCATCGATCGGACTGCATCACTGCCCTCTCGTGCGCGTCGATCTGCGTCGCACTGAGTGGCAGGTTCTCCTTCGGGTCTCCCTCAGGAGCATGCTGGGCCAACGCCCCACTCTTGATCGCGTCGCTTTTCTTATCCCTGCACTGCGTATCGTTATCTCAAATATTCGTCGCTCAAACAGCTAGGCTGACTGTTGTATCGGTTCTGTCACGCCAGTGTAGCTACATGTTCGACTGCAGCATGCCTCTGAGCCTGGCTGGTGCTATTTGCTCCCATCGTCTCACTAACCTGCTCCATGTCTCGAAGACGTTCCCGCGAAATGCATTCTTGACAAGAGTCAGCGCCTCGATGTCCGTACAGAGAGACAGGATCAGGTACACCTCCGAGCTTAGCTTCACTTCTGCGGTCGCTATGTCCATACGGGATATCTTCTCATTTTCCTTCGTCAGGGCCGCGGCCGCTAGCATGAACTCCCCAGCCGTGGTGATAGCGCTCTGCATTAGGTCTGCGTTCGAAAGCTCCATGTCGTGATCCGTTCCTCGCCTTCCTCGCCAGTGTAAGTGTTCGGTTTCGTGGGCACGATCGCGTCGATGATCGCTGACTCCTGGCGCGGAGGCTGCGGTGGTAGTGGTGCCTGCTGGCGTAGCTGTTCACGATGCTCTGCCTGTTGTAGATGCTGCTGTAGCCGATCCACTGCCTGCTTCCTCTCTTAACTATGCTACCAGATCGCCACTGGAACTGCCTGTAGATGTCGCATCGCTTGCTGTAGGTATTCCATGCCTGCGCGTCGTCACGCGCTGCATGCTGCCCTCGCCAGTGGATCTCAAAACAAGCTCCACGACGCCATGCTGGCATGTCTGGTAATGTTCTTGCGCGATGGTAAGAAGTTTCTTTTCTGTCCAGCTTGAGCACAGTGGCCATGGAGCGGCCATCCACAACATTGATTATGTCACGCATACTACATGCATCATGACAACAGTTTTTCGCCAGATCGCCAGATGACGCGGCCCTGGTACCGCCAGATGACGACTCGGGATAGAAGACCGACCCCGGCGAAAGGGCCGGAGCCCCAGGGGCCGACGTCACGAAAAAAATAGCAACAGCGCGGGGGAGGCAAGGTATCGTCGACGATGCTGACGCCGACGGCTTCAAAATCTCAGAATTTGGGGAGGCCTCCTGGGGCTCGCCCGTCGCCACGGCTGGGACTCTCCACGAGATCCTGATCAGAACGCGCCGCTGGACGTCTTGGAGGTCGACCTCTGGCTGGGAGGCCGCCCTGAAGCTGTTGCGTGCGCACCTGGGGACGCTCGCCACCACGGCGCGGCCCCGGTGCTCCATGGACTCGTGGTCAGAACGCACACCGACGGCGGCCTGGACATCGGCGGCCTCCCAACCCGTGGCCCTCTGCCGGGATGACCTTCGGCGCACGGCTTTCGGGGGGCGCGGGCCGTGCGGTTCCAAAAGGGACCCCGGGGGAAGGGACTCTTGAGACGGGCGGTGCCGATTTCTCAAGTCCGCTCGGCTTCGCCCACAAGGACGCCGCGTGACGCGTTCACTCGCACTCTCCGGAGTCTCAAATGCAACGCCGCGGTCTCAGAAGTCCCTCTCGCTGGCGTCCCTTTTGGGAAACGTATCAGGAGGAGGAGGAGGAGGAGGAGGAGGAGGAGGAGAAGGAGGAGGAGGAGGAGGAGGAGGGGGAGGAGGACAAGCTAGGTGCGCTCGCGTCATATCTGACATCCTACCCCTCCCTCCCATCCCTTGCCATGGCGCAGATCCCCTCTCTACTCGCTCAGTCGGATGTCGAGCAGGGCAATGATCCCGAAAGGGTACGCGATGCATTCTAGAGCACGGTATGGCATGGCGTAGAAGAGCACCGCAAAGCGTAGTATCAACCTAGCATTGCATTGCATGCCGTGGCATAGCACGGGAAATGACGCCAGCGCTGCAGCGGGAGCACGAGTCGAAACGAGCGGAAGCGCGGAAATGAGGCCAGCGCTGCAGCGGGAGCACGATTCGGAACGAGCGGAAGCACGGAAATGAGGCCAGCGCTACAGCGAGAGCAGCATTTTGAAAAAAATGCAAGCGAAAACCCAAATCCGGGGAAATTTGTGTGTAAAAAAACAGTACGCGGGGGGGTTCGGCCACTTTCAAATTGTCATCAGGGGAAGAGGGAGAGTAGTATTCAGATTGAGTCATTGTGGAGGAGGAGGAGGAGGAGGAGGAGGAGGAGGAGAAGAGGAGGGAGGAGGAGGAGGGGAAGAGGAGGAGGAGGAGGAGGCGGAGGAGGCAGAGGAGGAGGAGGAGGAGGAGGAGGAGGAGGAGGAGGAGGAGGAGGAGGAGGAGGAGGAGGAGGAGGAGGGGGGGGGGGCGGGGCGGGGGAGTGGGCCAGGCCCAAGCACGCCGGCCGCTAGCGTCGCACTACACGCCATAATTGGCAGGCCGCGCACCAAAGGTCCCTCTTGCCTCGGGTCTCGCTTGCGCGTAGCCGACATGCGGGGTCTCGAAAGAATGCCACGGCGGGCAGCACCGCGCCAAGAAGGGCGTCGGAAGCCCACGAGGACAGGGGCATACCGAAGAAGCCTGCCAAATCCTCCCCTCCTCCTCCTCCTCCTCCTTCCCTCCTCCTCCTTCCTCCTCCTCCTCCTCCTCCTCCTCCTCACTCCTCCTCCTCCTCTCCTCCTCTCCTCCTCCCTCCTCCTCCTCCTCCTCCCCTCCTCCTCCTCCTCCTCCTCCTCCTCTCCTCCTCCTCCTCCTCCTCCTCCTCCTCCCCCCCCACGACGACGACGACGACGACGACGACGACGACGACGACGACGACGGCGTCGTCCAGACGCCTCCGGAGGCCTGAGAAGGCCCAAAAATATCCAAAAGCTTCGATCCTCGATTCCCAGCGGCGCCGACGGCGGCGACGACGATTGCGGTGACGGCGACGGAGGCGGCGACGGAGGCGGCGACGGCGGCGCCGACGGCGGCGACGGCGACAGCGGCGGCCGCGGCGGCGGCTGCGGCGCCGGCTGCCACTTGCGGCGACGGCGGCGGCACCAGCGACGGCGGCGACGAAAGCGGGCGGCGGCTAGCGGCGATCCCCCTTGCGCCGCGGCCGAGGTCCTCGCGGGCACGGACGCCGCCAAACAGGACGCGTATGCCAGCCCGTCGTCGTTATCGGCGTCGTGTTCGCCGTCGTCAGCTTCGGCGGCGTCGAGGTCGCGGTCGTCGTTGTCGGCCTCGGCATCGGCATCATTGCAGTCGTCGTCGCGGGCGTCGCAGAAGGAAGAGCGAGACCCGTCGGGCCTGCCAACTCCTTTGGCTCCTTCTCGACGTTCTCTTCCTCGCCACCCGCCTCCTGAAAATCATCCTGACTATCATCCTCTTTCTCCTCCTCCTCCTCATCCTCCTCCTGTTCCTCCTCCTCCTCCTCAACCGCCCTTCTGCCCAGCCCAATCTCTCACTTTGCCCCCACCTCCCAAGGAGGCCACGCAGCACCTGTGGACCCTGCAGCGGGCCTCCGCGATCGCGGTCAAACTTCATCCCGCGGTGCCCCTCTTCCGCCTCCCACTGCTGCGAGGTCGTTGTGACCTCTCCTCCGACTCCTCATCCCTGCCCCTCCCTCCTTGTCTTTCTCCTTCTTCCCCATCCCGCCACTATTGTTGCTGCGACTGCGAAGATTATTGTTACTGCTACTACCACCACACCACCACCACCACCATCACCACCATTACTACTACTACTACTACGACGACGACGACGACGACTACGATCACTACTACGACTAGGACGACGACTAGTAGTAGTAGTAGTAGTAGTAGTAGTAGTAGTAGTAGTAGTAGTAGTAGTAGTAGTAGTAGTAGTAGTAG
>CAUYUJ010015515.1:176094-256094 GCA_963575745.1 Prorocentrum cordatum
TTGCACAGTTGATGACAATCCTCACCACCACGTTCGGCCAGTGCCACTTGGCCCTCAACTGATCGACGGGCAAGACGGAGGGCTTGCTGAAGTACCGCGGGACTGGCGCCACTTTCGCTCGCGAGCCTAGGCGTCGAGAGGACGGGGACCCTGCCATCTGGGTCCCAGAGGTCAAGAAATGGCTGCTGCTGGTGGACGTGCACTGCCAGCTCGGCACGATGCTCTTCGCGGCGGGCGAGTCCTTCGCCAACGTGCGCCGGCGCACGCTGATGGCCATGACCGCGTACACTCCGATCGTGTTCAAGGTTTTCGGCAGCATTTTGATCCCAGAACGGTACAAGCTGAGATTCCTGAAGTCCCTGGTGCTGTCTCGCTTTTTCTTCGGCCTCCACATCGCTTGCATGCCGGTGGCGCACCTGTGTCGTCTGAATGCAGTCTACATGCGCGGGCTACGGAGCATCGCAGGCGACTGTCGATTCAAACCTGCTGTGCAGTGGTCTAACCACGCAGTGCGCGAGCGGCTGAACGTGCCCTTCCTCGACTGCATGCTCATGGTCATGCGCCTGCGGTATCTCCAGCGGCTGGTGCTCCTGCGCCCTCAGGACCCGGTGGCGGTGCTTCACTGGGCAACAGCTATCTTGGGTACGGCTCCTGGCTGCGGATTGCGAGTTTCTGCGATGCCAGGGGCTGGTGTCTCGGGCGGTGCCGCGCTTCCTCGACGCTCCGTTCCAGTTGGCCGCAATTGGCCGACCGCAAGAAGTGGGCCACCGCGGTGGGCAGCGCATATTTCTTCGATTCCTGTCTGGACCGTGAGGGGGTGACTTCCCTAACTTCGCCTCTCACTGTGCAGATGTGTAGCGCTCGCCTCGCCCCAGCGCTCGCCGTGCGAGTCATGAGCGGCGCATCGTGCACACGGTAACCATGAAGGCCAACGCCTAACTCCACAGCACCGTTTGCCCGTGCAGCCAGGTGGACTTTTGGCAGAAGATCTGGCTGCTCGCGCACTGGTCGGACTCCCGGCGTCCGCACTGTTCGGCCTGGGTGCAGGCGCATGTTGCCCCCCTGACGGCTAACTGGCAAGCGGAGATAAATAAAGAGCTCCGAGCCACCCGACGAGCCGGACAGCGCGCCAGACGGACCCACGTTGTGTGCCACCTGCCGGCGAGGAGGGCCGATGGACGCACCATCTTCTCCTAGAGTGACAGTGGCCACACGCGCCACAATAGACTCCACTCGTAGCCACCTGTGCTGCTTGACGTTTGGTTTGCGCCGTCTGCGCAGCCAGATGCCCGTCATTCTCTGTTTTCTGTATAGTTGTCCCATCGTTATTGAGACTCACATCCTTCGCAGAAGAACGATGCATAAACATATACATCTATATATATATATATAACATATAGATTAGAAAGAATTACATTACGATTGGAAAGAAGGGAGGGGGGGAGAGAGGGAGGGACGGAAAGGAGAGAGAGAGAGAGAGATATATATATATATATATATATATATATATATATATATATATCCTGGTGGCCTGCTGTCCATCCCGCCACCTCGCCCGGGCCGTGGGCGAAATGCTTTTAAGATAGTTCTTTGTGTTTGGGGGGGGTCCTTCTTGGGGGGCGTCGTGTGGGCATTGTGAATGTTTTTGCCGCGTCAGAGGCATTTCTGACATCGTCATGGGGCTTTGTGGTGTCCTCCTGTTTTGAGGAGGCTTGCTGAAAGTGCACGTTTCCCCTGCGGAATGTGAATGATGTTTTTTGCTTGGGGTCCAGGCCCTTCAGACCACAAACCCTCGACCCAAACCTTCTACCTCGCAGAGCTGCATGAGCCGTGGGGCACTCCGCTGTGTGCCGAAGGCACGGTGGCAGTACATACATGTATATATATAGAGAGAGAGACGATAAACACGTGCAAGTATATGTACACGTATATGTATACACATACATGCAAACATACATGCATGCATACATACATACGTACATGCACACATACGTACCCAGACATGCATGCGTGCGTGCGTGCGTGCGTGCGTGCGTACATACATACATACATACATACATACATACATACATACATACATGCATGCATGCATACATACATAAATGCATACATACATACAAACAAACATACATACACACAAATACACACATAGAGAAAGAACAAGAGAGAGAGAGAGGAAGTCAGAGGGTAAGCCAAAAGGCTAGAGTGTAAAAGGACGGAGGAAGGGAGAGGAGGAAGAGAGCCGCATATCATGTATGAGAGAGGGAGAGAGACAGAGACAGAGAGGCAGAGAGAGTCAGAGAGAGAGAGAGACACAGATACAGAGACGAGAGAGGTAGGAGAGAGATGATGTTGAAAGCGCGGAGGTAGGGTGCGCCGTGACTGGGCCTATGAGAAAACGAGAAAGCCAGGCTCCAGAGCAGCAGCTGGACGCCCTCCGCCTGCTGCCCACGACGCGCCTCGACGCGGCTGGCGTCCGGCTCCTCGACGCCCTGCACGGGTTCTCGCGTCCGGAGGGGCCCTGCAGAAAGCTCGGCGGCGAAGTCCGAACCCTACTCTCTCGCCGACCCACGAATTGAGGTTCGAGATTTTCGGCGTTTTCGTTGGCTCTCGGCTGCTTTCCAGCCTCGGGATGCCTTCCGCGCCTACGCCTCGCCGAGGGCGGTGTTCCGGGAGCGCCCGGATCGTCCCGAACGGCCGCCAGAGGCCCGAGATATAACCCGAAAGCCACCAGGGGGCCAGCACCCTCGCCGATCAACGATTCGGGAAACTCGATGGGCGGGGTGGGCAGGGCTCGGAATTCGTAGAACACGTGGCGAAATCCGAGCCCTGCCCCCCGCTCCCATCGTTTCAGGAAAAACGCATCGATGCAGAAGAAACGATGGTTGGCAGGGGTAGGGTTCGGATGTCGCCACGCAAAGAGGAAGCCGAGCACGCGCATGAGGAGGGCCAAGATTTGAGGGCACTTTTTGGCCGCTTGGGGCCTTCTGGGGACCGTTGGGGACAAGCCCCAGATGACCCAGATGTGGGCACCGTGAGTATCACGACTGGGTTTTTCGCCCCGCCTCGGGCCTTGGGACCCTCACAGATCGATCTGGTTCGAGAAGAGCCGCAGAAAGATGGAGTCGATCCTCCTCGATCCTCCTCGGTCCTCCCCGATCCTCCTCGATCCTCCTCGGTCCCCCCCCGATCCTCCACGACACTCCTCGGTCCTCCTCGGCCCTCCCCGATCCTCCTCGACCCTCAAGCCTCAGGCCTTTCCCGATCCTCCTGGAGTCGACAGTTTCAGCGCAAATGTTTCACGCCGTGCTCTTTGTTTCGGTGGAGATTTTGCCTGAGCGGAGGGGGGGAACCCCCCCGAGTCGGGGTAGCGCGTCCTGCGGACGGGCCCTTGGCGGCCTCTGGCATTCAGCTGGAGAGGGAGGAGCAGCAGGAGGAGGAGCAGAACGACGACGAACACGAGCGACAACGAGGACCGATGACAACGACGACGACGACGACGACGACGACGACGACGACGACGACGACGACGGAGGAGCAGCAGGAGGAGGAGCAGGACGACGACGACCAGCGACTTTCCGAGACGACAACGAACAACGGCGATGAACGACGAACGACAAGCGACGACGACGACGACGACGACGACGACGACGACGAGACAGAGCAGCGGCAGCGGCCACCCGCGACAGCGGCCGGCACCCGGGGGGGGGGGGAAGGGGGGGCGGAGCACAGGAGCAGCCCAAGCCCGACGGCGCCCCCGGCGCGGAGCGGAAGGGCGGCGAGGACCGCCTGCGCCCCCGTCCTTCTCCTGCCGCCTCCTGCCGCTCCTGGGCTGCGGGGCTACACATGTCGCCGCGCCGTCTGTTCCGACGCGAGGCCTCCCGTCTTGGGGAGGGCGCTTTGGCCACCAGAGAAGACACCGCCTCGGGCACGGCGGCTTTGCCGTGGGTTTGCCGCGGTGCCGGCTTCGTTCAAAAGGGACCTACCTCCCTTTAGTAAACCACCCTTTGGTGAAAGCGGCCTGGGACCGAAACCGACGGACCTGGACCCGCAAAAATGACGGCCGCGACGCCCTCTCGCGAACCGAAAACGGCCAATTCGCTAATCGACGTGTCAGGGTAGGAGATCGATCAACCTCCGAGGGAGCGGGACGCAGGGTTTGCCGTGGGTTTGCCGTGGCGTCGGCGTCGTCCACCTTGGGCGCGTCGAGAACACACGGCGCGGCGACATATAGTTCTGCACCCTCATGGCTGTCGAGGTCGTGCACCTTGTTTTCGCGGAGGGACGACCCGATCCGCTCGTCCTGCTCCTCCTCCTCCTCCTTCTCCTCATCCTCCTCCTCTTCCTCCTCCTCCTCATCATGCTCCTCCTCTCTTCCCCCACTGTGCAGCGCGATTGACGACAGCATGTTTGATGGGGTCCTTGCTGGAAGCCAAAACGACCACTGTGCAGACCAGGTCGGCGACAATAGAACATGTACTGCTTCGATGTGCCCGTCCTCGTCCTGCTCCTTCTCGTCTTCGTCGAGTCCGAGTGGGCCTAGTTCTGGTTCCTCCTCTGATGAACGGAGCAGCAGCTCTGAGAGTAGTTATGGTTCTGAGTTCGATGCAGCTAAACTTCAGCAGTGGCCCGTGTGCCAGACTTCGTGACTTCAAGGGTATGTTGTATAAGGCAGTTCAGAAAACCATGAAGAGGAGGGAGTTGCAAGGCCCTGGGTCCATGGCGAATGAGGTTTCCAAGATGCTTGCCCTAGTTCGGGGACACCTTCGTCGGGACTGGCCTGTGGTTCGGAGAGCGGTTCGGGCCTAGGGAGCACTACGACCTCCAGGTCTGGCAGTGGTTCCGCCCCGATGAATTTCACACTGGACGAGGAAGCGTAAGTTCAAGCGGATTCAAACCTGTCAGGGCACATAAGGGACAGGAAGATGCTACGTTTGAAGGAGCTCGGGCTCGCCTGGGCATATTCGCGCAGATATGTCATCCACTTCTGTGGTTCACGAGGCTGGTGGGGCCATCCACGGATCCAGGCGAGTGCACCAAGTGCTTGGCTCGACACCAGGGACATGTCGCCAGCAGGACCATGCAGCCTTTGAGCTATATGCCCCGTTGATCTAAAAGGCGCCCGAGTGGATCCAGCGGTTCCTGAAGAGGCCCATCTTCGCCGACATGACGATTAGGTTTCGAGACTCCAGCCTTGGCCCCGACATGATCCCCTAAAGCGCGTACCAGAAGGCGGGTGAGCTTCCCATTCGCACTAGTTTCGAACTTTCTGAACATCTTGCGAACGGTGGAGAGCCCACCCAGGACTTCAACGTGGGCCTCTGGGCATTCCTCCCCAAAGGTGTCCCTGATCCTCAACACCCTGAAGATGCCAGTTCTCCTGGAAATACCTGACCACTCACTTTTAATGGATACAAGCAGCAAGATGATCGTTGCCGCGATGACCCGCCTTTTGGCCGATTGTGGTCAGGTCACAATTGACCGGATCCAAAAATTGTTCGTCCTTGGCCGACATATGCTGGACCATATTATATTCCTGGACACCATGTTATGGAAGGTCGTAGAATACCTGCAGGATGCGGGTGCGTGCTTCTTGAATTGAACCAAGCCCCCCTGAGCATGTCGCATACATGGATGTTGTAATTTCTTGCTTGAGAGGATGGAGCTGCCCGAATGGTTCGCAGGTGTGGTGGAGATGTTGCATTCAGAATCGGCGGCGCGCATCCGCTTTCGTGGGTCTGAACCGGTACGGGTGCAGCTCGAGCGAGGTATTCGGCAGGCGGGTAGTCTCTTTGCATCGCGCGTCGACCCTATCTTGGGTTTTTTCCCAACCTTCCTGTGGTTTTGGGTCCTCGTTTTGAAGAGACAGTGCCCCGCGTCACTCCTCCTCTCCTCTCCTCCCCCCCCCTCCTCCCTCCTCCAAGAGGAGCGCCGCCCTCTGTCCTCTCCTCTTCCTCTCCATTTCGGCACACCCATCACACGTTTCGTGGCCCCACAGAGCCCCACCGAAGGCCCCAATGGCTGCGCTCGCATGCGCCAACCGCACCCATGTCGGCACACCCCTCACACGTTTCGTGGCCCCACGGGGAGCTCCATCGAAGGCCCCAGTGGCTGCGATCGCATGCGCCCACCGCACCCATTTCGGCAAACCCCTCACACGTTTGGTGGCCCCACAGGGAGCTCCACCGAAGGCCCCAGTGGCTGCGTTCGCACGCGCCCACTGCACCCATGTCGGTACATTCCTCACACGTTTCGTGGTCCCCACAGGGAGCTCCACCGAAGGCCCCAGTGGCTGCGTTCGCATGCGCCCACCGCACCGATTTCGGCACACCCTTCACAGGTTTCGGGGCCCACAGGGAGCTCCACCGAAGGCCACAATGGCTGCGTCCGCATGCGCCCACTGCACCAATTTCGGCACACCCCTCACACGTTTCGTGGCCCCACAGGGAGCCCCACCGAAGGCCCTTGTGGCTGCGTTCGCATGCGCCCACCGCATCCATTTCGGCACACGTCTCACGCGTTTCGTGGCCCCACAGGGATCTCCACCGAAGACCACAGGGGCTGCGTTCGCATGAGCCCACCGCACCGATTTCGGCACACCACTCACACGTTTCGTGGCCCCACAGGGAGTTCCAACGAAGGCCCCAGTGGCTGCGTTCGCATGCGCCCACCGCACCCGTGTTGGCACACCCCTCACACGTTTCGTGGCCCAACGGGGAGCTCCACCGAAGGCCCCAGTGGCTGCGCTCGCATGCGCCCACCGCACCGATTTCGGCACACCTCTCACACGTTTGGTGGCCCCACAGGGAGTTCCACCGAAGGCCCCAGTGGCTGCGTTCGCATGCACCCACCGCACCCGTGTCGGCACACCCCTCACACGTTTCGTGGACCCACAGGGAGCTCCACCGAAGGCCACAATTGCTGCGTTCGCATGCGTCCACCGCACCCATGCCGGCACACTCTTCACACGCTTCGTGGCCCCACAGGGAGCTCCACCGAAGGCCCCAGTGGCTGCGATCGCTTGCGCCCACCGCACCCATGTCGGCACACCCCTCACACGTTTCGTGGCCCCACAGGGAGTTCCACCGAAGGCCTTGGTGGCTACATTCGCTTGCGCCCACCGCACCGATTTCGGCACACCCCTCACAGGTTTCGGGGCCCCACAGGGAGCCCCACCGCCCCAGTGGCTGCGTTCGCATGCGCCCATCGCACCCATTTCGGCACACCCCTCACACGTTCCGTGGCCCCACAGGGAGCCCCACCGAAGGCCCCAGTGGCTGCGTTCCAATGCGCCCACAGCAGCAATGTCGGCACACCCCTTGCACGTTTCGTGGCCCCACAGGGAGCTCCACCGAAGGCCCTGGCACAGCCCTCATGCGTTTCGTGGCCCCTTAGGGATCGCTACCGAAGAAGATATTCACGCTTGCGGCACGCACGGCTGCAGATGGCTGGGTCTTTCGCCAGGATAATTCAATGCCCAAGTCGTGCATCCGAAGGCCGACCTCACTGGATTCGCGAGCGGTTTCGCTTTTGTTCCTACCAACATTTTCCGACCTCCCACGCAAGGTGAAGCTGCTGGTCCAGAGTTCGGGAGCATTTGGCATGTTCATGAATGTGGCTAAGACCGTCATCGTTCTCCCTAGTGGGCTAAATCTCTCGGAAGTCAGGAGGAGGTTCAGGTACCAGGGCATGAACGCCAGAGGCTTCCAGGTTCAGACTTCTGGGACATAGCTGGGTATCGTGGTGGGGGCGGATGGGCACTTGACCTCTTGGGCGGCTCCTTGCAGGCCCCTGGAGGCTCGCACGTCTGCACTGAAAGGGCTCCAGCAGAACCTCCCTCAGTACGTCTTAGGCTGCAGCAGGTACTGCTTCTCAGTGTTGGGGTTCGTGGTTCAGATGTACCCGCCCAGCAAGGACGCTGCAAGAGTCGAGCGCAGGTACATCCAGAGGTTGACGCCGACGCCCAACAACTCGATCTCGTGTGTTATGTTGTTCCGTCTCCGAAGCTTCGGGTACCACTGCAATGTTATATCTTTGTACTTGATGGCCAAGGTTGCCGCCTTCCGCGCTTCTCAGGAGAACGCTGTTTCCCGTGAGCTCTTGGAGGTGTATGATGAGCTGGTGGAATGTGGAGATGCGTCTGTAATTCACGGATGGAACCGCTGTTTGTGAATTCCATGTCCATGCATCTTCGGAGGACGATGAGGTATCTCGAGACTGTTCCTGAACAATTGGCTGACCCCTGGGCCGCTGGATTCCAAGGGAAAGTGATTCGCGTCTTGCACGCATCGTCAGATGTGAGCCCTGTGCACCTGCTGCTCCCTAGGCCGAGGTACTGAATACCCGAGCTGCCCTTGAGCATTGCGCAGCTCACGTTCATCCTCCTACAGTTCGTGGCCAGTTGGCTTGGTTGCATGTGGGGATGGCAAAGCATGGGTGGAGATTACGTGGTTTGCCCGTTGATCGCGCCCATAGTGAAAGCCCTCCTCCCCCTCTTGAATCCTGGCTGGGGTGGCGGTCCGTCTTTCGAGCAGATGATCCGAAGATGCATTCCGATCTCTGCCAGTAGGGAGCTGTGTTATGCAGTGTTTGCCTTTGATTTGTCGCCTGGCACTCAGCAGAGCATGAGAGGCAGACCTCCCTGGGGCCACAGCCGTTGAGTGTATCATAAGAGCACGGGCCCGTGCTATGTCCAGGCTGAAGACGGATGTGCGGGGGCTCTACACGGGAGCCAACCGCTTGGGGTAGAGTGGGACATCGGACCCTTCCCGCTCCTCGCTGCCCCTGCTGCTGGTCCGCCTCCTCCCCTGCTGGGATTGGCGCCTCTCCTCCTCCTGCTCCTCCTCCTCCTCCTCCACCTCCTCCTCATCCTCATCCTCCTCCTCCTCCTCCTTCTCCTCCTCCTCCTCCTCCTCCTCCTCCTCCTCCTCCTCCTCCTCCTCCGCACTCCTCCGCACTCCTCCTTTTCCTCCCCCCTCCTCGCACGGGGCGCCCGGCCACAGCCCGCCACCCACGCGCGCGCGGGGCGGGGTGCGCCCCCTGTCGCTGGCGCGCCTACCGCCAGGAGCGCGGGTCAGCGCACCGGTTGCGCCCAGCTTCCCACGTAGGGGTAATGTGGAGCCTCTCGGGCTCCCAAGACCTCCTCGAGTTATGAAAAAATTGCGACGGGAGGTTTCCCGGTATGTTCGGCCGCTGGGAGCCTTGCCAGGCCTCGAGACCTTCAGAAAACGATTCGGAATGAAAAGCCGGTCCAGGGAAATGGGTCGAGACCTTTGGGGGTCGACGTTGTGGAAAAAAACACGACGTCGGGTGGGTTGGCTCGCTCAATCGTTTGTGTTCCATGCGTGTCCAGTGCCGGCCGCTTGCCAGCCGCATTTGGCATCTCGCATGCTTCATAATCGAAGTGGTTCCCCACGGCCGCATTCCCCTCACAAAGCGCAGGCATATAGCGCCCCTCCCATGGCTGTTCTCCCTTCGCAAAGCGAAGCATGCAGCGCCCCTCCGGTCGTCCCCTCCTCCTCCTCCCTCCACCGCCACACGGATGCCATCAGCGACGCAATCGTGGTGGACCTCGTGCGGGCATGATTGCTGCAACTTCTGCCATGCTACACAGCCTCGCGCGCCTGGCCCACACAGGCGCTGGCACGTGCGCCTCACCTCACGTGCCGGGATCGACGCTTCACTCGCTTGCTCGCGCGCTCCTCCCCTCCCCCGCCCCTCCCCGCGCTTCCCTCTTCGCAAGCTCTGTCGTCGTCCTCGGCGGACTGCCGCCTCGCCGGCCCAGGCAGGGGCCTCTGCGCCGGCCAGCGGGGCCCCCAGGCTGCTGCGCGCCAGCAGTGTCGCAGGGGGGTCCATTTGCTCCTTCGCCCTGTCTATCTCCCTCCCCCCCCCACCCACCCCATTCTCCACAGCCACACCTGCAGGGGTTGAGCACTTGAGCAGGATCGACCGTGGCTCGTAGCCCAAAGTCTTAAGTAGGGCGGAACGGGCGGCCCGACTGGGGTCTTTCAGGTCCCCCCCCTTTCCAGGTGTGAGAGCTCCCCTGGTTATTTCACTCAGTGAACTGACATCCCTCCTCGTGAAGGCGGGGCGAGGCGTTGGACCTCAAGGGGCGGCTGCCGCGCCAGAGCACTGGCGCCGTCCCGTCCGCGCGATTCGGGCCTTGAGGCCCGTACGTCACGCCAGTTTCGGAGCGGCCGGCCACGCTCTCCCAAACTTCGATTGTCCCTTTATTCGGTGGGCTTCATGCGCCATGTTTAGCCTGCCTCGTGACCCATAGGATGGAGCTCATTCACGGCCGTGGCCTCGGGACTTTTTTTGCGTGGTTCTGCAGATTACAGCATTTCTTATGGGCGTACAGCTTTCTTGCTCTCCGATCCCTCTGTCCCCTGCTGGGCTTGGTGCCTCTCCTCCTGCTCCTCCTCCTCCTCCTACTCCTCCTCCTCCTCCTCCTCCTCCTCTTCCTCCTCCTCGCTCCTCGGCTTAGTGTTGGCGTTTTGTTCGGTCTGGCGCATCCCGCCCACCTGCGAAGCTTCTCGCTGGAAGCGGTGGGGGGCTCTGTGCAGTCGGGTCGGTGCACGCGTGCTGGCGTGGGATCACCGAGCGAGCTTGGTACACTTCGGGTCCTGCGGCGTGAGCTTGGCACACATGGTGCGCATTGGGTCCTGGCGTGCGTTCAAAAGGGATGCTTGGTACACATGGTACACACTGCGGTCCGCGCTTTTGAGCTGGCATGCGGGTCCTTTGTCAGATTGCTGCGATCCGCCCATCTTCCTCCAAGAGGAACATGCACCGTCCATTCTGTTCGCGTCATACAGGCTCTGTATTGGAGCGGCAGTCGTGGTCAGCTCCGGGTCACATGGCGCAGTTGGGTCACGGGGCCAACACGGGGTCACACCAATCCCGTTGTGTTCCCGAGGGATCCCCCTGAGGGCTCCTGAGAGGGGTCACACAACATGCCCGCCAACACGGGTGCGTGGTTGCCGCAAATTGGCAAAGTTACAGAATGAACACGGCCACATAAAATGGCACCGATACTGCGGATACGTAGTAAAAATACGAAGAATGGAAATATCAGCAAAGCGGCCGACGCCATCCGCACTGCACTGAGGCTGGGCCCGAGGCTAACCGGTGGCGCTGGTGACGAACGCTCCTTCCGATGGACGTTCGTTCAAACCCCGCTTTCGCTCCGTCTTTTGGTGTCCCCCTCCTCCGTGTCTTCCTTCTCCTCGTCCTCCTCCACCTCTTCCTGCTCCTCCTTTTCCATTCCTTTTCCTTATAAATCTCCCTGTCGCAGCCCGAGGCCAGTTTTTAGGGCGGGCCGGGTGTTTCGCCTGAGACTTCCCCACCATTTATGACCCTGAAGCTTAAACATTGGCAACAATTTCCGAAATGGAGGCCGGGTCGTTTACAAAATGTGGCTCTCGCCTTGGCGCCGCGCACATTCGTTTTCAGAAATTTACAAGAGTCTTACGGATTGAGGGCGACCCGCTTTCAAAATGTGGTTCTCGCTTTCGCGCCGCGTATATTCCTTTTCAAAATGTGCAAGAGCTTCACGGATCCGTCCGTGGCACCCGTCACCGCAGCCGTCGCCGCACCGTCACCGCCGCCGTCGCCGCCGCACACCACATAGCATGCACCAAATACATAGTAGTAGTAGCGGTAGTAGTAAAAGTACTAGTACGAGTACAAGTGCTAGTACGAGTAGTAGTAGTATTAGTATCAGTAGCAGTAGTCGCATTAGTAGTAGTAGTAGTAGTAGTCGTAGTCGTAGTCGTAGTCGTAGTAGTAGTAGTAGTAGTAGTAGTAGTAGTAGTAGTAGTAGTAGTAGTAGTAGTAGTAACAGTAACAGTAGTACTAGTAGTAGTAGGAGTAGTAGTAGTAGTAGTAGCAGTAGTAGTAGTAGTAGTAGTAGTACTAGTAGTAGTACTAGTAGTAGTAGTAGTAGTAGTAGCAGTAGTAGTAGTAGTAGTAAATAGTAGTTGTAGTAGTAGTAGTAGTATAGTAAGTAGTATAGTAGTAGTAGTAAGTAGTGTAGTGTGTAGGTAGTGGTAGTAGTAGTATGAACAATAATGGTAACTACTACTACTACTACTAACTACTACTACTACTACTACTACTACACTACTACTACTACTACTACTACTACTACTACTGTTACTACTAGTATTACAACAACTACTACTACTACTACTACTAGTGGTGGTGGTAGTAGTAGTAGTAGTAGTAGTCGACGTCGTAGTAGTAGCAGCGGTAGTAGTAATAGTAGTCGTAGCAGCAGTAGTAGTAGTAGTAGCAGTAGTAAAAGCAGTAGTAGTAGTAGTGATAGTAGTAGTAGCAGCAGTAGTAGTACTAGTAGTAGTACTAGTAGTAGTAGTAGTAGTAGTAGTAGTAGTAGTAGTAGTAGTAGTAGTAGTGATAGTAGTAGTCGTCGTAGCCATCGTAGTAGTAGTAGTAGTAGTGGTAGTAGTAGTAGTAGTCGTAGTCGTAGTCGTAGTCGTAGTCGTCGTAGTAGTACTAGTAGTAGTTGTTGTTGTTGTAGTGGTTGCAGTAGTACTAGTCGCAGTAGTAGTAGTAGTAGCAGAAGTAGCAGTTGGAGTAGCAGTGTTAATAGTAGTAGTCGTTTTCGTAGTAGTCGTAGTCGTCGTCGTAGTAGTAGTGGTAGTAGTATTAGCATTAGTAGTTGTAGTAGTAGTAGTGGTAGTAGTAGTAGTAGCAGCCTTAGTAGTATTAGTAGTAGTGGCAAAAGCAGTAGTTGTCGCAGGAGTAATAGTAGTATTAGTAGTAGTAGTAGTAGCAGTAGTAGTAGTACCAGTGGTAGTAGTAGGAGTAGTAGTCGCTGTAGTCGCTGTAGTTGTAGTAGTTCTAGTAGTAGTAGTAGTAGTAGCAGTAGTAGCAGGAGTAGTAGAAGTAGTAATAGTCGTGGTTGCAGTGATAGTCGTAGGATCAGTAGTTCTAGAAGTTGTAGTAGTCGTAGTCGTAGTCGTCGTCGTAGTCGTAGTACTAGTAGTAGTAGTAGTAGTAGTAGTAGTAGTAGCAGCAGTAGTAGTAGTAGTAGCAGTAGTAGTCGTCGCATTAGTAGTAGCAGTAGTAGTAGTAGTGGTGGTAGTGGTGAGCGTAGTAGAAGTAGCAGTAGTAGCAGTAGTAGTATGAGTAGTAGTTTTAGTAGAAGTAGTAGTAGTAGTTGTAGTAGTAGTAGTAGTGGTACTAGTTATAGTAGTAACAGTAGTAGTAATAGTAGTAGTAGTAGTAGTAGTAGTAGTAGTAGTAGTAGTAGTAGCAGTAGCAGTGTTAGTAGTAGTAGTAGCAGCAGTAGTGGTAGTAGCGGTAATAGTGATAGTGGTAGCAGTAGTAGCCGTAGTAGTAGTAGTAGTCGTCGGCGTTGTCGTGGTAGTAGTCGTAGTAGTAGTAGTAGTAGTAGTAGTAGTAGTAGTAGTAGTAGTAGTAGTAGTAGTAGTAGTAGTAGTAGTAGTAGTAGTAGTAGTAGGAGTAGTCGCCGTAGTAGGAGTAGTAGTAGTAGTAGGAGTAGTAGTACTAGGAAGAGGAGTGGGAGGAGGAGAAGGAGGAGGTGGAGTAGTAGTAGCTGTTGCCGTAGTAGTAGTAGTACTCGTACATGTATTAGTACGAGTAGCAGTGGTAGTGGTAGATATAGATGTAGTAGTAGCAGTAGTAGTAGTAGTACTGCGTGTGTCTATAGATGCAAATATGTACGTATATATGTCTAGCATCACTATGTAGGCTCGCACACACGGTTTTGGGCCCACGCTGGCTAACATTGATCAGGAAAATTGAATGGAGGAGGGGGAGGAGGAGGAGCAGGAGAACGTGGAGGAGGAGGAGGAGGTGAGCGACGGCAATGGCGACGACGACGTCGATGACGATGACGACGACGACGACGACGACGACGACGAAGGCGACGACGACGGCGACGGCGACGGCGACGGCGATGGCGACGACCGCGGCGGCGGCGGCGACGACGAGGAGCACGATGGCAGCGGCGGCAGGCGGCTGCGACGCCCGCGACGACGACGCCACCACCGCCCGCAGGAGGCGCCGCTGGAGCGCGCGGCCGCGCGCGCCCGCGCGGAGGCCCGGCGGGCGGTGGCGGCCAGCCCGCGCCGGGGCATGCCGGCATCCGGAGGCGACCTCGCGGCCTCGCGGAACCTTTCCGCCGCCGCCGCCATCATCATCATGTCATCATCATGTCATCATCCTCATCATCAGCATCACCATCACCACCACCATCACCATCACCACCACCATCACCATCACCATCACCATCACCATCATCATCATCACCATCACCATCACCATCATCATCATCATCATCATCATCATCATCATCATCATCATCATCATCATCATCATCATCATCATCATCATCGTCATCGTCATCGTCATCGTCATCGTCATCGTCATCACCTCCGCCGCCGCCGCCGTTGCCCGAAGCGCAGAAGACGGCACAAGCAGAAACCGCCGGAACTCCGCGCGGAATGCTCGGAGCGGCGCTTTACCAGAGGCGCCGCCAGGGAAGGGGCCCTCGCCAGTCCAAGAATGCCGCGCGGAGCTCCGAGAGTTTCTGCTTATACCTTTTTGTTGTTCCTCTAGTCGCCGTCCCTCCTCCGTCCACGCAGGCCTCCAGCGACTCGAAGAAGGTGAGGTGCTGAGTTTTCGCTGTCTTCGGCCTCCTTAGGGTCCTCGCCAGGCCCCGGGGACGCCAGGAAACGACTCGGGACGAAAATCGAGCCTTTGGAAAAGGTCGAGGTTTCCGGGAGCATGTGGTGCAAAAAACACGGCATCGGATGCCTTGGTCTTCCATTAGCCCTTATTCCTCCTCCTCCTCATCCTCTTCCTCCTCCTCCTCCTCCTCCTCCTTCTACTCATCCTCATCCTCTAACCAGCTTTCCTGTTTCCTCTCCCCTCGTCCGCTTCCCCAACCTCATCCTGCCCTCTCTTTCCTCGTCATCCTCCCCCTCCTCGATCCTCCCATAATGCATTTGCGGACGAGACTACTCTGTTGTCAAGACCTTGGATAGCGATGAAGTGCATGATCCACACGCTGGGCGAGCTAACCAAGCGAGGATTGAGCTTTCACCTTGCGAAGTACAATGTGCAGACCAACAAAGCAGAATACGTATTTCGCGGGATGCCGTCCTAGAGGATGGTTTATCCATGAACGTGCTCGCAGAGTGGAACGGCCTGGAGGTGTTGGGAAGCATGCTGCCGTTGATGGATGTCACGGCGGCTTGGAACATCGAATGTTTCGGTCCTGGCGAAAGTTCTGCGCTAGGAAGCTTGTTGCTGGTGAGCCATGATACATATAAATGAATATGTTTTATGACTATATTATGTATGTGTTTGTGTATCTCGACGTTTGCGGCTCTTCGACACGCTTGCGCGGAAGAGTTCAGCATTTTGCCACCCATGCAAAACAATATGATACGGTGCATATACAGTTTCAGACGGGCTCCAGACGACGTGTGACACAAGTGGTTCCAGCGCGCTACGCGGAAAATTCAGCAAATGGCGGTGCGCGCTGGAGTCCGATTTGGCAGCGAGCCCACGCCAGACGTAAGTGGTTCTGGGCGGCCTACGTCGCGAGGATGCCAGGCCATTGGAGGGATGGCGATTGGACGACAGTTGCGCGTAACGGTTACGACACACCATGTCGACCGTCTCGACCCCATAGATGAGGAGGGAGGGCGTGAGGCGGCGGTACGCTGGACACGTAGGGTTGCAAGGATGGCACCGAGCCGCCGACTCTCGCGTACATTGGAATGCTCGCGGTGAACATTTCGAGGATTTCGTTTGCAAGTGAACTGAGCTATTTCGTGTCCTGCCCCCTTCGGGGGTTCATGTGAACTAGAACTTGCTATAGTGATCTCCTTGATGGTTGTCAATATTATTACACCATCTCTCGTCTCCCCCTCCTAGACGCAGCCATACGGAATGGTTCAGTCCACACCTTCTATTGTTCGGCGGAGCAAACACCTACCCACCCGACCCTCTGGGGCTAGGGGCCGCCACGCCGACGGGGCCCGAGAAAAGAAGAAAAACAACAATCATACAAACAAAAACAGGAGAGGGAGAGAGACAGGGCCGCCAGCTTCTCAGCTGCACGAGTTGAAGCACCAGCCCGCCGAAGGCGGGTGGCCCCCATGCCTCCTGGCTCCACCTGCGCCAGGGACACTGGCCACCCCACGTCGTCGCGCGTGGCACGCGGCGCGTGTTTCCGCATATGTGACCAGGCCCGCCACCAATGGCGCCAGGGGCCTGACGGTTCACGCCTACAAGCAGCACCGTAAAGCAGGTCGACCCCCCCAGCCACACCTTTGCCCCGCAGCGAGACGGGAAGACCAAGACAGTGGACGGAGCCAGCCCACACAATGACTGGCACCGTGCTGGCCGACACAGACCAGAGAACCGATCCACGCTGACCCAGGGACTGGTGTTTTCGCGGCCCCAGCGGCCAGGTCCCTGAGGGGGACCACCGCGAGAGGGCCGCCGAGGGGTGCCACGAGGGGGGTGACGACCAAAGGGGGGTGGGCACCATGCCGCGACATGCCCCCGGATGTTCTGGCGTCTTCTTCTCCTTACATGCGTGCCCGGGTCCTCCATCCCTTTCGCACACGTGCGTCCAGCCATGAACTGCGAACCCCTGTTGGGCGCCCCCCCGGGGGGGCACCCAGGCCCTCGGGCCACCGGCGCTCTTGGGCCGCCGCGCGGCCCCCACGCCGACCACGGCTTGGCGGAGCTCGGTTCTTCCAGGGTCCCCATGCTCCGCCCACGCGCCGAGGACCTCTCCTCCTCCTCCTCCTCCTCCTCCTCCTCCTCCTCCTTCTCCTTCTCCTCCATTCCTTCTCCTCCTCCTTCTCCTCCTCCTCCTCCCCCTCCTCCCCTCCTCCCCCTCCTCCCCCTCCTGCTCCCCCTACATGTCGGACACTCTGTGGAACTGCGTCTTCGGGTGTCACCTCTGTCCCGACATCATTACCCACTCTTTGCAGTGCCCCCGTATCGCCCACCCTCCTGTGCATCGCCATCGTGTATCGTGTTTCCGTGTCCCCTCCTCCGCTTCGGTCTCGGCTTCCCTGTGCAATACCCAGCGTTCGATTTAATGTGTGAGAGCTCGGTGCTTGCCACAGTCTTTAGTTTCTATGTTTACCAAATAGCTAGGAGAAAATTAAGAAACAGGGATGGAGGACCTTTAACTGTCCCCCAGCAGCTCGAGGCTATCCAAGCCGCGACTGCCAAGATGCCCCATAGTCATGGTATGTTGCCCCAGCAGCTTGGAGGCCTCGGCGTGATCACGAAAACGTGGTCCCTCTGGGTGATGGCGCCCCTCCTCCTCCCCATGTCCCGCCAAGCCGAACGGCCACCTCCTGGAGAGGAAGGTCTTCGCGGGCCGCTCGGGGGGCTTCTCGGGACGCCTGCGAGGGGCATCGTGAGGGTCTCCCGGGGGCCTCTTGGCGGGTCTTTTGGGGCCTCTTGGGGCCTCTCTGGTGCGAGGGTGCTGGCGAGCAGGAAGCGAAAAGCCAGCGTCCCTGGGCTCAGAGAGGTCGGTGGGGGTTAATTTGTGTGGCGTCTGTTGCCCGGCGAGTGCGGTCGCCCACCGGCGGTATGGCAGTCCTCCTTTGTCTCCTCGCCCCGTCCTTCATCCTCCGTCTCTTCGTCGCCTCCTCCCCCTTTATTTGTCTTTCGTTTATCCTCCTCCTCCTCCTCCTCCTCCTCCTCCTCCTCCTCCTCTTCCTCCTCCTCCTCCTCCTCCTCCTCCTCCTCCTCCTCCTCCTCCTCCTCCTCCTCCTCCATTCCTTCTCCTTATCAATAACTCCTCCCTGTCGCACCCCGAGGCCAGTCGGAAGGGCGGGCCGGGAATTTCGCTTGAGATGTCCTCACCATTTATATTCATGAAGTTTTTGCAACTGACAAGAGTTTCACAGATGGAGGGCGGTCTGTTTTCAAAATGTGGCTCTCGCCTCTGCGCCGCGCAAATTCGAATTCAAAAAATTGCAAGAGCTTCGCGGATTGAGGGCGGCCCGTTTTCAAAATGGGGCTCTCGCTTTAGCGCCGCACACATTCGCTCAAAAAGCTCAAGAGCTTAACGGATTGAGGGCAGCCCGTTTTCAAAATGTGGTTATCGCCTTAGTGTCGCGCGCATTCGTTTTCAACATGCGCAGGAGCTTCACGAATGGAGGGCGGCTCTTATTGAGATATGTAGTGATTATCGCCTTAGCGCCGCGCACATTCGTTTTCAATATGTGCCAAAAAATCGATAATGTCTACAATTAACGTCTCAGATATGTTGTTCTGGAGACATGTAGGACTGTCAGGGCACAACAGTTACGTTGATTCGCGGTGTTGCGGATTGGTGTTCTGACACGGTTCCAGATCGCCAAGACGTAAAAGTCAAGTTGATTGGTGGCGCCGAAGTCCCAAGAATTGTGCTCTGCTTGGCACGGTTCAGGGTTTTCACACTGTTGTCTTCCAACGGGGCATTTCCCTCAGTGGAAATGAATCTTTGTAGGGGCCTATTGAGAAGGAGCTTGGACGGAGGGTTGATTTCAAAATCGTTGATTTGCTCCCCCTATCCTCCCTCCCGGCCTGTTCCCCCCTCTTTCCCTGCCCCCATCTTCCTCCCCTGGGATAAACGAAGGCAAAGTGAGGGAAGAGGTGAGGGAGATGGGAAATACGAGGAAGAGCAGGAGGTGAAGAGTGAGCATTATCTTCGTCAACTATACTGCAATGCCCTCCCGCTTCAAGCCCCTCCTCATAAGTTGTTACGAACATGGAGCACCCCATGGGTTTGCCATTCGGGCGAGAATACCGTTTTGAAAGCGAACCGACCCCCCCCTCCCCAGACACATCTTCTTGGCCATAAGAAGTACCAAGAGGTAGGATCAAGAAGTCCAAGGAAGGAGCACCGCTCTGAAACTGAGCCGCCCCAATTCCACACATTGCTGCGCAGTTCTACACGTATGACCTTCGAGCACGAGGAAGTATTACGCCAGGGCCCCACTTTCAAAAGGCACCGCCCTCCATCTGTGAAAGTGCATGAAGCCACACGCAGCTGTCGGGCAGTTTCAAGACGAACGTGCGCAGCGCCAAGCGAGAGCCCCGCTTTCAGAAGGACCCGTCCTCCGTCAGTGCAATTCCTGGGCACGTCTAAGACGGATGTGCGCGGCGACAGACGAAGCTCACATCCTGAAGACCACCCGCCCCCCATCCGTGTGCGGGAAAGTGTGACAGCGAGCGTGCGCAAATTTGGAGCGAGAGCCACACTTCGAAAACCATCGCCCTTCATCCGCGCAACTGGTGGAAGTTCCAAGGATCCAGATCATACACGGCGAGGAGGTATCAGGCGAAACGCTTGGCCCGCCGTGCTGACAAGCCTGGTGGCACGACGATAAGGAGTTAGTCATAAGAGGAGGGGTGGAGAGAAGCAGGAACGAGGTGGGTGAGTGTCTGATCCACATTTTGTGATTTGTGGGTGACCATTCTGCGTTTAGGGGGGACTCTGGGGAGCTTCGGAGGTACAACGGGGAGGAAAGGCGGGGAGGGGGGTGGGAAGGGAGGAAAGCGAGGCGAGATGAGGGAATGTGAGGAGAGGGCAGCGGGGTGGGATGGTGAGGGGAGGGCGAATGAGGAAGGCGAGCGGAGCGGAGAGGGCAGGAGGAGGGGAGGGTGCCAGATGCGGAGTTGGATCGGGTCGGGGGCTGGGCACGGACCAGAGGCATCGATTGTGGGTCGCCTCCGTATCCTATTCCGCCCCCGCCTCCGCCTCATGCGCCCTCTTCGTCCGCACCGGGCGTCATTGACATCACATCATCACCACCAGCATCATGCATCATCCATTATCCTCTACCATTTCTCCTCCTCGTCCTCCTCCTCGTCCTCCTCCTCCTCCTCCTCCCCCCCCTCCTCCTCCCCTTCCCCCTCCTCATCCTCCTCTGCATCTTCCCCCTCCTCATCCTCATCCTCATCCTCATCCTCCCTCCTCCCTCCCTCCGTCTCCCTCCTCCCTCCTCCAACCTCCTCCCTCCTCCCCTCCCTCCCCCTGACGCTGACGCTGCGGGGGGTCGAAGCCTCGGCGCCATCGCTGCTCCCTCCCACCCTGACGGACGCTGGGGGGAGGCGAGGACTTGAGCTCCCAGGTCAAGGCGAGCGCCGAGCGCGCGGGACAAGGAGGGAGCGGCAGCACGGCGGGGACGGCGGGCGGAGCTGCGACGGAGCCGAGGAGAAGGGGAGGAGAGGGGGCCTGTGGAAGGCGGGCGGTGGGCCGCCCCGGGCGCGACGACGCGGAGCCACGCCGGGGCCGAGGAGGGGGGTCGAGCAGGGGGCCCGGTCTCCGCCGTGGGGAGGGCGCCTCGGCCACCGGGGCGAGCGCCGCCTCGGGCGCGGTGAGCTTGCCGTGGGGCATGCCGCGGCGCCGGCTGCGTCTCCCCGGGCGCGGGACGCGGGGCCTGCCGTGGGTCTGCCGTGGTGCCATTCCTCGGCCCTTCCTCGGCCATTCCTCGGCCATTCCTCTGCCACTCCTCGCCCATTTCTCGGCTATTCCTCGCCTCCCTGCCCCATCCCTCGGCCACGCTACATCACACGTATAACTGCGCCGCCCACAGCCGCGCTGCGCACCCGCGTCCCGAGAAGAGGAGCGCAAGGCTCCACTCCAGGCGCCCAGGTCATTCGATCCTGGAGGGCAGTGGTCATGTAGCGAATCTTCCGATTTCTCCTCCTCCTCCTCCTCCTCCTCCTCCTCTTCGTCCTCCTCGTCCTCCTCCTCCTCCTCTTCCTCCTCCTTCTCCTCCTCATCATCATCACCAGCAGCATCATCATAATCATCATCAACATCATCAGCAGCAGCAGCATTAGCATCAGCATCAGCATCAGCATCATCATCATCATCAGCAGCAGCAGCATCATCGTCATCATGATCATCGTCATCGTCATCGTCGCCGTCGTCAGCGTCAACAGCATCATCAGCATCATCAGCATCATCATCGTCATCATCAGCAGCATCAGCATCATCATCATCAGCAGCAGCATCAGCATCAGCATCACCATCATCATCATCATCAGCATCATCATCATCATCAGCAGCAGCAGCATCATCATCAGCAGCATCATTACGTTGGGCTGATATTAAGGCCAGGCGTGTTGCGTCCCTTCTCTCCCTCATCATCATAATCATCCTCCTCGTCCTCCTATTCCTCCTCCTCCGCCTCCTTCTCCTTCTGCTTCTGCTCGGTCTGGCAGTTTTCGGGCAAACTCGGGTCTCCAGTGGCCCTGCGGGACGATCCCAGAAAGCCATCGGGGAGGCGCAGCTGTTGAAGCGCATTCCGAGGCTGGAAAACCGTCGAGAACCAACGTAAGCGTCCGAAAATCTCCCCCTCCTCCTCCCCCTCCTCCTCTCCTCCTCCACCTCCTCCTTCTCCTCCCTCCCTCCCTCCCTCCCTTCCTCCCCCTCCCTCCTCCCCCTCCCTCCCTCCCCTCCTCCTCCCTCCTCCTCCCTCCTCCTCGTCCTCCTGCCTCCCTCCTCCATCATCCTCCCTCCTCCCTCCTCCCCCTCCTCCCTCCTCCTCCTCCCCCTTCTCCTCCCCCTCCTCCCTCCTCCCTCCTCCCCCTTCTCCTCCCTCCTCGCTCCTCCCTCCTCCCTCCATCCTCCTCCCTCCTGCCCCGTGCCCCCCTCCTCACGCTGCTGGTGCCGACAGCCCCTATCAGCCGGCCAGGCCCGAGCACCGGCGGGGTCACGCCTAGCGTGAGCGCCGCCACGCTGAAGGGGATGCCCGGGCAGCAAAGGACCTACAAGGACGGCCTGCGAGGGAGGAGGAGGAGGAGGAGGAGGAGGAGGAGGCGAAGGAGGAGGAGGAGGTGCCGCCCCGAAGGTCCTCTCGGGAGGACACCTTCCGGTCGCCCCGAAAATCCTCTCAAAAAAATTCCGGTCTTGAATCTGGAATTTCTGGGGCCAGAAGGAAGGAGGAGGCGGAGGAGGAGGAGGAAGAAGAAGAAGAGGAGGAGGAGGAGAAGGAGGAGGAGGAGAGGGCCACCGTCTGCAGGAAAATAACCACGTCATATACAGGGAGGACTTCTTCGACGCGGAGACGTTCGCGGCCATGAAGGCCGAGGTTCACTCGCCCTGCACCCACCAAGCCGCCTCCTGAGAGCAGCGCCAGCGGACTTGCATCCCAAGATGTGGACTCCAGAGAAAAAATGATAAGTCTCTCTGGAGGGGAAAGTCTCTAGTGGCGGGTCCGCTGCTGCTGCAGTTGCTCCATGATGGTGCCGCTTGGCAAGACAGGCAGCATTGTGCTTTCCCCTCGGGAGGCCAGCCGCTGCCGCCTCCATCTAGAGGGAGCCATGCCCACCGTAAACTTATCCTTCTCACTTCCGTGGAGGGCAGACATCGGTCCAAAAAGCACTTGCGTTTCACGTTCACGCCGCAGTCTCGGGCGTGAGCACGAGGGATCCTGGACCGTCTTGCAAGTATTGTCCGAGCAAGCAGGGGAGGAGTGCAGCGAGAGGGGCGAAGGTGAGGAGCAGGAGCACGAGCTGGAGGTGGAGGAGGAGGAGGAGGAGGAGGAGGAGGAGAGGGGGCAGGGGGAGGAGAAGAACAATGATGAGGAGGAGGAGGAGATGAATAAGGAAGGGCAGAATAAGAGGAATATTGCGAGGAAAAAGAGTAAGAGGAGGAAACCAGAAGAGGCGGAGGAACAGGAGGAGGAAGAGGCGGAGTAGGACGACGAGGGAGATGGTCGAGCAAGAGGGTGGTGGGAAGACGAAGGATGAGAAAGAGCAGAAGAGTGTGAAGGTAGGAGGGAAGGGGCAGGAAGAGAAGGAGGGGACGGGAGGAGGAGGAGGCGGAGAAGGAGTAGGGGGGAGGGAGAAGGTGACAAAACAGCGCACGTAAGACAAAACGTGGAGGTGGTGGAGGAGGAGGAGGAGGAGGAAAAGAAGAGAAGGAGGAGTTGGGCGGAATTCGGGCGAAGGAGGAGGACGACGACACGGAATGTGAGCAGCAGCAGCAGCAGGCGGAAGCACGGGCGGATGGCGAAGGGAGCGTGATTGATAGGAGGAGGGGAGGAGGAGCTTGGTCTTCTTAGGGAAACTAGCGGACGTCGACCCCAGAGGAGGAGACGGAGGAGGAGGAGGAGCTGCAGGAGGAGGGGGAGGAGGAGGGTCATCCGGAGGATCTTGCAGCCACCAGGAAGCAGGAACCAGGAGGAGGAGGAGGAGGAGGAGGAGGAGGAGGAGGACGACGAGGACGAGGAGGAGGAGGAGGAAGAGGCAGAGGCAGAGGCGGAGGAGGACTAGTAGGAAGAGGAGGAGGAAGAGCAGGAGGAGGAGGAATAATCCAGGGGCGGGCATTACACGTGTTCGCCAGGGGCCCTCGCCGACGACGTGAACCAACGGCGCCCCTGGATGCATCTATTGTTCTCCCTTGGGCTATTCGCCATGATCGTCGCCTCCGACAAGAGGCGCCCTGCGTCTATTCCACATTCCGTGTGCACCCGCGTGCAAAAGCAAGACAATGGAGCGCGTCGAGGGTATCCCGTCCGTCCTGACAGGTTCTGACTTTGGACACACGTCGGGGGCGGCCAACAGGGGGGGATGATTAAGGGGGGGAAACCATGGCCGAGCCATGATATCTCCCCAGATGCCAGGGCCCCTCTTTTCATTTTCAGCACGTCCCTTGGCCCCCCCTTGGACCGCGAACGCGCCTCGGGCCATGATTTGCAAGCCCCCCTTTGGACGCCCTCCTTTTGGACGCCCCCGAGCCCAGTACCTCCCCCCCCTCTCTAGGCCTCCCAAATGGGGTCCGAGTGAATGGTGTCGAAGGATCGCGCCGCGTCGCCGATGCATCGGCGATGCGCCTCAAAGTGGATCCCGACTTCCTTCACGCCGACGGAGCCGATGCATTGACGACTTCGCTGGTGCATCGCCGATGCATCGGCGATACGGCGCGATCTTCCGACCCCAACTACACCGAGCCAGGGATATTGGGAGGGGCGAGGGAGCTTAAGAATCAGCGGCTCTGAGCCTAAACGCCGTAGTAACCGGCGCCCCTCATCCCACCCGCTTGGGGGAGCGCGTGCTGGTAGGCGCTGCGTAGGAAGGTACCCTTTACCCAGGTTCGAACCAGAGTTTGCACATTCGAAGCGCCCCGGGATCACATTCACGAATCGAAAGGAATGGGACGGGCGCGGTAGCTTCCCGCCTCGCACCTGCACCTCAAGCGGCAGGTGGAGGTCACGGGTGGCACACGCTCGCTCTGCAGCCGTTCGATCTTTCTTCTGGGATCGCCGCCTGCCAGGAGCCACGCTCCCGCAGCACCAAAACCTCCGTCCCTTCCCCACGTGCTGGCCGGTCTCGAGATCAAACGCCATCCGTCCGCTCCGCTTTCTCAAGCTGTGGCGCAGCATAGCTGCGGTGATATGGAGTCATCACGTTAGTGGTTCGTGCCGTACAACAACATCAGCAACAACAATCAGTTTAAGACTGTTCGATCTTATCTGCTCGAGTGTCCGTTAATTTGTATTTGCCAAACCCTCGATACCCGCCCTCTTCGTGTTCGATCGTACCCCTTTTGGGGTGTATATCTTTCTTCCCTGCAGGCCGGGCCCTGGCAAGAGGCGGGACGGCCGCGGACCGTCGGCCTGGCCAGCGGCAACGCTGATCGGCGGCAACCCGACCCCAAGAGGGATGGACAGGGGACCGACCACGACGACGACGACGACGACGAGCGAAATCGAGAGCGAGAACGAGAGCGACAGCGGGGCCACGAAGGGCAGGAAGGGGGCCGCGACGGGCGACAGCGGGGCCACGGAGGGCATGCGCATGTGGCCACGAAGGACGCGAACGAGCGGGGGCCACGAAGGGCAGACCCTGCGGGGCCACAACGGGCAACGACGGGGCCACTGAGGGTAGCATCGGGGCCACGCAGGGCAGCGATGGGGCCACAAAGGGCGACAGCGGGGCCACGAAGGGCATACGTAGATCGGGCCGCAGAGGGCAAGGACGGGGCCACTGAGGGCAGAAAACGGGGCCACGAAGGGCAGCGAGGGGGCCACGAAGAGCGACACCGGGGCCACGAAGCGCATGCATATGGGGCCACGACGGGCGCGAACAAGCGGGGTCACGATGAGCATACATATACGGGGCCACGAGACAAAGCGAAGGGGCCACGAAGGGCTGCAACGGGGCCACGAAACAAAGCGCGGGGGCCACGAAGGGCTGCAACGGGGCCACGAAACAAAGCGAGGGGGCCACGAAGGGCTGCCACGGGGCCACGAAACAAAGCGAGGGGGCCACGAAGGGCTGCAACGGGGCCACGAAACAAAGAAAGGGGGCCACGAAGGGCTGCAACGGGGCCACGAAACAAAGCAAAGGGGCCACGAAGGGCTGCAACGGGACCACGAAGGGCAGCGAGATCCCGACTCCTAAGTAATATGTGAAGAGTCCTAAGCGTGAGCACGACTCCTGGGTGCCTGAGGGTCGGGAGCGCGGCGCTTGAGTAAATTGCAGGAAATTCCAGCGCAAGGGCGCTATTCTCAAGGAAATTGCAAGCAAGTTTCCAGCGAGAGCGCGACTCCAGAGCGCCGAGAGAGCGATTCCTAAATTTATTGTAAGGAAGTCCCTAGCGAGAGCGCGAATCCTGACTAAAATGCGAGGAAGTCTTTGGCGGGAGCGGGGGTCCTGGCTAAATTGTGAGGAAGTCTCAGGCGGGAGCCGTTGTTGTTGTAACCCGGGGGCCATCAAAACAGTTTGAGGAGGAAGACTGTCCCTGATAAAGACTGGGTGCGACCGCCGGGAGGGGTACTTCAATTGAAAAAAATACCATGTGCGCCGGAAGGGGGTCAACAATAATCATTATTCTGTAGTGAGAGCTCAACAATAATAACGGTCAACAACAACGGCAACAACAGCAACAGCAACAGCAACAGCCACCACCACCACGAATAACAACAGCAACAACAACAACAACAACAATCAGTTTAAGACTGTTCGCTCCAATCTGCTCACGTGCCAATCAGTACGTATGTCCCAAACCCTCGGTACCCGCCCTCGTCGTCTTCGATCGTATCCCCTTGGTGGTATATCTTCCTTACTTGCCACGTCTATTTAGTGCAGTCCCTCAAACAAGGGAAGAGAGGACGGGTGGAAGGAGGAGGGAGAAGAATGGAGCACGAGAGAACTTAGCAAGAGGAGGGCAAGGAGCAGAAAACAAGTGGTAGAACTAGACGGGCAGATCGGGTGGGCAGACCCACAGCGGGCAGGTCGGGAAGGCGGGCCCAGGCGACGAGGTCGAGCAGGTGGGTCCTCCATGAATCGCGAGGAAGTCTCGAGCGATAGCGCGATTCCCAAGTAAACCGTGAGAAAAGCCAGCGTCGGCCACGAAGGGCATAAAATCCGAGGCCACAGAGGACAGCGACGGAGCCGCTGAGGGCAGCGCCGGGGCCACGAAGGGCAGCGAGGGGGCCACAAAGGGCGACAGCGGGGCCACGAAGGGCATGCATATGGGGCCACGACGGGCGCGTGCGAGCGGGAGCCACGAAGGGCATTCGTATACGGGGCCACAAAGGGCGACAGCGGGGCCGAGGGCAGGAAGGGGCCACGAAGGGCAGCGAGGGGGCCACGAAGGGCGACAGCGGGGCTACGAAGGGCATGCGTATGGGGCCACGACGGGCGCGTGCGAGCGGGAGCCACGAAGGGCATATAATGCGGGGCCACAAAGGCCAGCGACGGGGCCACTGAGGGCAGCAACGGGGCCACGAAGGGCAGCGAGCGAAAGCGGGCGAAGGGCAACGAGCGGCGACTGCAGTCATTAACGGGTTGGTCTGATTCCTGAGTGTCGAGGGCGCGGCGTCTGAGTAAATTGCAAAGAAGTCCCACGCGAGAGCTTGATTTCTGCATAAATTGTGAGGAAATCCCGCGCGAGAGCGCGATTTGGGAATACATCGTTGGGAAATATCAGGCGGGATCCGCTGTTGTCGTAAACCAGGGGCCAACAACATACAGAATTCTGAAATTCACGGTTATCCCTGATAGAAAAACAAGGTGCGAGCCCCGGGAAGGGCACTTCAATTGGAAAACGCAATGTGCCCCAGAGGGGGGTCAACAATTATCATCAACAACAGCAACAACAACAACAAAACGTCGTGCTGGACAGTTTCCATTCCCTGGCCACGTCGAGCCGCGGCCTGGTCGCCCGCCTTGGCCGCTGTGCACACCTCTTTCCGCGAGCATCCGCGACCGCGGCCGCACATGGCGGCGGAGACCCGCCTCCTGCGGACGCACAGCCCCCCGCTCCATCTCCAGGGCCTCCTCCGCGATGTCGGTGGGCAGCTGGATGCCAATGGCCACCACCCTCACGACACCATCCGCTTCAGCGTTGTTGCCCATATTTGGACCCGGCTGGGGGCCTGAGGTGTCCCAACCTTGGAAATTGGCCAGCAGGAAGGGCGAGCGAGCAGGTTCGTGGCTCTGGGTTCGGGGAAGCTTGCTGCCGCTGTAGGCCTCTGGGCGACGTTTTCGGGCCCCAGGAACTTGAAAAACGGATCCGGAGTGAAGAAATGCACAGCTGGCCTCATCCCCCCCTCCGCACCGACTTTTTCGTGTCCCAACCAAGATCCTTTGGCCACCTCCAACGGCCACCGCCCCCGCGACCTTACCCGCTTCAGTGTTGCACCAGCGAGCTCCGTAGCCAGCGTCTTGGAGTGCCACCTCGTCAAGGTCCAAAGTAGCTTTCAGCGTTCGCCAGCACCACATCGCCAGCCCCAAACAACCGTCGCAGCTCCCACCATGGGTCCGCGTGAGAGGCTGGCACCCGACGCCTCCGGCCCATCCGTGCTAATTTCCTGACCGCTTGCGCTCTGTCCGTGATGAGTGATAGCCACCAACCCACATGCGGAGCTCCTGAGGCGTTTGTGGCCCCAATGCGGCCTCGCGGAGGCGACCCCGGCGAACCACAGCCTCCCCTACTCGGAAACACGTCCAGGACCATTGCCGTCCACCATGTGGAGGAGGAGGAGCAGGAGGATTCGTTTTGGTTACGCACTTTGACTGCAGAGGGACGTGGGGGGGGAGGAAAGAAGGAAGGAACAGGTTGGAGGAGAAAGAGGAAGAGGAGGACATAACATAATCTCAGAGGGTCTTTAATGCTAACGGGGACCCCCCAAAGCTCTCGGCTCCCAGTTAAACTCGTCATTCCCCTCCTCGCCCTTCCCTTCATCATCATCGGCCGCCAGGAAACATTTTCCCAGTATTGTTGGGGTCCCAATCCGTCAATAAGCCCGCGCAGCAACTAATTATATTATCATCGTGAGGTAAAGACCTTCTGAGGTTAACAGAATGCTCGCGGAGTCCTGCGTCAACGCACCGCTACGCTACATCAAGACGGAATGTGGAGGAGGAGGGGAAGGAGGAGTGCGGTAGCCGGAGGAGGAGGAGGATATGGAGAGCAGTAAGAATTTGAATAATGCAAAAACGCTAAAGAAATCGACGATGAGAAGAAGGAGGGGCAGGCTGGAAGGAGGAGGAGGAGGAGGAGGAGGAGGAGAGCCTTCGCTTTCCCGCCAGCAGGTGCAGCGCTTGTGGCGGTCGCGGGACCTGGAGCCGAACTGTAACCTGGATGGCCGGAACCGGTTGGGCGGCTACGTGCCCGCGTCCTCCCTCGTCCTCCTCCCCATCATCACCAACGACAATGACTGATGAATGTTATCATCATCACCAGCATTATCATCATCGTCATCCTCATCGCCATCATCATCAGAATCAGAATCCGAATCATCATCATCAGCATCATCATCGTAGTATCCTCGTCGTCGTCATCGTCATCGTCATCATCATCATCATCATCATCATCATCATCATCATCATCAGCATCAGCAGCATCAGCATCAGCATCAGCATCAGCATCATCATCACTGGCATCGTAACCATCAGCAGCAGCATCTTCCTTTTGCACGATGAACGGGCCCTCTGACCGCACAAGCCGCCGTGATCCTCCTCGTCGTCCCTCTCCTCCGCCAGTGCCCTGCCCGTGCTCGTGCCCGAGGAGGCCGCCGAGATCGCTGGCCCTGCTGACGGCGGCGGTCTCTCGATGGCCTGGCCCGCACGGGCGTCCAGCGCACGGCCCCGCCCGGTGCAGCTCGGCCCTCCTGGCCAGGCAGACGTTCCAGTCGGCGGCGCGCAGAGGTCGGTCCCACGCAAGAGCGACCCTTCGCCGGAGTGACCTTTGGTGCGGGCCCATTGGGGTCCCCTGGTCGCCGAGTGCGATGCGATGGTAGCGTCTGGGCGTTTGTGTTTGGTCCCCGCGCGGCCCCCAGAAAGCCGCGCAGCGAAGGTCACTCTTGCCCAGGGTCACTCTTGCGTGTAGCCGAAGAGGGTGGAAGTGACAGGGGGGCAGGCCTTCTCAGAGGGCGGCGGAGCTTCTCGGAAGCCCTGCGGCCCTCTAAGGAGCCCTCTGGGGCTTCTGGTAAAGGCTTACGGCAGGTTCGCGTCGTGTCGGCGCACCGCGACACCGCCGCGGGCGTTCGAGGTTGAACGCCGCCTGTGGCCAAGACGCGGCCAGTATGGAACGATCTGACGACGGGGAAGCCGCCGGTCGTTCAAGGTTGAACGATCCAGGCGGTGTCAGAAACCAACGCTGGGGTCGTCACGAAACGGACCTGTCGCAGAGAGCGTCTCAGAAGGCCGCAGGCCTCCCGAGTCTTCTGAGGAGGCCCTCCCCGTTGCACTTCCCCCCGGGGCGCGCCGCAGCCCGTGCTCCCGAGGCCCGCCGAGGGCGTGCTCGAAAGCGCCTCCTCGGGAGGGCGTCGGGGGCATCGGAGCGTGCTGGGCGCGGCTGGCGGCCTCGTGCTCGAGGGGGGCAGGCAGGGGGAGGAGAGGGGCGGAGGAGGTCAAGGATGAGGAGGTGAAGGCAGCGGAGACGAAGAGGGAGAAGGACTGGGGAAGACGAGAGAGGCAGAGGAGGAGGATGAGGCGGAGGAGGAGGAGGAGGAGGCAGGGTAAGTGAGGAGGCGTAGAGGGTCAGGGAGCGATGGGGGGGAAGGGGAGGAAGGAGCGGGGAGGAGGGGGCAGAAGAGGGGAAGGTCCGCCTTGCACGGGCACGTGAGCGCCGAAGACTTCTCCAGCGAGTGCCGAGCGCGCGCCATTTTGAGTCCCAAATCTGGTTAGGGGCATGCCGGGCTGCATGCTTCGAGCCTCAAAGAGTCGAGAGTTTGCTCGGGCCCCGCCCTGGAGCTCCGCTTCGGTTTGCTGACGGCGACGCCGTCGGCGGCCACGGCGACGGCGGCGGCGGTGGCGCTGGCGGTGGCGACGGCGACAGCCGAGACGGCGGCGGCGGCGGCGACGGCGAGGACGGCGAGGACGACGACGAGGGCGACGTTGGTCTGACCAGCGACCCCCTCCACGCTGAGGGTTCATTGAGTGCGCCCATCTTGTGCATTGTCGCTCACCTCATCGATCTGATCCTGGTGCATCCGTTGCAGACCTCACGCGCGTGGTATCACTGTGCAGGTACTTGACATCAATCCCCAGGACACCAGCTTGTATAGGTTGATCTACGGCAACGAGGCCTTCCGCCGATGGGTGACCGATGTCAACAACGAGGATCCCGATTGCATTTCGTTTAAGTTGTTGCTTTACCTTCCTAATCATTATGCTCATACATCCTTCTCCCACTCCGCCTCCTCCTGTTCTTCCTCAGCAAGTCTGGCTTCTCAGCTTCTCCTGCCCTTCCCGACTCTGGCTCCTTCTGCTCTACATCCTCATCATCATCAGTTTCCTCCTCTTCCTCCTGCCCTCCTCCTCCTCCTCCTCCTGCCCTCCTCCTCGTTTTCCTCTTTTTCCTCATTCTACTCCTCGCCCCGAGAGGTCCCAAAAACCGCCTCAGATGCACCCACACCCAGGACGGTCCCAAGAAGATCCTAGGAGAGCCCGAAGGGTTTCAAGAGGCTCCCAGGAGGGCCTGACGACACCCCGACAGACACTCGAAACTGCCACAGAGCTTCAACGGCCCCACGACAGCCCCAACGGATTATTGTTACAGTTGTCTTAGACGTCCCGTAGAGCTCCTTGAGAACAACCTTAAAACATTATGTGTGATTGTCTTCAAAACTCGTGGTGTAATGCTCTGCTGACCTCTTACAAGTTTGACCCATACTACGTTTCGGCAGGAAGGGCTCGTTGCAGATGCGGTCGACTAGAACCGAAGCGAGTGCCAAGCGCGCTCGCGTGGCTCTAATATAGAACATCAAATGCGGAGAAGTCGAAGGGACCTGAGAACACTCCATGTTGTGCCTCGCGGCACGGTGGCGGATTCAGCTCAATATGCGAATGTGTGAGTTGGTTACGTTGAGGACATGGTACTGTATTTGCACGCGCTTGATCGGTGCACGCGCAAAGCTCAAGGGAGCAATGACTGTACAAAAAGGCACTTGATCAGAAGATGGGTAACGCCAGCGGCGCGCGAAGGATCTCTGGGCAGGATGCGGAACTGACTGGCGGAGAATACCGCATCAATATACACACTTGTGACTATTCTGTCATTAACGATTTCCGAAGCGATTGGAGAGAATGGCACCACTGGGCTCGTCAGTATAAGCAGCGGCCTATGTTGCAAGTCATGTTGGGGAGCGTTGACGCGACTACATCAGCCGAAGAATTGGCAGGTGCGTTCGCATGTTCGATAAGATGTGATGCCGTCTGCATTGTAATTGCCCGCCCTCTGACATGATGGATCTGTCTTGGCTGACACAGTGAGGCATGACCGTCTTGGAGATGCTCTTTGCCATGGAACTTCCAAGTTGGGCCAGCACGTGGAGTTTCAGTCGTGTGGTGCTGGGTGGAAGACGACCGCGCAGATTGGCCATACAGTCCCTCGCAGGGGCGTCGCGGCTGCGTCGCGTTGGCGGATGTCTCGCTAAGCGACCTCTTAGGGCGGGGATCTCCTTCGAGAAATCCCGATCGAGAGGCCGACAGGGACAGCAACCCAGCGGGGCGCTCGTCCTGACGGGTTCCGCAGATCAGGATGCCGCTGGATTCCGCGGGGCTCCGCAGGGTCCTTCAGGATTCGACAGGGTCCCTCTGGATGCCTCAGGGCGTCTCAGGGTTCTTCAGGAATCCTCCGGCTTCCCCAGGAATCCTCCGGATTCTTCGAGATTCCTCCTGATTCTGTCGACGCCTCCAGCATCGCCTGGAGGGCGGGGAAGATTTATCTCGCCCGCACCGTCGTTCGGTTGGCGCTCCGCTGAACGGTCCGACCAATAGTCACTCGGAGCCTGACGGTAGTCGGGAGACGAGAGAGAGAGAGAGAGGAAAAAAAAAAAAACAACAAAAAAAGAGAGAGAGAGAGAGATGGAGATGATGAGAGAGAGGGAGGATGGAAGAGGAAGAGAAAGAAAGAGAGAGAGAGAGAGGCGGAGGGCGATACAGAGAGAGCGAGGGGGAGAGGGATCTATCTATCTACATATATACTGCCCTTCGGTCCACCCCGCCACTGTGCCTGGGCTGTGGGTATGAAGCATATTGGATGTTCGTTGGGATCTCGTGGGAGGCCTCTCGGGGGCCTCTTGGAGGCAGTTTGAACGCCTCTTGGGTGCCGTTTTCGGGCCTCTTAGGGGCCTCTTTTGTGCCTATGTGGTGCCCTCTTGGGACGTCTTGAGCGCCACTTGGGCCGTCTTGCGGCCGTCTTGGGCTATTTGAGGCTCTCTTAGAGGCCTCTTGGGGCGGTCTTGGGGACCTCTAGGGCCGTCCGGGAGCGTCGGGGAGCCAAAAAGGCGAGAAAGCTGAAAACCTTCAATAACCGAAGGACAATCAATCAGTTTGGCCTCTCGGGGGCGTCTTGGAGACCTCTTGAGCCGTCTGGGGGCCATCTAAAGCGTATTGGAGAGATCGTTCGGCAACTCGGGGCCCTCCTGAACGTTTTGGGGCATCTTGGGGCCCTCTTGGCCCGTCCTGTGGCCCCCTTGGCTCCGAAAAAATTAAGTGACATGAGGCGACAAGCCCCAAGAGATTTCGAATTTTGGGGTCCGGGCCTTCAAAGCCTCTTCAGGACAGGACTGAGGCTCCAGGAATTTCGCAAAGGACCTGAGGACACGCCCACTCCGTGCCCAGAGGCACGGTGGTGGATATTACATCTATAGATACATACATATAGAGAGCGTGATCATCTTGCCGCCATCTCCCGTGGCGATTTCCTCGCGCTTCGATGGACGAGGCTCTCTCGGCCACTTCTGAGCCTCCCGAGCCGCCCGCATGACCTTCCACTGCGACTTCTGCTTGCATCGATACCCCTCCTCCTGCTCCCACCTCCTCCATCTCTCCTCCTCCTCCTCCTCCTCCTCCTCCTCCTCCTCCTCCTGCACCCTCCTCCTCCTACTTCTCCTCCCTCTTCCTCCTCCTCCTCCTCCTCCTCCTCCTCCTCCTCCTCCTCCTCCTCCTCCTCCTCCTCCTCCTCCCCCCTCCTCCCCTCCCTCATCCTCCTCCTCCTTCTCCTCCTCCTCGTCCTCCTCTTCTCCTCCTCTCCTCCTCCTCCTCCTCCTCCCTCCTCCTCCTCGTCCTCCTCCTCCTTCTCCTCCTCCCCTCCTCCTCCTCCTCCTCCTCCTCCTCCTCCTCCTTCTCCTCCTCCTCCTCCTCCTCGCGTTCCCATGATGGCCCAGGTCAAACTCGGTGTACGCTCGGCTCGGTCCAGACGGTTCGGGTCAGAACGTTGTTTAGGCCGCTCCAGCCGGTTCGGTTCTCGGATCTCTGGTTCGGCCGATTCGGTTCAAGACCCAGTTTTCGAGCTTCGGGTCGTTTGCGGGCTGCGTCCTCGCTCCTCCTCCTCCTCCTCCTCCTCCTCCTCCTCCTCCTCCTCCTCCTCCTCCTCCTCCTCCTCGGCCATCACATGTTAAATTGTCGTCCTTGCTCTGGTTGCGTCTCTGCAGGGCGACATGTGGCCGTCGGACTTCCCCATCGAGGTCCGCGAGTATGGGCTGGAGAGCAAAGGCCGGCACTGGGCCTGGTGTGCTTCCCCCCAGAGCCAAGCAGCTCCAACACCACCCAGGGCGAGCGTCGTTGTTAAGCGCGGAGGATCGACGTTGGTAAGTACATAAGGCTTCCGTCGGGAGCTCATTTGTGAGCCAGCTTGTGCCGCTGCAAGAAAAATTAACGAGCCCACAAGGTGGGATTGTGCACATCCCGCTTCGTGCTGCCAGTGTAACCATGCTGTGAGCATCTGGCCGCGTTGCTGGGGCCACGCTGGCTGGGACCAGCGTGATCCAATTTGGCCTTTGATTTCGCAGAAGGCTGCGACAAGCCCAAACACGTCCACTGAGGAGGAGGAGGAGGAAGAAGAACAAGAAGAAGAAGAGGAGGAGGAGGCGCCAGCATGGACTGCACTTCTCTTGGATGCGCTTCTTGGAGCGCCGGCGAGACGAGCCCGCCAGCGCAAGAAGGATCACCACCTCCTTGCGCGCTAGGTCTCAGGGCCAAAGCTCAGCATCGCTTAAGGGACCCCTATCCCCATCCCCATCCCCATCCAGACCCCCAGTTGCGGATATACCCCTCGAAACCCGAAGGGAACGGCCTACATTCCCATCTAGGGGGGCAAATCGGCCAGTGGGGCCCAGGCCACGCCCGTGGGGATGGGGATCGGTTAAACGATGCTCAGAAGCAGGATCTTTTTTGTTTTTCGGATGGGCTGCGCCTCCACACACTACCGAGCTGGCGCTCCTGGGACAACCTGGAAAAACTTCCCACGCCAGGCTATTCGCCTGCGTGGCAGTGCGGGGCGCCGCGGCTCTTATTCGGACACCGGGACAGGCCGACAAAGAAACGCGGGCCAGGCAAGGGGCAGAAACGAGCAAGAGAGCGAGGAGCCGAGGAGCGAGAAGGGGAGGGGGAGAGGGAGGGAGGACGACAGAATCGGAGGGGATCTCCACTCCGGCGACCTACACGTCAGCGCCACACAGCAGCAGAAACCCACCCCTGGCAACCAGGGGCACAGGAAGGGGGGGGCTGCGTCGGCATGGCCGGCCACGGTCCCCCCCCCCCCCCAAAGCACCCGTGCTGCAACGGGGCAACCTTGGCCGTGCATTGGCCTGGAGCAGCAGCATGCACACCAGTGCGATTCAGCTCCTCCTCCTCCTCCTCCTCCTCCTCCTCCTCCTCCTCCTCCTCCTCCTCCTCCTCCTCCTCCCTCCTCCTCCTCCTCCTCCTCCTCTTCCTCCTCCTCCTCCTCCTCCTCTTCCTCCTCCTCCTCGGCCATCACATGTTAAATTGTCGTCCTTGCTCTGGTTGCGTCTCTGCAGGGCGACATGTGGCCGTCGGACTTCCCATGTGGCCGTGGAGCAGCAGCATGCACATCAGTGCGATTCAGCTGAGCAGGACCGTGAGGAAGTCCGTCAACAGCAACAGCGTCGCCCCGACTTCGGCAGCCAGAGTACTCAGCACAAGGAGGGGGCCCTTCTCTGGCATAGCCGTCGACGGCACCCTCCCAGCGCGACTGCTGCAGAGGAGCGACCGTGGCCGTAATTACCTGAGCATGTAGCGCCTGGCTGGCCAGGGCTCAGCAGAGGCCCACTGTCAGCACCAGGAACGTGGGAGTCGGAACGCAAAAGCAACGGTTGCACCCCACCTTCAGCACCAGAGGCACAGGACGGAGCCCCATCGCCATGGCCGACAACAGCATTATTCTGGCACCTTTGCTGCAGTAGGGCCCCTGCGGCCGCACCTAGACTTGAAATGTCATCCTGGGCAGGGCCAGGGCGACTGGGATGAGTGAGAGAAATTAGCAGCGGATGCGCCCCACCGTCGGCAGCAGAGGTACAGGAAGGGCCCCCGTCGGCATGGCCAACAGCCGCACTTTTCCAGCACTTTTGCAGCAGTGGGGCCACCGTGGTCGTGCGTAGACCTTGAGCGTCTGCCTGAGCATGGGCAGGAAGACGCGGAGGAGGCCCATCGCACCGTAGATCGGCATGTCCCCGCCAGCGAGACGAGAATGAAGACCATGAGCAGAGGTCCTGCTGCTTGGCGTGCAAGCCGCACTGAGGGCTGGGCGCGCTCGGGAGCCCAGAGTGGCCGACCGCCTCCCAGTCACCCAGCTGTCGGTGCGGCCGGAACAGGAGCCGCCTCGCGGACCATCGAGCTGGGCTTGCAAGCGCCCGCGCGACCTTGTCGGCACCCAGAAAGGCGTGAACCTTTCTCGTGATGTCTGACTTTTGAGCGCACTCGTGGATGCGGTCGCTACACTCGTGAATGGCTGGCCGCTCGACCGTCATTCAGCTCAGCCCACCCCCGCTAGGCTTTGCGGTCAGCAGCAGCTGGGCTCTCGGGTCATTCGCGCCCCACATCGGCGCGCATGGCGCGTCGTTCCGCTGCCGTCGCTCGCGACCGCATGGAGGGAAGGAGCAGGGACAGGGGTAGTGGGCGGGCGAACGGACAGCTGGAGCCCAACATGGGTGCTCCAATTTTCATCACAAGAGGGTGCACCACCCTCCCAGGCGGGCCATCCCATAGCGCCCCCCAGCCGGGGGATCCCCCCCCCGACCTCTTGCCCGGGCCCCCGCCTCGAATCCTCCCTCAGACAGCTCGAGCCCGACCCCCGGCCCAAGCCAGGCCTCCCCCGTCCGCATGTCCCAGGCAGGGCGTGCACTGCGGGTTTCGGCAGGGCTTCGCCAGGTCATCGGCGAGGGGTTCCAGGTCGTTGCCCGGTCGCCGCCAGTGGGGGCCTCGTGGGCGCTTCGTGCGCCGGCGTGAGCTTCCCATTTTTTCGCCCGTGGGCGCGACCCGCAGGCGCCTCGCGCGCTGGCATGGGCGCCGGGGTTCTCGCCCAGTCGCCGCCGGGGGCGCCTCGTGGGCGCCTCGTGTGCCGGCCGTGCCACGCAGCTTGCGCCACACAGCCCGCACTGCGAGGCCGATGCCACATGGCCTGCACCCACACGGCTTGTTCCGCACGGCTTGCACCGCATGGCCTCGCTGCTCGGGGCCCACGCTGGCCAGCAGCAAGAATCCAGAGTAGCCCAAGCCCGCCGAGCTTTGCCGTCAGCAGCAGCTGGTCTCCAGGGGCGCTCGCACCCCGCATCGACGCGAATGGCGCGTCGTCACGTCGCCATCGTTCACGCCCACATGGAGGGAAGAGGAGGGACTGAGGGGGAGTGGCCGGCCGAATGGACATGTTGAGCCAAAATGACTACGGAGGAGGAGGAGGAGGATAATTCTTGAAGATGCCGTTGGTTTTCGGGGGATCCTGGACAGGAGGGAAGGGAAAGGGGGGTAGAGAGTTGAAAGACTACGCGTCCGAGGAGGGTCAAAACGGAGGCCCCACTCCCAGCGATGCAGCTTAGACAGGGCGTCGCAGATCTTGTCACCACGAGTCTCTGGGGCCCTGCGAGCGCTGGATGCGTTGCTGATCGGGCTGGCTTCTGGTGTAGGTAGGAGATCCCAGAACCCCCCCAACGCGATCTGTCCACAGCATGGACTTCGGGAGGTCTCGACCACTCCCACTGGACCAGCTTGTCCGTCCTGAGCCGTTTTCTGTTACGGCCCCCGGGGCCCGTGAGGGCCGCCAGAGGTCGAACATGGCGAGCAACCAAAAGCAGCAGCAAAAACAGAGCAGCTTCGCGACGCGAGATCGTCTGTCCACGACGCCAGCATGATTCGTTCATGACGACTCAAGGATGAGGATAGCAAACATTATGCGTGTTCACAGTGTGAAGAAGTTTGGGACGGCCAAGTACGATAAGAGGTCCGATCGCCCAAAGGCATGGGATGCCACCCGGACCTCCAGATGTACGCGGTCGACAAGAAAGATTTGGAGGAGCTGACCGCGCCCCCTCCCGCACGCGCGGGAGTGCGCGCACGAGGGAGGATAGCGTCGTTTGGATGTTCTGCTTGGTGGCGCCACCCGCCTCTGCCCCCCCTGTGGGCATGCGGTGGCCCAAGTTGCCTGTGGCGCGGACGACTGGGCGATTGCGTTGGTTATTGTCGAGTAGGCAGCAGGGAAGAGGAAAGAGGGAGGAGGGAGGAGGGAGCAGGGAGCAGGGAGCAGGGAGGAGGGAGCAGGGAGCAGGGAGCGGGGAGCAGGGAGCAGGGAGTAGGGAGGAGGGAGGAGGAGGAGAAGGAGGAAAAAGAGAAGGAGGAGAAGATGAGCAGGAAGAGGGGAGGCAGGAGGATGAGAAGGCCGAGAAAGTAGAAGGAAGGGTGTACGCGGTTGACAAGGAGGACTTGGAGGAGCTCACCGCGCCCGCTCTCGCAAGATTCTGCTCCTGAGGGGCGAACGACAGCCGGCGGCGACCGCGAGCACCTACGAGGAGGAGGAGGAGGAGGAGGAGGAGGAGGAGGAGGAGGAGGAGGAGGAGGAGGGAGGAGAGGAGGAGGAGGAGGAGGAGGAGAAGAGGAGGGAGGGAGGGAGGGAGGGAGGGAAGAGGATGGACGGAGGGAGGGTGGGAGGGAGGGAAGAGGAGGGAAGAAGGAGGGGAGAGGAGGGAGGGATAGAGGGATTAGGGAGGGAGGGAGGGAGAGAGGGAGGGGAGGGAGGGGAGGGAGGGGAGGGGAGGAGGAGGAGGAGGAGGAGAGGGAGGAGGAGGAGGAGGGAGGAGGAGGAGGAGGAGGAGGGAGGAGGAGGAGGAGGACGAGGAGGGAGAGGGAGGAGGAGGGAGGAGGAAGAGGAGGAGGAGGAGGAGGAGAGGAGGAGGGAGGAGGAGAAGGAGAGGGAGGAGAGAGGGAGGTAGGGAGGGAGGAGAGAGGGAGGTAGGCAGGAAGGAGGAGGAGGAAGAGGGTCGAAGATCGAGGATCGAGGTTCGAGGATGGAGGGTTGGAACGCGCTTGGCCTCCCAGGGCCCCTGGGAGGCTCCCAGGGACCTCTGGGAACCTCTCCAAGGAACCAGGGAAGAAGGAGGAGGACGAGGAGGGGGGAGGAAGGAAAAGGACGAGGACGAGGAGGAGGAGGAGGAAGAGGAGGAGGAGGAGGAGGAGGAGGAGGAGGAAGTGGAGGATGAGGAGGAAGAGGAGGAGGAGGAGGAGGAGAAGGAGGAGGAGAAGAAGGAGAGGGAGGAGTAGGAGGAAGGAAGAAGAAAGGAGGAGGAGAAGGAGGAGGAAGAAGAAGAAGAACAAGAAGAAGAAGAAGAAGAAGAGAGGAATGAGTTAGTTTCCCAAGGTTTTCGATGGGGGCGGCAGAGGTGTTTGGAAAATGATGTGAGGCGCCAAGTGTTGCAGATTAGTTCACGCTCCCTGGCTCAGAAAATAGGGAACTAAAATCGTACAGCTGGTGTTACTTCTTCGCCGTCCTCCTGACCAGCTCCCTTCCCTCTGTCTTCTCCCCTTCCTCCCTTCTCCATCCCCCCTCCCCCTTCCTTAATCGCGGCGCAAGATATTCCCTCGGAAAGGCGCACCTGGCGTGTCATCTGACCTTCTCATCCGTCTTTCCCCCCTCTCGGCGAGCGCGTTCCCTCCTCCTCCGCCTCCTCCTCCGCCTCCTCCTCCTCCTCCTCCTCCTCCTCCTCCTCCTCCTCCTCCTCCTCCTCCTCCTCCTCCTCCTCCTCCTCCTCGGCTGTCCCAACCCAAAGGCCCGCTACATCCTCTCGTTTCTTCACGCTGCTAGCCCCGTGCCCCCCCTCCGCCGCTGATGGTCATGCTCTGCTGCGGTTCGCCTCCCCTGTTTCGCCCATCCTCGTGGATGATGCGTTTGTTCGTTGTGTTGCAGCTGGGCTTGAGGGAGGGAGGCTGTTGAATCGAGAGAGGGAGTTCGCGCATCGAGATGCGAGGGCCGAGGTTCGAGGATCAAGGTTTTCGAACGTTTCTGATCCTTTTCTGGGCCTCGGGGGGCCTTCAGAGGCCTCTGGAGACCTTGGCGAACCCCTAAGAGAGGAGAAGGAGGAGGAGGAGGAGGAGGAGGAGGAGGAGGAGAAGGCGGAAGAGGAGGAGGAGGAGGAGGAGGAAGAGCAGCAGCCGCGGTAGCCATTTTGGTTGTGGTGATACGCGGTCCAAACCATTTCCCTGGCAGGCGCAAGGCACATCGCATTCGGTAACCTACCTTCATGTCTTGCTTTACGTGCTCGCAACCACACGACATGAATGGTAATGCTCATGTTTAGCCTTGTACCAACAAGCGATGCGGATATAAAGGCAACTTCAGATGGAGAACGGTTTGTCGGATCTGTGGCACCGAACCCAGCAGGCCCAAGCATACCGAGCAGCGCGACCCCGCAGGCAAGTGGAAGGATGGTCCTCCTCGGTCTGGGCCTCCTGCTCCTGACTTGTCTGAGGAACTCACTGCAGTGTATGCTAAGATGCCCTCCGAAGATTACGCAGTCGTGTCTAAAGGATGCAGCCTGGAGGCTGGCGATGTCGTGCCTGCTGCTCGAGCCGCTCGTCAGGCATTCGATGTTGTTCAACGAAAGCTCGAGCAAGCTCAAAGCAAGTATGACAGGGCGGCGGGTGCCGCGGCCAAAACCATGCAGCACATGCAGCAGTGCGCCACTGATTTGGCTGAGTGCAAGGCTAAGGCGGACGAGGCTGCAGCCAAGGCAGCTGCAGCCTACGCAGCCATTGGCAGGATGTTTCCCCAAAATTTTGGCCTCGGTGCGATTATATAGCCGTGACCTGGCCAAAAGAGGGGCACAAACTTGTACCGAGTAGTTTTGGCCCAAGTCTCGATTTACCGGTCGGCAACCCACCCTTGAACAGACATGGACGCCCCCTGAGCCCATGGCAGGGAGGGAGGCATCGTTGGGAAATCCAATGGCACATGACCTTTCTGCCACTACGTTGCATCGCATCCAAGTGCGTGGTCATGAAGTCCACAACCACAGGTGCAAAGGATTTACATTGGTACCGAGAGACTCTGACTGGCAACCTTTTGGTCCAGACCAGACCTCCCGCTGCGCGAGCGCAGTGCCGCGGGGGCACCAAGATTGTTTGAGCCCTAAGCCCCCAATCAGCCTGGCATATATCGTCACAGGTGACTGAGGGGACCGGTGTGCAATTCTGGAGCGGCACCACTTGCACATCCTGGCCCTCCACAGTAGCGGCGACGTTCGCTGCTGCTGCGGCTGGCAGCGGCGGCGGCGGAGGATGGGGAGGAGGTACGGGGGGGAACGGCAGGATTTATCGCGTGGCGCCAATGCCGGTGACGAAGTCCGGCTGACGCAGAGACCGTTTAAATGTGAACAGCAACGCCGCCTTTGTAGGCGCCAGCCTTGGGAACAACGGGAGCGCTTGGACCACATACTTCAGATATCGACGCAGCGATTCCGACTCCTCAATCCAACCAGCGACCTCCGAGCCCCACGGCTGCGCTAAGGTGAGGACCTCTTTCTTAGCGTAGCTGTCTGCAAAAAGTTGTTGCCGACCGTTTGCTGCCACTCGAGGGACAAATGTGGAAGGTCGTCAGGGCTCGCATGGGCCGTAACCTTCCAAATCTGGAAATCATGGGTCCACGAGGGCAAACCCCGAATCTGCGCGTGGAGCCCCTGCATAGACGTCTTATCTCGTCGCAACTTGGGCCCACGGCTCGTCTGCCATCTTTACAAGGCCGAGGAAATCGGAATATATTAAAGCCACACGGGGGCAGAGCTGCATCACTGCCAAGACGGCGATACTTTCAGCAGCCAGTGAGGCTTGGGGGTAGTCGACTCCTACCGCCCCCCACAACGCAGCAAATAGATCTCCTGCCGGTGTGACTTTCACTACAGCCCAGCCGGCTGCATGGAAGGTCACGGGGCCGTCCTTAGAGCAGGAGCCATCCGTGAAAACTTCTTTTGTGCATGCCTCCTCGACCGAGAGGCCGTCTTGCAGACACCAATACTGATGCGCGTCCGTGCCCAAACCAGCCGGCGGAGTGGCCACGACCTCAGGCCGTTCTTGGAAGCCACAAACGAAAGGAAAGTTTCGATGCGGGTCCGAAAGCACAACCTTGTCCGCTTCAGTGAGCAGTTCGTCTCGGAGCTGGCGGGTGCATGGGCAGTGGCGCAGCCTGTGCGAAATAGAATCGGAGGGCCCTCCGCAAATGCATCTGGAGTCCACTTCGTCGTAACCCACCTGTCGAAGCTGGTGCGCCGTCCACAGAGACTGACATACAAAATACAATTGCAAGCCACACCCGTGGCGCGATAGGCTGCACTGTGCAATGAGGCGCCTTGCTATGCTGAAGTCTAACTGCGCGTCATACGGAAAGCCTATTTTCTGGGCGATGGTCGATGCGTTCGCTTGCGCCCATTGCCCTTGACGCTTCAACTCCAAGAGCTTGGGGGAGAAAGCCGTCAGGGGCCAGCGTCGGCCAGCCAGGTCCTGGAAGATGAGCGGAGTATGGAGGTTCACCCTATACGTCTCAGAGAGTACTGGAGCACCCAGAGCAGAGTTTTCCTGGGCGAACTGGAGAAGAAGAAGAAGAAGAAGAAGGAGGAAGAGGAGGAGGAGGAGGAGGAGGAGGAGGAGGAGGAGGAGAGGGCGGCATCCGACGGATCGTATCGCCTTCAGCTTGGCAGGTCGTCAGGAGGAGGAGGAGGAGGAGGGAGGAGGAGGGGAGGAGGAGGAAGGGAGGAAGAGGAGGAGGAAGGAGGAGGAGAGAGAGGAGGAGGAGGAGCAGACGGAGCGCCTGTCAGGAGGAGGAGGAGGAGGAGGAGGAGGAGGAAGAGGAGGAGGAGGAGGAGGAGGAGGAGGAGGAGGAGGGGGAGGGGCCGAGGAGGCAAAGGATTGGGGATGTACCTTCCGGGCATGTCTCTTGTGGAGCTCGAGGGAGCGACACGACGTGCGAGCGGACTGACAAGGAGGAGGATGAGGAGGAGGAGGAGGAGGAGGAGGTTCAGACGCTATAACCCTAAGATTAAAGTCCGCTCAACGTCAAAAGGGGAGGAGGAGGAGGAGGAGGAGGAGGAGGAGGAGGAGGAGGAGGAGGAGGCCTCCTCAACCCCTTGTCTGTTGTTGGTGGCTCTTACCTTGTACCCCCTTACATATACTTGCCTCGACCCTCGGAGCGGTGCTCCAGGGGTCGAGGGCACTAGCTCAATCAAGCCCCCCAGGGCCGACTGGCCTTGGCGAGGGGCGGGGCGACATCAGTACCGAACTTCACGCCATCAACTCACCTCACACACGAGGAGGCCTGGAGGGAGAAGGTTTAAGGAGAATGGGGGTTGGACAGCGCGCGGGGCGGGTGGCAGCGCAGACACGTAACCCTTTAGCTCTCTTATCGTCATTTAGCTCTCTTATCGTCCTCCTCCCCTCTTCATCTCTTTGTCCTCATCTTCATCCCCGCCACTTCAGTTTGCCTTCACGATCGAGAACGACTCCAAGTGCAACGTCACCTACTGGGACGCATCCAACAAGTTGCACGAGGCACGATCCAGGGCTACAACGTGTCATAATCAGCATCATCATCACCACCACCACCACCACCATCATCATTGCCTCAATGCTGCACCTACTCCCTCGTTCCTAACCCCATCCCTCCTCCATCCTCCCTCCCTCCATCTATTTTCATCCCCTTCCTATTCCATACTTGGCCATGTTGGTCCAAGCCATGGGCTCAAGCGACCACGGGGGCCACGCATTTCAGCTGCCCTCGTGCTCCAGGGGCAACGCATTACAGCTGCCCTCGTGTTTCACTCTATGTTGGCGGCACGAGTTCTTACCAGCGTCGCGTCTCGCGGGAAGCGTTAAGCTTGGGAAGCACATGAAGCGATTGCTTGCCCTACATTCGGCGGCGAGCCCGGGGGGGAAGTGAGAAGGAGCAGGCCTTCTCAGAACTCAGCGGGGCTTCTCCGAAGCCCCTCGGCCTCCTAAGAAGTTCGCTGCGTCTTCGGACACGGCTCAGAAGAGATGCTCCGAAGGCCGGAGGCCTTCCGAGCGTTCTGAGAAGGTCCGCTCCCTCTCACTTCCCATTGGGCGCACCGCCGATACACACCCGGACCTCTGGCAGCTCGAGGACAGCGCGCTCGAGGCTTTGCCTTCTGTTCGGCCTCTGGCCGCTTCCGGGCACCAGGGCCTCGAGCAGACGGCTTGGAATGCAGAAGCAGGCCTTTGGGAAGGGACAGCTCCAGCGGCCCGCGGGTCGAATAAGACAGAGCCGCCGAATTCCCAGGATGCCCCTGCAGCGATTGCCTGCTACACGGCGGGGGCGTTCCCTAAGGAATGTGCCCAGGAGGCTTCGGACTCTGGGGGGTCCCTTCTGTACTTGAGGACGGTGATCTCCGTGGCCACTCCACGATTGGGGCTCCACCAGTTCCCAGACCCTGGACTCCTTAGCCAATGGCCCCTCGTCCACTGCCCTCACCGTGCACGTTCCGCTCCGCCGGCGCGCACGCGGCGACGGTCGCCCACAGGTCGACCCCGAGCGGCGGCCGCGGCTGCGGCGGGGCCCGAGCGCCACTCGGCACGCCGCCGGCGTCGCAGCGGCATCGCAGCCTCGCGGGAGCCACGGGGGGCCCGCGGGCAGCTCCGCCGGGCGCGGGGGGCTGCCCCACTCGGGTCGCGGCCACGCGTGAGGGTGACCATTTGCCGGAGTAGCCTCGGGTGCGAGCCCATCGGGGTCCCCAGATGCCTCGGCGGCGAGCGAGCGAGGGGGGAAGCGAGAAGGAGAAGGCCTTCTCAGAAGCCCTCGCGCCTTGAGAAGATGTCTGCGTCTTCGGAGAAGGCTGGGGGGACTTCCGAGACTTCTGAGAAGGCCCGCCCCTTCTCACTTCCCCCTCGGGCTCGCCGTCGGAGGGCTGCATGCGATGCGATAGCAGCGGCTTGCGCGCTCAAGCTTGGCCTCCCCGCGCCCCCCGAAAGCCGCGCAGCAAAGGTCACCCTTGCCTTGGGGCCACCCTTCTGCGCGCAGCCACCGGAGCTCGGCCGCGCGCAAGAGTGGCCCTTCGCTTCGGTGCAGGCCCGCAGGGCTCCCCCCAACACTGGGCCAGCGTGCTCGGATTTGGGCCACGCGCGGCCCCCTGAGGCCGCCGCGCACCACAGGCCACTCCTGCCCACGGTCACCCCTGCGTGCAGCCGGGACTCTCCGAGGGCAGCGACCGCCTGCCACACGGAGGGCCACCCCGGGGCCTCAAGGCTGGGCTCCGCGCCTGCTGAGGCCCGAGGCCTGGCACGCGGGGCCCCCGCGCCAGGCGGGCGAGGCGCGCCTCCGAGCCCGTGCGAGCCATCGGCAGGCCATCGTGCGGCGCAGCACGTTGGGGCGGCCGCAGGGCGAGCTGGCACGCGCGCGGCGGCGGGCGTGGCGCCCCGCGGCGCCACGCGCAAGGCCGCCCGCGCCTGGCAGCAGTCGCAGTGAGACGCGCCCAGGCCAGGATCCAGGCGCACCGCCATCCCCTCTGCCCCAGCCGCCTCGGCACGCCCGTGGACCGCCCGCGCGCCCGCCAGCCCGAGCTGCCGACGGAGGAAGGGCTTGAATCCCAGATCCGTGTCGTGCTTCTGGGCGCCCTCAAGTAAGCGTCCTGGCAAGCATCGGGTGGCCTTCGGAGGCCTCTTGGGCGCTTGTTGGGATCTCTGCGGGTGCCTCTCTCGGAAGCCTCTTGGAGGCGGTCTTGGGGTGTCTTGAGGCCTCTCGGGGGCCTCTCGGGTGCCGCTTTGGGGCCTTGTTGGGGCTTCTTGGGTGCCTCCTGGGGCTTCTTGGGAGCAAATTGGGGGCCTGCAGGCGGTGTCGGGGGTCATCTTGCAACGAGGGGCTCGAAGTATCAGTTCGTGCTCCCCATCTTCGGGACCTCTTGCCGCCCTTGGGGCCTCTTGGCGGCCTCTTGAGCCGGGCGATCTGGGAGTCATCTTGGGCCGTCTTGGAGCGTCCGAAGTCCGAAAAGGCGAGAACGTTAAAATGATTCAAAACCAAGTGGCAATACATTATGTTTGTTGTCTCTTGGCGCCCTCTTGGATGACGTTTTGGGGCCATCTTGGGGCGCCTCGGGGGGCCGTCGGGCCGTTTTGGGCGTCTTGGAGTGCTCTTGGGCCGTCATGGGGCTCTTTTGGGCCGTCGTAGCTGAGGACGCTCTTGGCCAGTTTTTGCGCTCCCCGGCTTCTGGACAAGTAACGCGACCCTGCCCAGAGAGCGCCTGGTAGCGCCCAAGAGCGCCTGGAATTCGGGGAGGTGGGCCCCTTTTTTGTTGTTTGTTCGTTTGTTTCTTTTTTAGGCAGTACGCTTACACGATTCCTACTCAACACAGAAGACGCTAAAGGACCAGAGGATATTTTCACTACATGCCAAGGCACGGTGGCAAACCTTCGAGGATCAACAAGGAGCGTCATGGCAGGCACTTTCGGGCGCTGCGGGGAAGCGTCATGGCAGGCACCTCTGGGCGCTCCGAGCAATCGTCCTGGCCAGCACCGTCAGGCACTCTGAAGAAGCGTCCTGGCGGATACTTCCGGGCGCCCCAAGACCAAGCACAAAGCACACCAGTTCTGCGGAAGCGAGGTGGATGGGTCGCAAGACATCGGCTTCCCTCTCAATGGAAGCATCGGCGCTGGTCCTCGATGCTTGCCCGGGACGACGCAGCTGCCGCCAGGCCCGCGAAGCAGAGGCGCGGCACGGCACGCAAGAGCTGGCGGCCGCCGAGGAGGACGCGCTCTCGCAGCGCGAAGCGAGCAGGGGAAGATCGCGGGCTGCGGTCATGTCGAGAAAGGCCCGCGGAGCTCGAGCCGGGGGGAGGCCAGGATTCGGCGGCGAGCCCGGGGGGAAAGTGGGAAGGGGCGGGCCGTCTCAGAAGGTTCGGAAGTCCTGCGGCCTTCTGGGAGGTTTTCCGAGCCTTCCCCGAAGACACCGGAGCTTGTCCAGAAGGCTGGAGCGTTTCCGAGAAGCCCCGCTGCCTTCTGAGAAGGCCGTCTCTTTCTCACCTGCCCCTCGCTCGCCGCCGAAGGATGAGCTCCGTGGCTGGCGTGGCCTCTTCGGGCCAGCGCGTGCAGCGTCGAAGAGGCTGCAGGGCCAGGCCGGCGTCGACGATTCCTTGCGGGCGATGCCGCCGCCAGACACTTTGCCATGACCAGTGCTGGCAACACAGGCCTCTTATCGACCGTCGCCGACCCGCGACGAGACCGCAAAGATCGTGGACTGGCGCATACCTGATGAGGACCCCCGCGTTCGCACGAGCGACTATCAGCTTCTGACGGTCTTCACGCTCGGCGTCTCGGAGGGCCAGTGGGGCGCGATGGTAAGCGTGTCGCGTTGTGCTACTTTCTTGGCACGCCGCTGGTGCACCGCACGGGGTCTAGGATCATGGACGCGGGCCTCATGGTAAACCTGCTGCTCACAATCCCAGTTCACGACTCTTCTTTCAAGCAAGGGCTCGCGAGATCATGACGGCGCGCGGCTTGAGCATCTTCCACAGGAGCGCGAGTCCTGAGGGCCACCGATTGTCATCCCAATTCCATGAGCGGCTGCGGGTGCGCTTGACGGGGGGCAACGTCAAGAAGACCCTGGCGTTTGCCGACAACCACTTTCGGAGCACGGCAAAGAAGAAGATCGCCCCGGGCCAGGTGCGAGACATGTCCGAGAGGAGGCTAGCAGTGGTGGAGGTGATCTTGAGCACGAGCGTGTGCATGTATACCCCCTGGAAGTCCTGGGGACGCCCTGGGCCGGGGACACCCTGGACAACACGCCCGATGTTTGTAGGATCCCACTCAGACCCCAGGGCCGGTCGGAGGCCAAACAGGAGTTCACCGATCCCGTTCTACCCAGTACGAAGGAGGCATGGCCCGCCCCCTTTGGTCGCCGGAGGCGGGCGAGCTTCACCTCTCCCGCCAGTTCCTTCGTCTGGCGCTCCGCTGAGCGCCCTGACCAACACTCGCGCCTGACGTTAGCTGGGTGCGGCGCCCGCGCCGGGGATCTGCGGGGAGCGTGAAGCGTGAAGTCCCAGCTAAGGAGGCCCGCCGGGGGCAGGACAGCGTGCTACAGTGCAGCGGCAAACTGACTGAAGGAATTAGGGATTCGCGCTAAACATCTGCAGCGCTCGCCCACGAGGCGAATTCACCAGATAACTTATGCCATGCCTCACGATCCTGAGCCGTACTTGCCCACTCACCATGCCCTCCCTGCATGTAGAAACGTTTTAGTGCGTGTTCAAACTTCATCCGTGGGCGCCTTGATGGCCTCACTGGCCTCAACCATTCATCTCGGATATCATTCTGTCAATTTGAATTCCTCCGACTGGTGACTCGACAAAGCCATTCCCAGTCGGACAATCGCGCAACATGTCTGGCTGTCTGGCCCATCTCCACTTTCTCATGAAGCGTTCATGTGCCCAGTCCCTCACCCCGGCATCACGTGCAAATTTCCTCGCCTGCCTCGTCGCTCTCTGCACCCACTCAACCCAATCCTCATCCTCCGCGCGTCCAACACATGGAATCCTCTGGAGCATGGCGTCCTGCGTGGCACGAAGTCTCCGAAGTGATTCCACTCATGGCGTCCTAGGTTACGATCCCCATCTTGCGGTCCCCGTCACTGTGCTACTAAAAAGCTGCAGTCGCTTCTTCAACGAAAAGATGTTCCTCGTGAGCACCCTTTCTCATGCCCAAGACTTGTTCCATGCTTTCGCGATCCAGTGTGTGACTTCGTTCCCTGTTGGGTCCTGGAGGCACAACTTGGTTCCCAACAAGTCGAGGTAATCACCAACTGGCAGTACCTCAATGGAAAAAACCCTCCTCATTCTCGATGTGCCCCCGCTGGAAATCGACCCTGCTCGTCTGTACTGGACATTGAGATGAATGCAGCGAAAGCCCTCTTCGAAGCAGGGCATTCCAGAGCGTGGACAGCATGCGTCTGATAGACAGCCATGATCTAGCTACGAGCGTTTGATCATCCGCAGATGCTACATGCGTCAGCCTGTCTCATTGATTCCCGCTGAAGAGCATTGGAGGCAAAGGGTCCCCCCGCTTCACCCCCCCCCCTTCCTTCACAGCAAGCTCACTGCTATCTGCACCTGGCCATAACGCAATAGAGCCTTTCACGTCAAAGTACAAACGACGAAGCATCCCCACCACTTGTTGGTCAATGTCAATCCTCCAACAACGCAGCAAGAAGAACATAAAGGTTACTCTGAAAAGCTTGTTCTACATCCAGCATAGCTACCCACAACTCCTCTTCCCATTACAAAGACTTCTCTATAACAGTGCGCATGATGTGTGGGGCGTCTGCACACCCGCTTCCTGGTCGAAATCCAAGTTGTTCACGTCCCAAACGTATGTCGATGATATGTGCGATCCTGTCGTACACCACCGTACTGAACAATTTAGCCATCACTGGAAACACTGCAGTTGGTCTATAGTTTTTCAGCTGCGTCGTTTCTTGAAGAGAAGCCGGAATTTCATAACTCTCCATTCCTCCGGCGGTAACAGGCTGCCTTGCAACACTTCGGTAAAAAACGGCGCAATTCTTGTCACAAACCCTGCATGCCCCGCTTTCAACATCTCCGTTATAAACCATCGTCCGCAGCGGCTTTGCCAGCATCGATTTTATCTGACGCGGATACGAATTCCTCCTCAGTCACGAGCCCCCCCTGTACTCCTTGCGGCAACGCATAACCATCACCCCCACAATCATTGTAAAGCTCTGATTCCTGTGATCCGCTTTGCGCCGTGATGCTTCTCCTCCAGTCTTTTCAAACGTGACAAGCCCATGCCCTTCAACAGCGCATTCTCAATTTCATCCATCCCTTCCCTCCTCAAAGCCTTCCAAAGTGCCTTCGGAGCTCTCGTCTCCTATCTGGGTAAGGTTCGAACCGTCTTCTGTCAAACAAACTCTTTCCCTCTTCAGAGTAGTCAGTGATCCCGATCCCGACGTTCCGCCTTCCTCCCCCATGTCTCGCCGCATCCACAATCATATCCGTAGGATATTTCTTTCCTTTTGCCAGCACTGATGCACTCATCCCGTGTATCATTAAACATTGTTGGGTGGCCACCGTCGTCCTGCTTACCCTTCCAATTCACATGTGTTTTCTTATTCCTCCTTTGTCGTGGCGGTTTTTTGGAAAACTCGAAGATGCAAGAATCGCTCACTGGTCTGATTTCCCTTCCAGATAGTGCGATACGCCCCAGCCCTGCATACTGTCCCCTGGGTCTCATCTGCAAATCCGTAATCAATCTGCCTCAACAATACGGTGCTCCATTGCTTGTGCGTCCAACGGTCTCCCACAGGCTTCCCCCCAAAAGTTCGCGAGGCACTCAATCTGACTCCGTGGAGCCACCCGGCCAACGAGTCGCCTCTCTCACTCCTCCTTCCCAAACTTGACTCTCCAACACCGTCGTCGCAATATTCTACTCTTTCGCCGATCACAGCGTTTGCGTTTAGTCCCACAACATTTATAAAACCCTCCCCTGAGACCCTGCTCCAGAACTTCCCCCAGTATCATCAACGCAGCGTCAGAATCGTCATCGGAGTTCTCGCTGTGAGGGAGGTGTGCGCTCGAAAGCCTGATCCGAAAATTACCAAGAACTGCGTCCACGTGCGCAACCCTCTGGCCAGCAACATGGAACGACATGCTTGAAGCTTGTGGCTCCCCCCACCCATCTCCTGTGCAACAAGCAGCGAGAGGGAGGCACGGTCATCGCGCCACCACCAGGAACTCAAAGCAGCGAACGGAGAGCCATTGTGGCCACGGCGAGCCTCGGCCACGAGCGGGTTTCCCGACCTGGATCGGAGGAAGGGGTCCGAGAACCAGAGCCCTTCCTGAGCCCAAAGCGGTCCCCGTTCGGTCACCGCGCATGCCGCCCTGGGCAAGCGCACGGTGACAGATGAGCGACGAGCATACAGCGAGCGGCTTGAACAAGGAACACTTACTTTTCAAAAGGGGCTCGGTCGTTCCTCATGCTTGCATGCGTTATTGAGCGCTCCTTGCGCGCTATGTATTATTGGATCGTTCCTTGTGCGTTATTCCTTGGAAGAAAGGGGCTTCGGTCCTTATTTATCGTTCCTTTGGTCAGGCTGATGACTGTAGATGTTCCTCACACGAGAAAGCATAGCGACCTCGCCGCGGCCTGCGTGGGCCACCAGCGTGGCACACCGCGTGGAAGAGGTCAGCCCAGAGTGTGCACCTGGACGAGTCCGGCATGTCAAGGATTCGGGGCAGATTCTGACCTTGTGGCATGTACTGCGCTGTCCTGTGCTGCTGCTCCTCTCTTACGGTTGCGTGATGCCCGATTCTACGAATGGCCGTCCGGATCATGAGAGGAGGCATTCATCGGACGGGGCTGGGACGAGGTTAACTCCTTTCCAGAGCGTTCCAGAACGCTCCCAGAGCGTTCTGGATCGCTCTGAGAAGGCCGCGGCGCCCGAGACATCCTCCAGAGCCGCTTGACCTCAGAGATTCTTGATTTGAGGCGTTCCAAAAGGGCCTTGCCTTCGAGGATCGAAGGAGTTGACATCTCTTCCTCGGCGGAAGGCGGCGGAAAGTCGGCGGACGTAAAATGAGGCCGCCTCCGCCGGCGGAAGCCGGCGGAAGGGCGGCGGAAAGGTGGCGGACGTAAAGAAGACGCCCCTAAGAGATGACAACATTTTTGGTTGCAGGGTTCCCGGAATCCGCCATTTACCCTCACCCGTCGTGGCTTCCTCTTCGTGGATTCAGGGTTCCTCGTCGTGGCTTCATCTTTTTCGGTTTCATCGTTTTGGTTCCTCGCCCATACACCCTCACATGTTTTGGTTGCAGGGTTCCTCGTCGTGGCTTCATCTTTCAGGGGGCGCGGGAGGGCGCCAGACTGCCCAGGAGCCTGGGCAGGGGCGAGGAGAGCCGCGGGAGAAGGGCACCCGAGAGCTGGGATGCGGAGCACGGGCTGAGAGGAGGGAGGAGCAGCGGGGAAGAGCAGGGAGGAAGAGGGAGAGGGGAGGCGGAGCAGGGAGGAGCGGGGAGCAGCAGGGAGGAGGAGGAGGAGGAGGAGGAGGAGGAGGAGTTTCAACGAGAGCGTCGCATCAGCACCGACGGATATCGTCCGCAGCCTCAGCCTCAGGAGTAGCAGGGAGGAGGAGGAGGAGGAGAAGGAGGAGGATCGGGGACCCAGGATCCTGAGGCTCCTCTGCGCCGCCGACTTGAATGTGTGAGTGTGTGTGTGTGAGTGTGTGTGTGTGTGCCTGCCTTTGCGCTTGCAGCCAGATGTCGCCTTTCGCCTAGAAGTTCGCCTCAACAGTTTGACAGCATGAGTGTGCACCTGTGGTGCCTTGATGATGGCCGACGACACCAAATAAGCAAGCAACAATGTGATCAGTGTACAAAGTGCCTGCAGCAAACCCAGCCGTGTCTGCGCAGCCCCATCCATTATGCAACATGTTGCTTGGCAAGAGCAAGTTATGCACACGTTTCGCGAGATACCGCTCGTACCATCGCGCCCGCGACAAAATAAGTGCTCGCAGCCAGACTATTGCGCTTAACACGGCTCTTGGTTTGTTGGGCTATGCCGTCCATTTTTTTGCACCCCGTCTGAGGTCCAGACGCGCGCCAACTCGCTGATGATGGTGCGGGCGAACGCCGCGAGACATTGCGTGTCGCCCACCGTGGAGGGCACCAGAACGATCGTGAAGTTCATATTCGTTGGGGACTACCGCAAGTCCAAGGCAGCCCGCCTCACATCGCAAAGCGCCCGTGTGTTTCCCCCCCGCATTTCTAGCACTGCCCTTCCTTCCTCACCGTGCCCTCCTCCTCCTCCTCCTCCTCCTCCTCCTCCTCCTCCTCCTCCTCCTCCTCCTCCTCTTCCTCCTTCTCCTCCTCGTCCTTCTCCTCCTGCTCCTCCTCATCCTCCTCATCCTCATCTTCCTCCTCCTCCACATCTGCATAGCATGCTTTCGGCTGGGTCCAACCTCCCCCTTCTCTCCCTCATCCTCCCCCTCTTACTCCTCCCTCGTTCCACCACCCACACCCACCCCGCCTCCCAGAAACAGATCGAACCTCTTGGCGTTCCCCAGCTTGATGGCCGCCCGGGGGCAACCCCCGCCGCCGCCCCACCCCATCCGCCCCCATCTGCCCTCCCCTTTTCCTCCTCATCCTCCCCCCCCCCCCGCCCGATCCTCCGCCGCATCATCTCGTCTTCACCCCGTTCTTTCTCCTCATCCCTCCACTCTCCTCCGCCCCCTCCTTCTTCCCCTCCTCCTCCTCCCCTTAACCCCTCTTTCCCCTCCTCCTCCTCCTCCTTTTCCTCCTCCTCCTCCTTCGTTTCCTCCTCCGCCTCCTCTTCTTCCTCCTCCTCCTCCTCTTCCTCCTTCTCCTCCTCCTCCTTCTCGTCCTCCTCCTCCTCCTCCTCCTCCTCCTCCTCCTCACATCATCATCATCATCATCATCATCATCAATCATCATCCCCCTCCTCCTCCTCTTCCTCCTCCTCCTCCTCCTCCTCCTCCCTCCTCCTCCTCCTCCTCCTCCTCCTCCTCCTCCTCCTCCCCCTCCTCATCCTCATCCTCATCCTCATCCTCATCCTCCTCCCCCTCCCCCGCCCCACCCTCCGCCGCATCCCCCTCCTCACCTTGTTCTTTCTCCTCATACCTCCAGTCTCCTCCGCCCCCTCCTTTTTCCACTCCTCCTCCTCCCCTGAACCCTCTCCTCCTCCTCCTTCCTCCTCCTCCTCCTCCTCCTCCCCTCCTCCTCCTCCTCCTCCTCCTCCTCCTCCTCCTCCTCCTCCTCCTCCTCCTCCTCCTCCTCCTCCTCCTCCTCTTTATCCTCCCTTCCTCCTCCTCCTCCCCACCTTTCCTCCTCCTCCCCCTCCTCCTCTTCCTCCTCCTCCTCCTCCTCCTCCTCCTCCTCCTCCTCCTCCTCCTCCACCTCCTCCTCCTCTTCCTCTGTGTAGTTCTGTGAACGCCATTGCCTACCCAATCGTTTGGGCCGCTGCACGGGCAGGGACGCATCGTGCCCCGCCGCCGTACCCTGCTCAAGCCTTTTGAAAAGCGGCGGGCCGCATGCTTCCCAAGCTTGTGGCACAGACCAGTCTCTCCGCAGCGACTGAGGTAGCGGTGGGCTGGGCGCGTCGACTCAGTGGCATGTTCATCGAGGGCGGCCAGCTTGCGTCCGCCGCCGAGCAGCTGGGCGGGATCCGCGCCTCTCTCTGTATCGTGTTCGCTGTGGGCGCTCTGGCGGGCTGCTGCTGCTCCGCTTGTGCACTGGCAGGAGGCATCGTGCACCATGGCGTTCGTATTGCAGGCTGGGATGCGAGTGCTCGTGCAGTGGCGCGCGATCGAGGAGTTCCATGCAAGGATGCTGCTGCGCGAGTCCAACGGCGACGAGTACGACAGAGAGCTCGCCTGGGTTTCAAGTCGCGAGTCCTACGAGTCAGGTGTGGATGGCCGCTGCCCCCGATTCAGACGTGCACCTTCACGAGTTGGAGGTGCCACCTTTCCACGCGCTGGCCCCATGCGATCAGACGGGCCGGCCTCTGCGGCGCGAACGAGTTGGCGGGGAACGACCTCGCCGAGCTCGGCCCCACTACGGCCCCCAGTGGTCTCCGACGCCCCGCGAGTTCACAGAACTCCGCGAGGGTCGCGGCGTGAGACCGTCAGCGGGGGAGATGGTGGACGTGGACCAGCCGGCGCGGGCGACGCCGCCGGGCCTGCTGGATGGGACAGCGACTCCTTCTGAGGGGCTGCTGCGAGGCTCAGGGCGGCTCGAAGCTGGGACTGGGCGGCGGTGGCTAATCGTAGCGAGCGACGACGACAGCGAGGTGAATGGGCTGGCCGATTTCGACCAGCGGGAAGTGCTGCCTGCTGAAGGCTGCAACCGACAAGCAGGCCGAGATCTCGATGGATGCGCGCTTGATGCCGATCTTGCACGAGCTCAACGGCAAGAGGCGGCGCGTCTTCAAGGACGCGGCGCGGGCTATGACGGAGACAGCGTGGCCTGGGTGGCCTGCGAAGGGGCCGCGCACCGCCTTGCGGCACGTCAGCCTTTCGCGGAGCAGGACGCACATCCGCGCGCCCGCCACGCCAAGTGGCGCGCGGAGTGCGGCCCGGCCTCGAGCGACATGGCCGCGTCGGACCACGAGCTGGCGACGCTTGCGCTGGAGCTGGGGGCGAACTTCGACCGGCTTAACCCGACGGAGCCGGCGCTGGTGGAGCTCTTGGTCCGGCGCGCCCAGCTGGCGGAGTGGCGTCGTCGAGAGAGGCCGCTGAAGAGCCGCGGCGACGAGTACTTGCAGGATGAGTATCTGTGCACGGGGGCCTCGGGGACGCGGGGGGCCCTTATGGCGCGCCCGCTGCTGGTCGACCACGCGCCGGCGGAGCTGCACCAAGAGGCGACGCTAACGAAGCAGAAGCAGAAGCCCCGCGAAGAGCGAATGCCGTCGCGCGGGCGGGCCCCGCCGGCAGCGGCGGCGGGATCACGAAGGCGTTGCGTGACAAGGTGGCAGCTCAGGCCGCGGAGATCAGCAAGCTCCAGACGAAGGTCAAAGGCCCCCCAGGCGGCAAGAATGCTGGGGGAGGACTCGGAGGCCAGGTCTCCACCTTCTCAGGGGCGGCAGCTTATGCAGAGCTGCGCCCGCGCTTGCCAGGATTTGCAGAAGACACCGTGCGCCGCGCCTCCTACTCCGAGGGGTTGGTCTCCCTGCCGACGACGGGCGGACAGTGCGCCAGCGCCGATTGCTTGTCGGGTCGGGCCCGCGAACTACGGGCAGGCTGGCAGAAGCATTTTCTTCGCGATGATAGGCCTGCGGACGGCCCTCGTAGTCGCCCTTTTTTCAGATCCTGAACTAGCGCAGCGCAAGCAAATTTACTTGCGATTCGCGAGGCAGCTGTTAGACCGAGGCCTCATCGACCTGGGCGGGCGCGCCGAGGCGACGGTGGGCATCTTCTTCGCTTTCAAGAGTGACAAGCGGACCCCCCACACGATTGCAGACACGCGGGTGGCCAACGCTCGATTCTGAAAACCGGCGCATGCGCAGTTGCCGACTGCGGGGGCGTGGGGCAGTTTGCCCGCGCCAGACGGCAAGTCCTTGCATCTGGCCCAAATGGACTTGGACAACGCATTCTACAGGATCACCACGCCGCCAGGGCCGCGCGACCACTTCGCGCCGCCTGCCGTGGACCTCCACACCCTTCGGGCCGAGAGGCCTGACCTGGTTGCCTATCTGCATGCCAGGCGCACGGCGTCGCCGCGGCTGGCGGCCCTCGCGACGGGCTGGAGCTGGAGCATTCTTTTCTGCCAGCAGATTGCGGAGACCCAGGTGATCAGGAGCGGGGCGGCACGGGAGCGGCTGGCGCGCGATCGGCACCCCGCGCCCTACCAGGAGCAGGGGCCAGCCGCGTCGGCGCACGTGGACGGGGCCGCAGTCATCGGGCTCGACCACGCCGAGACGGCGGAGACGGCCCAGCGGGTGCGGGACACCCTCGATGCCGCGGGGCCGCAGTGCAAGGGGCTCGAGGTCCCGTCCGCGGAGGCGACGTTCACGGGGCTGGCGTTCGACGAGGCGAGGGCCCGCGTTGGGCTCAGCCGCCGACGCATGTGGCGCATCTGCCCGAGCACGCTGTACGTTGCCGACCGCGGGTCCGCCTCGGGCGACGAGCTGCGGGCGCTCCTCGGCCACTTCGCGTTGGGCGCGCTGGTGCGGAGGGAGCTCCTGTCGATCTTCTCCGCGGCCTACCGCTTCGCGACGCGGGCCGGTGGGCGGCGGCGGCGCCTGTGGAGCGCCGCGGTGGCGGGGCCTCGCGCGGCCGCCGCGCTCATCGCGTTCGGCCGCGTGGGCTGCCGCCGCCGCCCAGACCCCGCGGCGCGGGCAACCGACGCCTGCGGCGCGACGGCCTGCGACGCGGGCGGGCTCGGCGCCGCGAGCCGCGCTTGGGATCTGGGCGACGTTGCCAGGGCCAGTGCGCAGGCAGAGCGGCGGCGGCACCGCGCGTCGGAGGCAATTTCGGCACGGGCGCGCGCCTTGGGGCTATCCGAGCACCCAGCCGCCCTTGGAGGATCGAGCATCCAGAAAAGCCAGAGCGATAGACAGCGAGTCCAGTCGAGTTCAGTTCTCCATTCCTCTATCGAGGCATCCGCGGCATGCCTCTGAGTTCGACCAGTCGTTCGGGGTTATGTGTCATGGTTCCTTGGGTCGGTCTCGCTCGACCAAATCACTTCGAGTCACGTCGGCCACATCAAGATGTGGCAGCTCAGGGTCAGGGGTAGGTTCAGCCGAGCAGAGAGCATCATCCGTCTGAAGGGGCACTGGGCCGCCATCGGTGTACGACGTCAACTTCGGGCTGTCTCTCGACGCGGGCGCAAGCTGCTCGCGTTGCGCGACAACCTGGGCCTGGTTCTGGCCCAGGGGAAGGGGCGGGCGACCAGCCCGATGGTGACGCGTCAAGCATCCTGGGGGACCTGTCGGCGACCGTTCGGCGGACCCCTTCGGAGCTGAACCCAGCTGATCGCCCTTCCCGCATGCCTGGCGCCTTGGCTCGAGACCTTCGGGCAGATCCTCGGAGCGCCGGCTTCGACCCCCCTGGGCCGCCGCGGTGCGACGCCGAGGCTGTGCTGCGCACGGCGGTCGACGAGGCGCTGCTGGGTGGCGAGCTCGACTGGCTGGGCCGGCCGGCGGCTGGCGCGGCCGGGCTGGGCGACGCCTTCTGGGCGACCCGCTGCCAGGCGGCGCCGCGCGGCTGCACGCTGAAGCGGCGGCGCCAACGGCGGCGGAGCGGCGGACGCGGCTTCCGAGGGCAGCAGCAGTTCGAGTTCCAGTGACTACGGCGACGGCAACGAGACCGCCGAGCGCGTCAACCCCTGCAGCGACGGGCCGACGCCTGGCGCGCGCGCCGACACAGTCGCCGGGCGAGCGGATGTCGGGCCCCCAGGCGAGCGCGGCCGAGAGGATCGGCCGCCGCGCAGCCCGCCGCCAGGCCTCAGCCGCGGTCGCGGCCCCAGCGAGGCCGCCAGGCGGCTTGCGCGAGACGGGCCACCCGGAAAGCAGGCGCGCGACCGAGAAGAGCCGGGACACGCTGTGCCGCGAGGTCGGGGTCTTCCGAGCGGAGCGCCAGGAGAACCGCCAGAGCGCGAGCTCCAGGGCGGCGCTCGACGACACGCTCGCGGGGTACCTGGGCACCCTCTACTTCGACGGCTACAACTGCGAGAGGGGCGACAAGCCCCTGTCGGGGCTGGCCTTCGAAGAGCCGAAGTTCAGGCGCGGCGGGGAGGAGGGCCCTGCTCGAGCCCGAGCTGCCCTCCAGGGCTTCCGCCGCAGGGTATCCAGGCAGATGAGGTTGCCACTGACTCGGCCGGAGCTGGCTGCACTGCGCCGGGGTCGCGGCCCTGGGGCGGGACTTCGGGATCAGCCTGGCGCTCGCGTGGGACAGCGGGCTGTGATTGCCGAGCGACATCACGCGGCACCTGCCGAGCCCGGGAAGGGGCCGGCTCACGCGCGGGTTTGCCGCGAGGCGGTGGAGGCACAGATCGCAGCAATGCTGAGCGAGCGCCCGGCGCTGCTGCAGCCGCCCAACCTGGCCGCAACTGCGCGCTGAAGGCCGGTCGGTCCCGTCGCTTGGGCGACACACTGGTGCGCAGCAGAGAGTTGTCATAAGCCGCCGTGCGGGCTGGGCTGAGCGACGCCATGCGGCGCGAGGAGTTGGGCAAGGCCCCAGTTTGCTACCTTGACCTCTTTTCAGGCGCGGGCGGCATCGCCCGCGCGCTCAGGAGATTGCGCAGCGTCAGCCTCGAGATGGATCTTCCGCACTCTGAGTTTTTCGATATTGCCTCGAAGGTGGTTGGCCAGACCATCGCGGGTTGGATCTCGAGTCGCCTCGTCGTAGGCGTTTTGTTCTGCGTTCCTGTGCTCGACTTACTCGCAAGCCTCGCACAATTTCTATCGATGCCCTGCTAGCATGCACGGCCACTCCCATCTCGAAGGCGAAGCGCTGGAGCGCCTCCTGGTGGGAAATGCGACCCGTGCCTGTGTGTATCATGGTGTCCCAATGATATGTGAGAACCCTGTAAGCAGCTACGCCTGGCAGGAGCCCGTCATGCAGCATCTGTCCCAACATCGGCGGTGTCGCGATGCCGTGTTCGATATGTGCCAATTCGGAAGAGCTTGGAGAAAGCCCACGCGTCTGCGCGCGTGGAATTGTGTGCCTCCGCCCGCAGCTCTGTGCGCACGTTGCTCTAGCTCGCGCGGCCCCTGCCCCCAGACCGGTCGACCCCACATCCCTCTCCAAGGTCGAGGGCCGCACGGGGTGCGGCGGACCCGCTTGGCGGAGACATCTCCCAGCAAGGCAGCCAGATCGCCCGATGGCTGCATCAGAGCGCTGAAAACATCAGAGCTCAGAGAATTTGGAGACTGGTAGACTGTTGAAGCATGCGGCCATCCAGGGCACAGAATGGGAACGGGCGGAGCATGGCTCCGCGATCGCTTGCAGGCTGGAGGCCTCTCACCTGAACAAACCAACGTCTGGCCATTTGAAAAAAAACAGCACTCATCCTCCTCCTCCTCCTCCTCCTCCTTTTCCTCCTCCTCCTCCTCCTCCTCCTCCTCCTCCTCCTCCTCCTCCTCCTCCTCCTCCTCCTCCTCCTCCTCCTCTTCCTCCCCCCCCCTCTTGTTTATACAGGCCGCTACCGCTCTGGTCTTTGGTCCTGCCTATATCCCTTTCGCATGCTGTTTGCACATGAAGCCTGATGGCTGTGAGTGTGTTCATGCCCATCCGCCGTTATCTGTTTGTCTGTCTTTCAATATGCATGTATTTTTTTGTCGTATCTACATATATATCGTTATCGATATGTGTCTATATTCCCAGCCCTCTATATCTATATATATATATATACATGTATATATATATATGTATGTATATATGTATGTATGTATATATATGTGTATATATATATATGTGATGGTATATCCCTTTCTCTCTCTCTCTCTCTCTCTCTCTTTCTGTCTGTGTCGCTGTCTCTGTCTCTGTCTCTCGCTCTCTCTCTCTCTCTCTCTCTCTTTCTGTCTCTCTCTCTCTATCTCTCTCTCCCTTATTGTTCCTTCCCTCTCTCTCTCACACTCTGGCTCTCGATCATCTTCCTACCACCCCTTCCCCTGCTGGTTTCCCCGCTGTGGCGTATGAAGACGTTAGTGTATGTACGTTCCTACCAGTTGTCACGTACTGTGTTGCGGTTCCTCGATTGTTGTTGTGTGATGCCCGGTTATATTCATGATCAGTCGGATCAGAAGGGGATGCACAAGCAACGCTTTCACTACATCTGCATTGGCATCGTTGTTACGCTGTTCGTCCTCCTCCTCCCCCTCTCTTTGTTCGCCTGCCTTGCTCTTCCCTTTCCTCCCTCCTGTGTTTGACGATGGCCAGGCGTCGCGTGTAATTGACGTCCCAGCTGGTGATGTGCCACGACACTGCTTTAGGGGTCGCCTTGTCGGCCGGGGCCGCACAGGGCTGCATAGTGCAGCATCGGCCTTCACCCCGTTCGATTGGGGCTGCGGATCAGCTTCGCGATCTCTTTTCACTTGGCTCGTGATGCGAACTGTACGCGCGCGAGCTACAGGGCCAGCACCGAGACAGGTTGATCAAAACTCATCTTCCTCCTCCTCCTCCTCCTCCTCCTCCTCCTCCTCCCTCCCCTCCTCCTCCTCCTCCTCCTCCTCCTCCTCCTCCTCCTCCTCCTCCTCCTGCTCCTCATCCCCCGCCTCCTCCTCCTCCTCCTCCTCCTCCTCCTCCTCCTCCTCCTCTTCCTCCTCCTCCTCCCCTCCTCCTCCTCCTCCTGCTCCTCATCCCCCGCCTCCTCCTCCTCCTCCTCCTCCTCTCCTCCTCCTCCTCCTCCTCCTCCTCCTCCTCCTCCTCCTCCTCCTCCTCCTCCTCCTCCTCCTCCTCCTCATCCCCCCTCCTCTCCTCCTCCTCCTCCTCCTCCTCCTCCGCCTCCTCCTCTCCTCCTCCTCCTCCTCCTCCTCCTCTTCCTCCTCCCTCCTCCTCCTCATCATCATCATCATCATCATCCCCCGCCTCCTCCTCCTCCTCCTCCTCCTCCTCCTCCTCCTTCTCCTCCTCCTCCTCCTCCTCCCTCCTCCTCCTCCTCCTCCTCCGCCTCCTCCGCCTCCTCCTCCTCCTTCTCGTGCTCTCCCTCCTCATCCCCTCCCCTTCGTTCATCTTCCTCCCCCTCCTCCCCCCCACCCCTCCCAGGAGGTCTCCACGGGCCTCCCGAGGTCTCGAGAGGACCCCCAGGGTCCCCGCTGGAGGCCCCCGTCGACCCAGAAAGGGCCAAGAACGGCCAACAGCTTGGATCCTCGAGCCAACCTGTCCGATGCATTGATTTGTGCAGCACGGTGACCCCACAGAGGTCTCGACCCCCCAAGGCCGGCTGTTCACCTCGAGCCGTTTTTTGACGGTTCGGGGGCCTGGGCTCGATGTGGCCATCGCCATCCACGCTGACGGCGGCGACGCGTCGGCGATGCGGCGCGATGCATCTACTGGGACCCCATGCGGGAGGCCTCGGGGTGAGGGCCGCCGAGGCCGAAAAAAGGGCAAAGAATTCCATTTTGAGGTTGCCAAGACGTCGGATGCTTGGGAACCTCGACACTCGATCCCCCAGCCCGGGGGGGGAGGCGCTCTCCTCGCGGGAGGGCTTGGGAGGACGAGGGTTGAGGAGGAAAACAGGAGGAGGAGGAGGAGGAGGAGGAGGAGGAGGAAGGTAGGAGGGAGGCGAGACAGGAGAGAGGACTGCGCGGTCGCCGCAGGAGTTTTGGCACTACACGGACAACCGGTGCACCGAGGACAACCCCAACGTTGCCGCCGTCCGTGCCCGGCGCGAGTCGGCTGGCCACCCGGAGCTCTGAGGGATGGCAGCGGGCCGCCCTGCCACCCGAGGCACGGGGCGCCCACGAGGCGGCCGGGGCGCGGGCGTGGAAGAGCTGTGGCGCAGGAGCCACGGCTGCCCAGGTCTCGGGCGGTCTTGGCCCCTCGTCGGCCTCTGGAGATCTCCGCCACGCCCCCCCCCGACCGAGGCCTCTTGGGCCCAAGAAGCCTCGAACCTCCGCCCTCCGGGGGGGGGGAGGAAGGCGGCGGCTCAGGAGGCCGCGGCTGATTGGGCTGGCGGCTCTGTCCGCAGCGAGGCCCGCGCTCTCCCACGGGCGGGCCTGCGATCGGCTGGCGGAAAGAAAGAAAGCGGGGCATTGCTACACCCGCGGTTGTGCCACCAAACGGCAGTACATGTTTGCCGGCGTGCATGTTTCCACATGCTTGCGCCACTCCGCAGGCCCCTGGTTCCTGTGGTGTAAACAGGGCGTCGTGATGTTCACAGACATTGTGGTGCGCACAGATGCTGCTGCGGCAGCTGTGGTGGACACCAGAACTGTTGTGCACACAGGCATGGGCGTGCACACAGGCAGTGCGGTGTACACAGTCATTCTGGGCCCAACCTGGGGGGAACACTTCCTTGGGACGCTTGAGGGCCTTAGGGGGTGTCCTGCGTGGTCTTTCCGTGGCGCTGGGGTACTTCAGGAAACTTCGGGGGGCCTTTTGGGAGGACCTTTGGAGGCTCTCCGCGCGCCTCCATCGAGTTCCAGGGAACGCGGCATGGCTTCAGGGGGGTCTGGGTGCGCTTGCGAGCCTCAGGGTGCCCCATGTGGCCTTTCGGTAGCTGGGCTGCCTCTGGGAACTTTGGGGGGCCTTCAAGGAGGACCTCAGGAGGCTCTCAGCCTGCCTCCATCGAGTTCCAGGGGGCGCGACAAGGCTTTGGAGGGAGATCTGGGGACGCTTGCGGGCCTCAGGGTGCCCTGCGTGGCCTTTGGGAGGCGATGGAGTGCCCCTCGGAAATTTTATTGGCTTTGGGGACCCCATGGTTTGGAGGCTGCCAGCACGCATCCATCGACTTCCAGGGAGTGCGACAAGGCTGCTTCGGGGAGGTCCTCAAGGTGCCCCACGTGGCCTTGAGGTGGAGCCCGGGTGACTCCAGGGAGCTTTAGGGAGCCTTCGGGTGGCCTTTGGAAGCTCTGGAGAAGCAACTCAAGCAACGTAAGGGTATCTGAAGGCCTCAGTGGCAGTGTCCACATGCGGTTCCCCGCCCATGCCGGAACACCCCTAACTCGCTTCGTGGCCACAAAGGGAGCTCCACCTAATGCTCCAGTGGCCGCCCTCGAATGCGATTCCCCGCCTATGTCGGCACACCTCTGGCACGTTTAGGGAGCTCCGCCTCAGGCCCCAGTGGCAGTGTCCACATGCGGCTGCCCGCCCATGCCGGCACACCCCTCAAACGCTTCGTGGCCCCATATGGAGCTTGACCGAAGGCCCCAGTGGCCGCCCTCGAATGCGGTTCCCCGCGCACGCCTTTGGTACGTTTCGTGGCCCCATACGGGAACTAGCTCCACCTACCACTTGATGCCCCAGTGGCCGTCCTCGCAAGCGGTTCCCCGCCCGTGTCGGCACACCCCTCACACGTTTCATGGCCCCATGGGAAGCTCCACCGAAGACCCCAGTGGCAGTGTCCACATGCGGCTCCCCGCCCATTTCGGCACACCCTTACACGTTTCGTGGCCTGGATGGGAGCACCACCGAAGACGATCCTTAGAACTGCGGTGCTCACAACTGCAAATGGCTGGGCCCTCGCCAGGATAATTTTCAACCGAATTTCACATGCGCGCGCCCCTGCATGTGGCCAACATGGTATTGTCTGGTAAGGGGTATGTCAAACGCTCTGGTTGTTAGATCAACGCGTGCACACAGCATGCTTTCACTTGGCGCGGAGGAGGGGGCGTCAGCGCGTCAGCTGGCATTGTATGATTTGATGTTCAAGACGAACGACGAAAGTTCGTGCAAAACAAAAGTGAAACACACAATACGCAGAGGTGAGTGGATAAGTCCAGCCTCGGCACTTGGGTAGAGTCGGCTCCTTCTGATTTGAAGGAATATATGGAGTGCACTGCGCGCGGCTCTGCAAGCTGGCTGGTGCAAGACGAAAAGGTGTCATATGTTGTTATGTATATATGTTGTCTGGGTGCTCCGAGATGTCTGGGTTCGCCGTGACAGCCGTTGTAGCTCAATGTAATAAGGACCATCGTGTCGTTTAAATTGGACCAGATATCTGCTTGGCCCGATCCTTCTAGAGGTCCTCATGAGGGGTCTGCGGGAGACCAGGTCTTGTTCCCAACGTTCACCTGTCGCTCCCTAAGAAGAGGTGTTGCTGCGCCTGTTCTGTCCTGCAATTGCTCTGGGCGTCTCGGCGCCCCCTCCGCTGCGCCTCCGTGGCGCCGCGTACGCGGAGCCATTTGCCACTTGCCACACTTGCCTACGTCGTGCAATACAGTCGATTCGAGGTCCAAGGTCGAGGTCATTTCAGGGAGGGTACCCTAGTGTTTGTCGTGCTTGCCGGATACTCTTATGCATCCTGGAGGAGGGCACCTTCGAATGTTCCTCAGTCTGGGCCGGCGGAGAGACTCGCGCGTTTGAAGGATGTTCGTCTGTCCATGCTCCGATTGCAAGTCATGGAAAGGGGAGGAGGACGACGACGACGAAACGGAGCTATCGAAAGAGAAAGATGAGCCCGAGAAGGGGAAGCTGAAGTTTGACGATAATGAGATGGAGGAGGAAGGGGGAGGAGGAGGACGACGACGACGAGGAGGGAAGGGAGCAGGCTGTGCCGAAGACCCAGGCGGCGCACGGGGCGGCGATGCAGCGGCCGCGCGCGCCTCTTGCCAGGCGAAACGCCCGAGCAGCCGCCGCCGCCGTGCGGGACGGGGACGGACGGCGACATGCCAGGGCGAAAGAAGCGGCCTCCAGGCACTCGAGGGGTGGAAGGTCGAGGGATCGAAGATCGGGGGATCGGGGGATCCTGGGATCCAGGGATCGAGGATCCTCCCTGCTCCTCCGCTCGGCGGCCTGCCTCCTGCCCTCCCTCCCGGCCTCGCCGCCTTGCCTCGGCCTCCCGCGGCCCCTGCCCCGTGCCCCCGTGCCTCCTCCCCCCTCCCTGCACCTCTGGGCTGCGATACTCATAAATTATCACACACACACACACACCCCGGCTGTCGAGGTCATGCACCTCGCTTTCGTGGAAGGCCGATCCGATCCGATCCCTGCACCTCCCGGCGACAGAGGCGCCGGCCGGCGCACGATCCGGCGAGAAGGCGGCAGCGGGAGGCGATGGCTCCCAGCGTTGGAGCCACGCCGGCCACAGCGCCACGGGGCGGCGACGGGGCAGCGACGGGCGGGCCTCGGGCGAGCACGCGGCAGAGCCGGCCAGCGCAAGGGGCAGCGACGGGCACTGGGCGAGGGCACGGACATGCCAGCCAGCGCGCGAGTCGATTGGGGGAAAGCCCAGGAATCCCAGCCAATGATTTGCAACCCGAGTGAGAACCTTTTTGAGTACAAGCATGGCTTCGGGGAACAAGGCATCGGCGCGAAGCACTTTTGGACAACGTGTGGCACAAGTTACGGCGCAATCGTGCTCTCACTGAGGCTTTCCCCAATTTGGTAGCCAACGGGGTGCCCGGCGCAACTTCTGGCGCATATGCACACCCACTGTAGAAGCGGACGTTTTGGTTGCCCGCAGGGTGTTTGGCGCAGCCCTTGGCGCAATCTATAACGCAGTGGCGCACCCCTTGAGGCATCGGCCGATTTGGTGACCCGCGGAGCGCCTCGCGCAGCCAATGGCGCAATCGATGGCGCCATGGTACACCCACTGAGGCATCAGCCGCTTTGGTGGCCCGCGGGACACCACCTACAACCTCTTGCGCAACAGATGGTGCAATGTTCACTCGCCGATGCATGAGGGGGTGCTTGGCGCAACCAGCGGCGCAGCTTATGGCGCAACCTGTAGTGCAATGGTACACCCACTCAGGAAACACACGTTTTGGTGTCCCGCTGGGTATTTGGCGCAACCGATAGCGCAATTGTGCACCCTCTGAGGCATCGGCCGATTTGTTGGCCCGCCGAGTACCTTGCGCAATATATGGCGCAATCGTTCACCCATTGAGGCATGAGCCAGTTTGGTGGCCCGCGGGGTGCCTCGCGGAATTTATTGCGCAACCGATGGTGCAATGGTACACCCACCGAGGCAGCGGGCAATTGGTGGCCCACGGGATGATTGGCGCAACCATTGGCACAGCCATGGCACAACCTATGGCGCAATGGCACACGCTCTGAAGAAACGCACGTCATGGTGGCCCCTCGAGTGCTTGGCACTACTCACGGCGCAATATATGGCCGAACCTACGGCGCAATGGTACACCCCCTAAGAAATCTGACGATTTGGTGGCCCACTGAGGGCCTGGCGCACCCTCTGGCACAACCGACTGCGCAATGGTACCCACTGAGGCAATTGGCGATTTGATGACCCGCGGGATGCTTAGCACAGCCTCTTGGCGGGGGGGATTCGAACATGGTCACTTTGTTGGTATACAGATCGCCCTTGACGTCCCAAGAGGCCCACCAGGCCGCCTCGACGCAGCCCGCAGGCATCCAAGAGTTCCCCCGAGGGCCCCCCGACCCTCCAGAACAGCCCCAATGGCCCCAAGGAGGTCGCCACGATCGCCCCGAGAGGCAACAAGGAAGCCCAGGAGGAACCCACGAGGGCTGGCCCAAGCAGGGGGGGAAGTCGAACAGGTCTTCGGTTGCATTGATGGAGCCATGCGGTTGCAGCGGCTGGCGACACCAGCGGCCTGCGGAGGAGAGCGGCCACGGGAGAGGGCGTGCTGCCTGCCGCGGTCCGACCGCACGGGCGGCCGCCTCGGCGCTCCGACGCCCCCCTCGCGGCCTGCGTCGGAGTGCCGGAGGCGCATCACCACGCCCAGCATCGCAGGCCTCAGCGTCGCCAGCACGCGCGGGCCTGGCTCGGCCACCCCCGCGCCGAACACGCCTGGTGTCGAGTCGCCGACCCCAGGGTCGGACCACCCGCCGCGCAGGCTGCTGCTGGCCGACCCCGCCGCGGCCACTCGCACCACGCCGCGCCCCGCCACGTCGTGTGCCGCCTGCGCCGACGCGCGCGGTGCCGCCGCGGCCTCGCAGGAGGCCGGCGGCGGCGACGAGTGCGCGCGCGCGCCCAGCCCGCCGCAGACCCGGCCCCGCGCGCGGAGCGCGGGCGCGGCGCGCCTGACGCCGCGGCCCGGCCCCCGCCGCGGCCTCCGCGCGGGCACGCCGCGCGGCAGCGCCCGCGGTGCCGCGGAGGCCGGCGCCGCGGAGGCCGGCCGGGCCGCCGAGGCGACCGAGGCGCCCCGCTTCGCCCAGCACGCCGAGGCCGTCGCGGCAAAAGGGCGGGGCGGCGCCGCCCCGGGGCCGCCCGGCGCTGGGCGGGCCTTGCCCGGGGGCCTCCGCGCGCTGCTAGGGCCGGAGGCGGTGGGTCCGGCGGGCGGGGCGCCGCCCGCGCCGCCCACGGCCTGGTTGTGCCACCAGCGGGCCCCGGGTGAGCCTGGGCCTTGCGAGCGCGAGCGGCGGCGGCGGCTGCTCGGCAAGGAGCTTCAGACCTGGGCGTTTTTTCATAACGGGCGTTTTCGCTCGGTTTTGGGTCCTGGGACCATCACAGCTCGATGCGGCTCGAAAAATGTTAAAGAAGGATTGGGTCTGGGGCGCTGGTCGTGAGTTTTCGCGATGTCGCAATTTTCGCGCTCCGTCGGATCTCGGGGGATGGGGTCGAACGAGCCATGGCCTCAGCATGGACTTGTGTCGTCGCGTTCGGCTTCTGGGGCCCTCGCCGGGCTATGGGACGGTCCAGGATGGAAAACTGCTCCTGGGTGATGGATCGGGATTTCGGGGGACCGTAATGAAAAAACTCGATCAAGACGTCGGATGTCCAGGAAAGGAGGGATCGGGAAAAGGACGGGCTTCCGAACTCTGCTGCACGCAGCTGCTCTGGGCCCCGCCGCCCATGCGCTTCCCTCGATATGTCGGCGCCTCTGGCGGGAGGCGCCAGGGAAACTGGCTGCGTGAGCTGGTTCGCTCCCGACCCCACCTTCGCTCAGAGGAAGGAAAGGTACCCTGACACCCTTCCCTCGTTTTCCCTCTCTTGGACCTCCTCGGAGGCCCTCGTCGCCAACGCTGTATTCGCCTCGAAATTCTGGTCAGAACGCACCCCAGGAGAGGGCATGAGTACATGCTGGTTTCCCTTAAGGAGGAGGAGGAGGAGGAGGAGGAGGAGGAGGAGGAGGAGGAGGAGGAGGAGGAGGAGGAGGAGGAGGAGGAGGCCGAGGAGGCCGAGGAGGCCGAGGAGGCCGAGGAGGCGGAGGCGGAGGCGGAGGCGGAGGAGGAGGAGGAGGAGGAGGTCTGGGGAGTAGCGGTATCGGTACCTTTTGGTTCTCCGCTCGAATCCTTGACATCCGCCGATAAGATATTTTTCGTCATCCGCGGCCCCAGGCCCGACCGTTTCCCCAGGGGTTGCTTGGCGCCCCGGGTCCATGTCTGACGGCCCCAGAACTATCGATTTGAGCTCCGTCAGTTGCCGACGTCTTTACGCAGCATCTGTCAGACACAGGCCAGCATGCGGCCCGAAAATGCCTCCCAGAGGCCGAAGTGAAGGGAAAAACGCCGGCTGAAAAACACACATCTATCTCCAGGCCTCCCATACGGGGTCGGAGTAGATGGGGGTGGAGGATCGCACCGCATCGCCGGTGCATCGCAGATGCGGCTCGATGTCGGGCCTTCTCTGCTTCACGTCGACATCGCCGATGCAATCGCCGACGTCGCCCGTGCATCGCCGATGCATCGCCGATGTACGGGCGATGCGGCAAGATCCTCCGACACAATCTACTCGGACCCTATCTAGGAGGCCTCCTAGATCCCCAGACAGAGGTCTGGACCACTTCCCCAGGCACCAGGGCCTCCCGACTGTTGTCTCTTGACGGCCGTGGGGCCCGTCGAAGGCCCCCAGAGACCGAGAAATGAACGAAAACCAGCCATCATCTCCTCCTCCTCCTCCTCCTCCTCCTCCTCCTCCTCCTCCTCCTCCTCCTCCTCCATCCTCCTCCTCCTCCTCCTCCTCCTCCTCCTCCTCCTCCTCCTCCCTCCTCCTCCTCCTCCTCCTCCTCCTCCTCCTCCTCCCTCCTCCTCCTCCCTCCATCCTCCTCCTCCTCCTCCTCCTCCCTTTCTACGCCTCCTCCCTCCTCCTCCTCCTCTCCTCCTCCTCCTCCTCCTCTCCCCTCTTCCTCCTCCTCCTCCTCCTCCTCATCCTCCTCCTCCTCCTCCTCTTCTTCCTCCTCCTCCTTCCTCCTCCTCCTCCTCCTCCTCCTCACTCTCCCCTCTCCTCCTCCTCCTCCTCCCTCCTCCTCCTCCCCCTCCCCCTCCCTCCTCCTCCTCCTCCTCCTCCTCCTCCTCCTCCTCCTCCTCCTCCTCCTCCTCCGCCTCCTCCTCCTCCTCTCCTCTCCTCATCTTGCTCCTCCTCTTGCTCCTCCTCTTGCTCCTCCTCTTGCTCCTCTCCCTCTCCCTCCTCCTCCCTCATCCTCCTCCTCCAACTTTCCTCTCCTCCCCTCCTCCTCCTCTCCTCCTCCTCCTCCTCCTCCTCCTCCTCCTCCCCTCCTCCTCCTCCTCCTCCTCCTCCTCCTCCTCCCTCCTCCTCCTCCTATTCCTCCTCCTCTTCCTCCTCCTTCCCTTCTGGAGCCGTGGATCTCAAGGAAAGATGGACTGCACGTAAGAGTGATACCTTCGCCAGACTTACCTCTGCTGCGGGCTTATTGGGATCCCCCCGATCGCGGAGCGCGATGCGTTAGCGGCTGCTTGCGCGCTTTGATTTGGCCACCTTGCGCCCCGTGAGTCTGCGCACAAAAGGTGCCGACGTTGCGAAAAATAACAAAATATCGCCAAAAAACACGACCAGAACCCTGGACGTCTTTCTGCGTCATTTTTCGAGCTGGATCGATCTGTGAGGGTCCTAGGACCCGAAACCCTGTGAAAACCCCCGTTGTGCAAAAATTGCAACGCCTTGAGGGTCCTGCCTATATAGGGTCACTCCTGCGAACAGCCGACGAGCTCCAGGGCCCGCGCCCGGCTCCAAAAGGAGCACGAGGCGTGCGCGCGGCAGGCCCCCGCGCAGCTCGTACCGGACCCCGCGCCAGGGGCCGACGGCGACCTGGGCACCACAAAGAGCCACAAAGATCGGGGAAACGTAAGACTCGAGTACGCCCGAAGCCGGCTTTCCCGACGCTTTCTCACGAGCGCGTCTTGGACTTTTACGGTTCAGGTTTCGGGGGATGTTTGCAGCGGGAGTTCGCGCCAGATTTCAAATTGGGTCTCGTCATTTTCATGATGGCCCTGTCAGGCCAACCCGAGTCCCCTGAACCCGAGTCTCACGTCGGGGAAGGGGCCACCGACCTCGGCATGGCCGCTTTGGTTGTGGCTGTTGTCGATCTGGCCGCCCTGGGACGCCACATCGACCACAACCAGCGATCAGCACTGAGTTGCCTTCCCAGACCCCGACGTCATGATTTTTCATCACGTCGACCCCCAGAGGTCTCGACCTCTTCCCTGGGACCTGTTTCGCATCCTGAGTCGTTTTTTCACGGTCCCTGGGCCCGGTAAGGGCCCGCAGAGGCCGAAAATAGCGAAGAACTTCCCGTCGTGATCCATCACAACGCGAGGGTGTCTGGGTTCAGTGCCCTGACGATTGATTGTTGACATGTGCAGGACATCCCCCAGGGTGTGTCCTCGGTGTGGTCGTGGTCGCCTGCAGCCCCCGCAGAGGAGACGTCTGGCGCGTGGCCGGCGACGAGGGGTACCGGAGCGCCGTGCTGCGCGCGGCCGTGAGGTTCGGGCGGTCGGCAATGGGGGGTGACCCAAAGGGAGGGTGAAGAGAGGGGCCCTCTATGGCATTCGGGGTCCCTTCTCTTACGGGGCGGGGGGCCTTGTGGGGCCCATGCTGGCTCCAAAAGGGCCCACGTGGGGCCCTGCAGGGCTTCTTTCGGGCCCTTCTCTTCTTCACCCCTATGTAGGTCACGCTGACGCTCGCGGCGTATTATTCTTTTTTATTGTTATTTGTCGTATTATTATGTTTAGTAGTAGTAGTAGTAGTAGTAGTAGTAGTAGTAGTAGTAGTAGTAGTAGTAGTAGTAGTAGTAGTAGTAGTAGTAGTAGTAGTAGTAGTAGTAGTAGTAGTAGTAGTAGTAGTAGTAGTAGTAGTAGTAGTAGTAGTAGTAGTAGTAGTAGTAGTAGTAGTAGTAGTAGTAGTTATAGTAGTAGTAGTAGTAGTAGTAGTAGTAGTAGTAGTAGTAGTAGTAGTAGTAGTAGTAGTAGTAGTAGTAGTAGTAGTAGTAGTAGTAGTAGTAGTAGTAGTAGTAGTAGTAGTAGTAGTAGTAGTAGTAGTAGTAGTAGTAGTAGTAGTAGTAGTAGTAGTAGTAGTAGTAGTAGTAGTAGTAGTAGTAGTAGTAGTAGTAGTAGTAGTAGTAGTAGTAGTAGTAGTAGTAGTAGTAGTAGTAGTAGTAGTAGTAGTAGTAGTAGTAGTAGTAGTAGTAGTAGTAGTAGTAGTAGTAATAGTAGTAGTAGTAGCATCAGTATTATTATTCGTAATAGTATTAGTATTATTAGTAGTAGCACTCTTATTAATCATAGTACTATTCGTATTAGTAGTACGATTATTATTATTGTTATTATGATTATGCTTCGTCTTCGAGCTCCTAGTACTCTTAGTAGTTAGGTCACCCCCTGCTGCCACCCGCCCGAGAGGTGCCAGAAGGCGATGTCTCAGACGGTCGGCCTCGCGAGCCCCGCGGAGGCCCTGGAGGGGCACGAGGAGCCCATCATCTCGGAGGAGGGCCCGCCGAGACGACGGCGGTGGTCCAAGATCTCCCCAGGCGCCCGGCGTCTCGAAGGAAAAAGTCGGGCGACGGCTTCTCATCGTTTTCGGCCTCGCGAGGCCCTCGCCGGGCCTCGGGACCGTCAAAACACGGCTCGGGATGAAGAACTGGTCCCCGGGAAGTGGTCGCGAGCTCGGGAGCCCGTGTCTCGCGGAAACCGAGACGCCGGATGCTTGGGACTGGGGCGGCATGGTTCTTGTCGGCCCGGGCCTTCGGGGGCCGTTCTGAGGCTATAAAGTCGGGGGCGGAAAAGAGGGGGGTGATGACTAGGGGGGGGTGGATATCATGGCGTGGGCCATGATATTTCCCCAGATTGCGTGGCGCCTCTTCTTATTTTATTGCGTCCCTGGCCCCCCCGCTGGGCCGCGCACATGCCGCCGGTCATGATTTGCACCCCCCCCTCTTGGACACCCCCCTCTTGGCCGATCCCGATAAAGGAAGGATTTGGGGCTACAGAAGTTGGCCCTCGGGAAGCGGCTGGGGCCTCTGGACACGCGGCTTGGAAGAACCATACCGGCGGATGTCAGGGGCTGTTGCGCTCTTCGCCCTTCCCGGGGCCTCCTGCCGGCTCCTCGTCGCCGCGGCTACAGCCGACCCGCAGTGAAAGGATGAGCGACGTTCCAAGGGTACCCCTGCATCCTTCCTCCTTCGGCCCATCCTCGGCCGCTTTCGCTGGCCGCGCCCCGCTCGCAGAGTGTCGACCTGGCCTTCCGAGGCCTTTGCGTCCTTCTCGTGCGTCCTGATGATACGGGTTGACTGCAGGACCCGCCTGGGAGCCCGAGCCAGGCTGGGCTCCGGGAGGGGTCCAGGTGCCGACTTGGAGCGGCGCGTGGGCCGAGAGGGAGCGCCGCCGTGGTCTCGGCGGGCCTTCCTCTGGGCCTCTTCCGAGGGCAGCCTGCTGGGGAGGCGGTGCCCGAGCTCGCCCGCCTCCACGTCGCCTGCGCCCTCCTCGGCGAGCTCTGCGAGGTCTCCAGCCCCCTCCAGGACTCGACCAGGGCTCGAGCTGAACGGTGTTTGGGCGATTCCGCGGACCGTTGTCGTGTCGATTTCGCTTTGCAGCCAAGGCGGACGGAAGACAAAACAAGGGAAAGCGAGAACGAAAGGAAAACGAAAAACACTGTTTAGCTCGAGCCCTGGACTCGACTACACGTAAGAGTGATCCTCTGCCGGAGTGACCGCTGGTGCGGGGCCCATGGGGGTCTCCCGATCGCCGAACGCGATGCGATAGTAGCTTCGTCTTGCGCGCTTGTGTTTGGTCCACCCGTGGCCCACAAAGAGACGCGCACCAAAGGTCATCCTTACCCAGGGTCACTCTTGCGTGTAGCCGAAGGACACGCTGCGGTTCCTGATGCGCGAGCTCTGCCATTGCATCAGGCTGCCTGCGGCGCGTCCCGCCGTCGTGCTGTCGCGGCTCTCCTGGCGGCGACCCACGGGGGGGGCCCGCACAGAAGGGCCCGTGGCGTGTGGCACGTCTCGTCCCCTGGAAGGGAGGGAGAGCTGGAGCATGTGCGATGCTCTTCCGCGTCGTTTTGGTGTGTATCTCCTCATCTTCGTCAGCGCCCTCGTCCCCTCCTCCCTGTCGCACCTCCATGCCTTCCTCCTGGACAGTAATGATACCGAAGGAAAGCCCAATCCGAGCCTTTTGATCTACATGAGATCCCTGTATAATTGCTGCTTAGGTTTATGAAGTCTGCGAGGGCTATGAAGACCATGAGGGCTAGGCTATAGGGCTAAGCTATATGGCTATAGGGCTGTAGGGTTGTAGTGTGATCGGGCCTTTGGGTTATAGGGATATGGGGCTATAGGGCTCTGGGGGGATAGGGCTACAGGGCTATAGGGCGATAGGGCGACAGGGAGATAAGGCTATAGGGCTATAAGACTATAGGGCTAAATGGCTGTAGGGCTATAGGGCTATAGGGCTTAGGGCTATAGGGCTGTAGGGCTATATGGGCTTCTGGGCTATTGGGCTATAGATCTATAGGGATGTAGGGCCACAGGGCTACAGGGCTCTAGGGCTACAGGGCGATATGGCTGTAGGGCTATTGGGCTATAGGGCCATATGGCTATAGGGCTATAGGGCGATGGAGCACCCGGGCACCTGGGCACCCCCGGGCACCTCCCAGCACCCCGAGGCTTCTCCGGGCACCCCCGGGCACCCGGGCCTCCCCGGGCACCCGGGCACCCAGGCACCGGGGCACCTGGCGCATCTGGGCCGGCCACCGAAATCGGCGGCGCACCTCACCTAACCATATGAATCCGCTAGGACCCCTACAGAGGCAAGCTCTGATTGGGAAATGTTTCTCCTCACTGCCTTCCTGCATCACCTCCCCCTCCGTGTCTTTCCTTGGGCGGCTCTTAGCGGGCCGGCTTGGCCGAGACGAGGAAGAGGAGGCAAGAGGGGACGAGAGGAGGAGGAGGAGGAGGAGGAGGAGGAGGAGAAGAAGGAGAAGAAGGAGAAGAAGAAGAAAAAGGAAAAGAAGGAGAAGAAGTAGGGGGAAGAGGCCGTAAGACGTGGCACGTTTCGCCCTTTGCCTCTAGAGAGCCGTAATACTTTTGTGGCACGGTCTCCCGCTTCGCTTTAGGGCCTCATCATTGTCGTCCTGCTTCCCTCCTCCTCGTCCTCCCCCTCCCTCTCCTCCTCGTCATCCCGCCTGCTAAGATTTGCTCCCGCCCCAGATCCTGACCCCCAGAGGTCTCTGGAGGTCCCCGGAGGCCCGAAAAGGGCAGAAATTCACAAACCGTCCGAAGCTGTTCGAACTCCTTCCTCGATCCTTGAGGAAAGCCGCGGGCAAAAACTTGGCGAATCCCGCCTCCCTCTCCATCTCGTTCGCCCCTCCCTCCTGCACACGCTCCTCATCGCCGTTCCAGTGAACCTGCACGGGGCCTTCTGGAGCCTCGAAGGGCCTGCCTCAAGTGCGGTTGGGCTGCCTTGGCGGTTTCCTGGGACTCTCTCTGAGAGGAGGAGGAGGAGGAGGAGGAGGAGGAGGAGGAGGAGGAGGAGGAGGAGGAGGAGGGGGAGGGGGGGGAGGGGGAGGGGGAGGGGGAGGGGGAGAGGAGGAGGAAGAAGAAGAAAGGAGGAGGAAGAAGAAAGGAGGAGCAGAAGGAGGAGAGGGAGGAGGAACAGGGTGATTGAGAGGTGGAGGGCTTCTTGGAAGCCTCTTGGGGCCCGCTGGCGCTTCTCGGCGTCCTCCTGGGCGCTGTCGGGTACCTCCTCCGGAGGGAACGTCGGGCAATCTTGGTTCCATTCCTAGGCCGTCCTGGGAGCCCTGCAAGAGCCTTGGCGAGCGCCAGGGGGGCTGCTGGGCTGCCCTCGGGGGAGGGGGGCGGCGCGTGCACCCCAGCGTGGCGAGAGGCGGGGAGCCCTGAAGATTCACAGAAGCCCTGCCAGGCAGGGCTTCGCATTCCACCACGCCTCCGCGCGAACGGGGGGGCACGGTGGCGGATATTCGAGAGCTACAGGCCTGGATCCGACGTGATGCCCCTCACGCCCTTCTACGTCCTGGCACTGGGTTCGAGGGCCGAGCTCGACCAGGTGGCAGAGCAGCGCCGACAGGCCGCCGACGAGCGCGAGAGCCTGACCCGTCGCATCCGCCAGCTGCAGTCGGAGGCGAACGAACTGCGGGGCCTCCTGGACGCGGAGAGAGCAAGGATCGAAAAATCAAAAACGGCGTAAACATAAACTGTCGACGGTCCGCGTGGATTTCTTCGAGATTTGCGCTGGACCCCCTTGGCGGCGCCTCCAGCGCCGCCCTTGGCGCGCTCCGCGCACCAGAGAGGGGGTCCAGCGCAGATCCAAGAAACCCGCGTGGACCGTCGAAAGTTTATGTTTATGCAGTTTCGCTCTCTTCTCAAAGAACCGCCATGACGAAAAGAGGTCCTGAAGAAGAGGGTATTCCGGTCTTTCGCCGTTTTTGGTGTCCCGGGACCCTCCACGGGCCCAATGGGCCGACAAAGAGAGGCTCGGGCTGAAGAACTAGTCTTCTGGGGACAGACCCAGGCATAGAGCCCGCTTCCCTCAGGGGTCCCCAGCCCCCACTTGCGGAAGGAGCCAAGACGAGCGGACGATGCTCCAGAGCTTCGAGGACGTTGTGGCCGAGCGGGACGCGCTGCGGGCCGCGCTGCAGCAGCTGCAGTCTGGCGAGGAGTTTCCTCTCTGGGGGTCCCAAGCGCAATTCGTGGTTGGTGCCCTGGGGCGCTCTGAGGCTCGACAGCTTGGCGCGGGGTTGTCGCCTAAGTGCCGGGGGAACGAGACTCGGCGCCGCTAGCAGTCGGTGATGGCCTTCATCTTAGGACGGGGACGGCGTGGGCATGGTGTCAGTTGCGGTGCGAGCGCGCCGATTCTTCTCTTTCTCCTGCCCCCTCGGATCTGCCATGTCTTTCTTGCTTCACTGCCTCTCGTGCTCTGCAGCGTGCCCGTGCCGCTGCTGCCACCCGTCGGGTTTGCTGGCCGTCGGCAGGGGGCGGCGCGGAACGCAGTCAGGTTTTGGGGGGGCGGGGCCGCGCACCCGCCCCAATGGCGGCATGGCAGGTGGAAGGGCGGCCGGGGTGGAGACTGGAAGTGCGACCCAGAGCCGCAGCGTGAACCCCAAGAGGGGACCCAGGAGGTTGCCCGGCAATGCCGCCTGCCATGCCGCCAGCGGGGTGGGCCTGCGGCTCCGCCAGTGAGCCGGCCTCGTGAGAGGGCGAACTTTGTCCGCGCCCGTTCGGCCCTTCTCATCTCTCGCGGTGCCCGCCGTCTCTGGCCCTCCCCAGTGTGTCGCCCTTGCCACCCCGCGACGAAGGGCCTGGCGACCGCCTGCGGGCATGATATGTTCATGCGGTGGGATTACGCAACTGTCGACCGCTGGGCGCGAGTGCGCGGCTGATTCTTTCACATACAGGGCTGGCCAGCGCGCTTGCCCAATTCGCACGGGGCCGGCGCGCGAGGGCACTTCAGCGCGCGACGCACGGACACGACAGAGAATAGTGGTCGAAATTCCTGGTATCCGAGTTGGAAGCTCCAGAGATGAGGAGTTCAGGCTGCAGGAGATCAGCAAGCTGATCACGGAGGTGTCCACATTGAAGGAGGCAGGCCGGCCACAACGTGGGGAGCTGTGGTCCTTCCCCCACCCTTGGGGGGCCCATCGGCTTCAGCACCCCAGAGGTGGTCGACACGAGGGCCCCCCCCCCGGGTGTGAAGAGCACGGTTCCCCACTGCTGTGTTGCCAGCCGGGGAGGCGAACCAGGAGGCGCTCCGCGACCTCGACGACGCCCGCTGCGAGAGCGCGGCGCTGCGCGCGCAGCTCAAAGACCAGGGCCGGCGCGCCGACGCGTCCGAGGGGCACGCGGCCGACTTGCAGGCGGTGCTGGCGAGGCTCTCGGACGAGCCCGCCCAGACGCGCCCGGCCGCCGCGGCGCCGCGCGTCGTCCCCCGCACCATGGCGGAGGCGGACCCCGCGCTGCTGCCCGAGAGCCGCGCGCTGCTGGGCGGCAACGGCCGGCCCCGGCAGCCGCCGAGCCTGGCCGGGTCCGACGCGGCCGGCGCCCCGCCGCCGCCGCAGCCGCAGGAGGAGGCCGCGGCTTGGGCGGCCCTTGCGGACGGGCGCCCCGTGCTGAGGCTGAAGGGTGGCGACGGCAGCTGGCAGGCCTCGGCCGCACGTGTAGGAAGTGGCCATTCGCTGGTGTGGCTTTCGGGTGCGGGCCCTCTTTGGGTGGGGTCCGACGTCGGTGGTGCCTCGCCGATACAGCGGCGATGTAGCGCGATCCCCGCCCAACCTGCCCCGCACGCATGGGTTGGGTCCCCCCGCGGCCGCCCACAGCCGCGCACCAAAGGCCACACCGCTGCCAAGGGCCACCGTTCACAGACCCCCCGCGCCATGTTTTCTCATAACGTCGACGACCCATTCCCCAGGGCTGGGTTTTCATCCTGAACGTATTCTTACGACCCCGAGTTGTTCAACCTCTTCCTTCCCCGTCTCTGTGCCGCCGCCGCCGCCCGCTGCTTTTGCGCCATATTGCGTTTCCGCAACCATTTAGTTTCAACAAAGATAAACCGGAACCGCGGGCCGGCTGCACGCTTGTTAGAGAAGGGAGCGTTTCGGGTCGTCGTCGTGCTGTCGTCTCCCTTCCCGTGCACACATATCCTTACATACCAGCTCAAAGAATATCACCTTCATGTCGATACGACAGGTCCAGAGAAGTAGCTAGACCGATATTGCACCATTTTCACACCCCACATTTGCTGAGGACCCCCTTCCTCTGGCAAGCCATTGGTTACCAGCCGAAATCGCAATGATTGCATCCGATGCACAGATGGACATGAATGAAACTTCTGGAGTAACTGTAGAATCTGCAACAGCCGAAGATTATAATTAGCATCGTATCAAACTTGGTGGGCCAGCCCTCCCCGAATGTTCCTCCGCTATCGTCCACTGGTGAACCGTTCGTGCGAGTTCAGGGAGAAGCCTCGGCGTTGGTTCAAGGCGGTGCCATCGAACGTGACCTTTCAGGCATCATGGAGTCTGACGATCCGAGCGCTCGTCAATCAAAGGCAGAGGACGCGCCGCAGCAACGTCGACTGAGCACGTAAGAGATGCTACTGGGGAAACCCCAGTGCCGAAGTGACCTAAAATACCAGACGACATCAGCATGGAACAAGCTTCGCCGATGCAGGTTTCCAGTTCAACTGGAAGCTTAGCGGAAGCCAATACTTGTCTCGTGATACAAGAAGTTGATGGGGGCACCTGAAGAGCCCATGTCGCCATCTTCGAACGATTGGTGTCAGATCCTCAGTGCCCCGCTGGTGTCTAGATTTGGTGGGAGGTCGAGGAGCAGTCAGGATTCCCGTGACTCGTCGTCGGGTCGCATTTCGGTCAGGGTAGGTCGTGGGGCACAGGGATCACAATGCCCAGTCATGGCAGAAAACATGTGCCCAAGAAAAGTTGGAAAAGCCGATGTTCCATGCCTACGCCCTGTCTGCGGGCTCTGTTCAAACATCTGTCCGCATTGCAGCGTCAATTGGCTTCGCTCAGACTGTATTGAAACAACGGAACGTAAGTGTCAACGTCTTGTTGTCGTCGCTTGGCAGTAAAAAGAAACTGCGAAAAATGTCGAGGAAAAGGAGATTCGCGATCAGATGGTTGCGCACATGCGAGAACTCCAGCGGCAAAAAGAATAATAACTATGGCAGATACAGAACGAAAAGGAAAAATACAGTTCGCGCAGCAGGCACAGCTGAGCCATCGAGCGACCTCGGAGGCAGCTCAGCTGTCTCTGACGGCGACGGAAAGCAGGAAGAAAGAGATAGAAGAATACGCCAAACTAGTCATATTGGAAAGGGAACATCGCGGGGACATGGCCGAAAAGGAATTGCAGAATTGATATCAGTTGCAGGCTGCCGAAGAAGCGGCAAAGAACTCCGAACGAAAGGTGGCAGACGTTCTCCAAGAGAGAGTGGTTCAGGCGGTTCAGGGGTCGACCCCCCCTCCCCCCCCCCCACACACCCCACCCCACCCTTGCGTTTTTAATGATTCTGTTTTGTGGGAGGCGGAGCGCGTCGTCAGCTTGCCGCCGGTATCGGCGCGGCATGCTCGCTGTGTTTTTCCTCGGCGCTGCATCCCTTGTCCTCTCTTTTGTTTTTTTTTGTCTCTCTCTCTCTCTCTCTCTCTCTCTCCCCCCCTCTGTCTCTCTCTCTCTCTCTCTCTCTACGTTTCTTCCTCTTTCTCTTTCTCTCACTCTCTCTCTCTCTCTCTCTCTCTTTCTCTCTGCCTCTTTCTGTTTCTCTTTCTCTCTCTCTCTCTCTCTCTCTGTCTCTCTCTCTCTCTCTCTCTCTATCCCTCTTTCTCTCCACCGTCCCCAGCCAGGTCATCAGCTTAAGCCTAGCCTAAGCCCCAGCCGAACCTAGCTCAAGCCCCAGCCAATATGTAACCGAAACCGAACCTCAGCATCAGCCTCAGGCTTAGCCTAGTCTCAGCCTCTGTCTCTGCCCAGCTTCAGCCTCAGCCTACCCCGCGCCTGGCCTCAGCCTCAGCCTCAGCCTCAGCCTCAGCCTAAGCATTGCCTAAACCTGGCCTGAACCTCAATATACGCCTAAGCACAGCCGCCTAGCCTAAGCATCAGCCTGTACCAGCCCAGTCACATCCAATCCTGTGCCTCAGCCTCCCCTAGGCCTCCGCCTCAGTGTAAGCCTCAGCGCAACATGAGACTCAGCCTCAGCCTTGGCATCGGTCTAAGCCTAGCCTCAGCCTCAGCCACAACCTAGCCAGAGCCGCAACCCCATGATTGCGACGACCCTATCACTACACATAAATTATTATATCATTACGACCCCCACAACATTACTACGACTTCAACCGCACGACCGTACCATAATGCTGCTACACTACTGAAGTATTGCAATACTGTACTGCTCGCCCAGCCACCACTACAGTGTTACTGCCATTAGTGCACCAGAT
>CAUYUJ010015515.1:261094-328187 GCA_963575745.1 Prorocentrum cordatum
ACTGGGGCCTTCGGTGGAGCTCCCTATGGGGCTACGAAACGCTGCCCTGGGTGGGGTAACCGCATGCGAACACCCCCACTGGGGCCTTCGGTGGAGCTCCCTATGGGGCCACGAAACGCTGCCCTGGGTGGGGGAACCGCATGCGAACACCCCCACTGGGGCCTTCGGTGGAGCTCCCTATGGGGCTACGAAACGCTGCCCTGGTGGGGGGAACCGCATGCGAACACCCCCACTGGGGCCTTCGGTGGAGCTCCCTATGGGGCCACGAAACGCTGCCCTGGGTGGGGGAACCGCATGCTAACACCCCCACTGGGGCCTTCGGTGGAGCTCCCTATGGGGCCACGAAACGCTGCCCTGGGTGGGGGAACCGCATGCGAACACCCCCACTGGGGCCTTCGGTGGAGCTCCCTATGGGGCTACGAAACGCTGCCCTTGGTGGGGGAACCGCATGCGAACACCCCCACTGGGGCCTTCCGTGGAGCTCCCTATGGGGCCACGAAGCGCTGCCCTGGGTGGGGGAACCGCATGCGAACACCCCCACTGGGGCCTTCGGTGGAGCTCCCTATGGGGCTACGAAGCGCTGCCCTGGGTGGGGAACCGCATGCGAACACCCCCACTGGGGCCTTCGGTGGAGCTCCCTATGGGGCCACGAAACGCTGCCCTGGGTGGGGGAACCGCATGTGGACACCCCCACTGGGGCCTTCCGTGGAGCTCCCTATGGGGCCACGAAACGCTGCCCTGGGTGGGGGAACCGCATGTGGACACCCCCACTGGGGCCTTCGGTGGAGCTCCCTATGCGGCCACGAAACGCGGCCCTGGGTGGGGGAACCGCATGTGGACACCCCCACTGGGGCCTTCGGTGGAGCTCCCTATGGGGCCACGAAACGCTGCCCTGGGGGGGGGAACCGCATGCGAACACCCCCACTGGGGCCTTCGGTGGAGCTCCCTATGGGGCCACGAAACGCTGCCCTGGGTGGGGGAACCGCATGCGAACACCCCCACTGGGGCCTTCGGTGGAGCTCCCTATGGGGCCACGAAACGCTGCCCTGGGTGGGGGAACCGCATGCGAACACCCCCACTGGGGCCTTCGGTGGAGCTCCCTATGGGGCCACGAAACGCTGCCCTGGGTGGGGGAACCGCATGCGAACACCCCCACTGGGGCCTTCGGTGGAGCTCCCTATGGGGCTACGAAACGCGTGAGAGGCGCGCCGAGAGCAGAGGCAAGGAGGGGGAGGAGGGGGAGGAGGAAGGAGGAGGGGAACGCGGGGCACCGTCTCTTCAAAACGAGGACCCAACACCACAGGATGTTGGGAAAAACATGTTTTGTTTGCCCCCCCCCCCCCCCCCCCCCCAGGCGCCAGCAGCAAGGGAAGGCCCGGAGGGCCCCCTCCCCTCCCGCCCCACGCGGCCACGAACCAAAGGCAGCGAGGTTCGAAAAATCGAGCACTTCACCACGCGGCCAACTCAGCTTCGCAAAGCGACGTGGGTCAACCAGAAAAAAACGCTGCAGAAAAAAAGAAGGCAGGGCAAAAAGGAAATAACAGAGTTTCGCGGGGGGGGGGGGGGTCGACCCCGAAACCGGTTCAGGCTGCTGCAATTGCACACCACGTCAAGGAGGCAAGGTCTGCTGCGGCGCAGCATGCAACCCTCCAGAAGCACATTGCCACCGAAGACACGAGGAGGACGAGGAGGGAAATGGACAAGCCGAACGAGGATAATACCAGACAAAAATAGGCACAAAATAGAACTAGAGGCCTCACCCTAAATTCGATATTGGAACGAAGCGGCTAAGCGAGAGGACCTCTCGGCGTTATTCATTCAACTTGCGGTGCCCTGTGGCGCTGTCTCAAGCCCATCGGCTACATTGCAAGTTCAACCCATGACGGTGGCAAAACATGCGTTGACGTTGCCAGCTCAGCCCGCGAGGCCAGGACAGCAGGCCAGCCCGACCCCAGGGTTGAGCCCCCAAAGAAAACTCAGGAGCCCACGTCCGCCGTCGCCGAGCGATGCAGCCACCGCACCAGCCTCAGCGGATGGCCACGCAGACAGGATTACTCCCCTTCGGGTAGGGCGACCGCGAATGATTGCAGCTTCGGGAAATTTGGGGCTCCGCCACTATTGTACACTGCCAAAACATGAGACTTGTGCGCAACGCTCCAAGTTTTGCCGCAAGGTCACATTGACCCGGCGACCAAGCGGCGCAAGCAGCGCATTCAAGAGAAGCTAGACGCAGAGGCGGAATCCGAAAAGGAAAGACATGAGGAAGAGAGCAGACGATCCCAGCAATGGGAGGAAGAAGTAAAGATAGCTACCCTCGAAAACAGCAGGCAGACGCCCCAAAGACTTCGAAAAGAAAAGGAAGAACTCGAAAAGGCCGGGCTACGAAGAAGGGGAAACCCCAGATGACTCGCCTAAAGAAAGGAACTTCGGTTGGACATCTCCTGAAGTTTTTTCTTCGCGGGAATACCGAGTTCTCGAGAATAGGTGGGCCCGCCGCGGGGCCCCCGCGAGAAGTCACCCAACGCCCCCGACGAAATGCTGAATTTACACCCGAACGGCCCCGGTTCAACCGTATATGGAAACGGTGGAGACGGGGCCCCACCGGGGGGCGGGGGCCGCGGGGCGAGGAGGCAGAGGTGGTGAAGATCAAGAACCACCGACCTGCCCACGACCCCTTCGACTGTTGGAGACAGGCGGGAAGGGCGCAGAGATCAAGTTGTCGCCCATGCCTCAGCCAACGGGGATTCGCGACTGGACGCCACACGCAGCGCAGACAATATCTCCCCCTTTTCCAGGAGCAAAGGGCGACCAGCTCTGGATTGCTGAAGCTCTGAACCCAGAAGTGAGCCCTTTTTACTTTCTTCGGGGCTCCAGTGGATTCGCGCGCCTTGATACGACGCACGCTTCGGACTCGACTGAGACGCGCTTCAAAAGGATCCAAACTTATCCTGGCGAAAGACCCAACCATAAGCAATTGTTGGTAACGCGTTGTGGGTGCCGCTTTCGGTGGGGGGAACCGCATGCGAGAGCAGCCACTGGGGCCTTCGGTGGAGCTCCCTATGGGGCCACGAAGCGCTGCCCTGGGTGGGGGAACCGCATGCGAACACCCCCACTGGGGCCTTCGGTGGAGCTCCCTATGGGGCCACGAAACGCTGCCCTGGGTGGGGGAACCGCATGCGAACACCCCCACTGGGGCCTTCGGTGGAGCTCCCTATGGGGCCACGAAACGCTGCCCTGGGTGGGGGAACCGCATGCGAACACCCCCACTGGGGCCTTCGGTGGAGCTCCCTATGGGGCCACGAAACGCTGCCCTGGGTGGGGGAACCGCATGCGAACACCCCCACTGGGGCCTTCGGTGGAGCTCCCTATGGGGCTACGAAACGCTGCCCTGGGTGGGGGAACCGCATGCGAACACCCCCACTGGGGCCTTCGGTGGAGCTCCCTATGGGGCCACGAAACGCTGCCCTGGGTGGGGGAACCGCATGCGAACACCCCCACTGGGGCCTTCGGTGGAGCTCCCTATGGGGCCACGAAACGCTGCCCTGGGTGGGGGAACCGCATGCGAACACCCCCACTGGGGCCTTCGGTGGAGCTCCCTATGGGGCTACGAAACGCTGCCCTGGGTGGGGGAACCGCATGCGAACACCCCCACTGGGGCCTTCGGTGGAGCTCCCTATGGGGCCACGAAACGCTGCCCTGGGTGGGGGAACCGCATGCGAACACCCCCACTGGGGCCTTCGGTGGAGCTCCCTATGGGGCCACGAAACGCTGCCCTGGGTGGGGGAACCGCATGCGAACACCCCCACTGGGGCCTTCGGTGGAGCTCCCTATGGGGCTACGAAACGCTGCCCTGGGTGGGGGAACCGCATGCGAACACCCCCACTGGGGCCTTCGGTGGAGCTCCCTATGGGGCCACGAAACGCTGCCCTGGGTGGGGGAACCGCATGCGAACACCCCCACTGGGGCCTTCGGTGGAGCTCCCTATGGGGCTACGAAACGCTGCCCTGGGTGGGGGAACCGCATGCGAACACCCCCACTGGGGCCTTCGGTGGAGCTCCCTATGGGGCCACGAAACGCTGCCCTGGGTGGGGGAACCGCATGCGAACACCCCCACTGGGGCCTTCGGTGGAGCTCCCTATGGGGCCACGAAACGCTGCCCTGGGTGGGGGAACCGCATGCGAACACCCCCACTGGGGCCTTCGGTGGAGCTCCCTATGGGGCCACGAAACGCCCTGCACCCCCACTGGGTTCGGTGGAGCTCCCTATGGGGCTACGAAACGCTGCCCTGGGTGGGGAACCGCATGCGAACACCCCCACTGGGGCCTTCGGTGGAGCATGCCCTAGCTCCCTATGGGGCTACGAAACGCTGCCCTGGGTGGGGGAACCGCATGCGAACACCCCCACTGGGGCCTTCGGTGGAGCTCCCTATGGGGCTACGAAACGCTGCCCTGGGTGGGGGAACCGCATGCGAACACCCCCACTGGGGCCTTCGGTGGAGCTCCCTATGGGGCCACGAAACGCTGCCCTGGGTGGGGGAACCGCATGCGAACACCCCCACTGGGGCCTTCGGTGGAGCTCCCTATGGGGCTACGAAACGCGTGAGAGGTGCGCCGAGAGCAGAGGCAAGGAGGGGGAGGAGGGAGGAGAGGAGGAAGGAGAGGAACGCGGGGCACCGTCTCTTCAAAACGAGGACCCAACACCACAGGATGGTTGGGAAAAACAACATGATACAGGGAAGGACACGCCGGCACAACAGACATAGCTCATTGCCCAGGTTGACCGACTCGCGCAATATCCTCTTCGTAAATCGCGGTTATTCACGGGGCGTGAAATTTTATGCCCAATTCCCACTTGGCTGTCGGCGCACACGGAACACGGCGGGAATTGATAAATGCGGCTTGGTAAGTCAAGTTAAGAATTGTCATTGACAAGAATTTCCCCGACGAAGACTTGCATCGCTTCTATGACAAATGAATGTATCTCGTTGCAAACTTCCCCGGAGGGCAAGCCATCTCCAACGACGGCAGCTTCGATCCATGAGCATGTCCACGAGCAAATGAAGCTTGCACCCAAGATGCACCCAGCAACTGCATATCATTAACTTAGCAAAACATAGGTTTGGACAGATGTCAAGACGCACGAATGGTTACTCAGCCAATTGCAGACACGCATAGAAAAGGGGCGGGACGAATTTGGTCTCGATCGTCGGGGACAAAAAGATTATCAATAAAAGAGGTCGGCACGGGAGCAAAAAACCGTTCCAGGCCAAGCAACACCCAATAATCTCTTGGGGGAACCAACTAACAAGGACAGGGACGGCCCGATGAAAAAGGATGTCGACTGCAAATGCGCCACCGGGCGCTAGACATGCCCAAGCAAAACCAGGGCTGCCCTTTCAGTCGCAAGAAGCCCAAGGCTGCCCCCGCCGCCCAGCCCCCTCAGCCGGCTGCGAAACCGAACGCTTCACCGGCGAAGGATATTCGGCCGGTCAAACCGGGGGAATGGGACAAAATTGGCAAGGCAAAGGCAAGGACAAGGGCAATCCCCGAGGTCGGTCGGCCACCCCTGGTCCAACAGGCTCAGAGAATTCGCTTAGAGCCCCTCAAAGGAGCCAACTAAAGTCGCTTGATTTGCTTTCTCTCGCGGCAAGCGCCAAGGCCTTCAGCGCGATTCCCCGCGCCACAGACAGCGCGGGAGATCGACGTCGGAGGGCGCCCTGAAGAGGGACAAGCGGGGGGGGGTCTGTCGGAAGCGGAGGCGAAGATCGGATGCGATCGCACCCCGAAACAGGCCGACTCCGCGGCTGCCGACGTCGCCGGGGCCCACCCAGCTCCCGGGCCCGACGCCGGCAGCGATAAAAGGGAGCCAGGAGAGCGCCAGCACCACAGGGAGTGGAAAGAGGCACAGGCAATGTCCCTTGTTGGCGTAGGACCGAACGCCGGGAACGCCCTCCCGTAGCATCGGCTCGGCATCGACAGCGTCTTCTGGGAGAACGCTGTCGACGCCGAGCCAATAATCCGGGGCAGATGGGGCGATGGCCACCGGGAGTCGATGGCTTATCCGTCGATCTCCCAGGGGGCGCCGCTCACAATTTCGACTTCTTGAATATGGCTGTTATACTCATCCGACGCAAGTGTTGCCCCCCCTCGATTGGTCGCCGGCACAACCGAAAACCTGTATCGAGAAGACGCCCCAAGTTCGGCGCGATACACAGCCGCGATGCTTGCCCGCCCCATCACGACTCGGCATGCATTTTGAAGCGCCCGTCAACGTTGGCAGGCGTCGTTTTTCCAACGGCGAAGGCCATTTAGAATCCATTGCACATGAGATAATTGCAGGGCCTGGTCGATTCCGCACCCGTCACAGCGTCAGACGTGATAGAGAAGGACGGCCCTTTCATACCAATGACTACTACTTTGTTTCCGAGAGCTGCCATCAACAATGCATATGGTCTTGTTCCGAAGCCTAGCTGCGTGATGACGGATCGTTCTGTCTCGCGCGGTCTCGTTGTTCGTCTTCACCCATGCCCCAAATCCTCTGTCATCACTGAAAAAGGAGAGCCCGTTTTGAAAAGGAATCCCCTTCTTCGACTAGAGAGGTGGAAGTTCCCCAGAGGATGCCCACGATGGGATTTACCGTCAAAAAAAGCACCACCTCATTTCTGTCAGCACCCAAGAGAAATATTGGACACATTCCATTCCCATAAAGGTTTGCGAGACGAACTGATGGGGAATCACATTGAAAATCCACATGTCAATGCGCCGCCTGGTGCTCGACACGCGAATTGGATTGCCGCAGCGCGCGCAGCTACTCTTAATTTCTGGAAAGAGGGAGACGCAGGCAGATGGCACATAAACAAAAAGCAAGCTGAGAGAGATAAGGAGACGGAATCCTCGGACGCGGACCCGCAAGCCGCCGGCTCAGCTGGCGGTCGCGAGGGGCCACGAGAAGAACCGATGGCAGCCCTAGCAGCACTCGGTGTTTCTTTCAGGGAGGCGGCGGGGCTGGTCGATTGTCTGCCCCCCCCCACCACCACCACCTCCAACGCGAGTTCAAGCTGTTCGGCAGGGAGGGCGCGCCATTGCGTGGCGCCCGAATGCAGCCGGCAAGATCTCCATCATCCGCGAGCTATCATTCGGTGACAGGTGTGGATCAAGACTACGAACGGGATCTATTTTTGTGTCTGCGGCCCGAATGTGCGGATAAGGCATGGTGGACCCGCTTTCTCGCGCACGCTCAGAACCTTGCTGTGCAGGGTTGCCCGTTCCATGTCATTGGTGACCTCAACTGGAAGCCTCAGTCTACTACCGCTCTTGGGCCTGGCTGGGTCATGCGCCCTGCTGCGCATGCGACGACGACCTGCGGCGCGCCTCCTACCCGATGCCTCTACTGCGGGCCCCCTGCGCCCTATTTACCGAAGTGCCTGGCCGCGAAGATGCCCCCTGGGATGCCATTCCACGGCATGGTCTCCCACGCCCTGCAGGAGCCGATGCACCATCGGCCCCAGCAGCGTCTGCGCCACACGACGCTGCATACCCTGAAGGTCTCCCCCGAGCGCCAGCACTTGCTAGATGAGCTCAGGTGCGAACTTGACGCACGGATGCCTGGCCTTGGTGACCACCCAGCACGTGGTGACCATGATCAGGCCCCCCCCGTGGACAAGTGGCGCCACTGGCACGCCCGCGCGGAGCTCGCGCTGAAGTTGGCCGTGGAGCATGACTACCTGACGGTGGAGAGGCTGGGCGAGCGCGCCAAGAGCTCGGCGCCTTCGATGAGGCCGACCTACAAAGGCGCAGCTCATCGCCTGGCCCAGACGATCGCACTTCGTCGACTCCTCCGTCTCCATCGGCAGGTGGCAGAGAAGATCAAGCAGAACAGCGACTTCGCGAAGGCCGTCTGGGATGGGCTCTTCGAGGTACCGCTGGCTGGCTCCCCCGCGCACTCTGAAGCTCTGGATGCACTGTCTGCTGTTATACCCCACGAGCAACGACGTATTCAAGCCGCTCAGTCTCGTGAATGGTGAAGCGATTCGCCACCTGGACGGAGAGTACCCACAAGCCTGCAACCCCTCACTTTCGAGCTGCCTCTCCGACGGCGCCAGCCGACGCCTCCGAGATGCACCACGAGTGGTCGAAGCAGCGGGCGCCAGAGCCCGCCCAGCATGACGCAGCGGGGCACTACATTCGCTGGCAGCAATGGTCCGCGGATGCGCTCCTTCCACAGTCTCAGCATGATGAACCTTGGCTGCCGAGCTTTGCGCAGTTCGATCGCATCGTTCCCACATTCCACGGTGCTCCAGGTCTGGACGGATGGACCGCAATGGAGCTCAAGATATTACGCCGGTTCTTCCCAGATATGATCACGCAGTTACACGATTTATGGTGCGATACTGGCCGTGCTTTCGTTGAGTGCCAAGGCTGTCTACCACAGGAGGCTCTCGATATGATATTCCCCTGGCGCGTAGTGGGGATCCCCAAAAGTGAAGTTGAATTTCGTCCTTTCTCAGTGGGATCTCTTCTTGTTCGGATATGGCTCGCTGCGCTGTCTGCTGGGATGCCGCAACCTCCAGATAATCAATATGCTGACCGCATTGCTACAAGCGTCGTGCACGCGATCAGCAGTTGACCTTTGGATTGCGAGTCTGCGGAGGCGGGGGCCGAAGTGGACTTGAGCAGGGCATGCGACTTCATTGAAATCGCTGTGGGCGCACAATCCTGCACGTGCTCGGGGGCGCCGTCTGCCGTTACATGCACGGCGGTCGCGGCCTGGAGAGCCCCCCGATATTGCCGCGTCAATTCGGCCCTGGCCGGGCCGATCTGGCGGACACGTGGTCTTCCTCAAGGAGACTCGGTGGCGCTGGCTATTATGATTGCCACGTTGGTACCCTGGCGGCCCGCGCAGGGCAAGGCTTTCATGGGCGACAGGTCCCTCACGCGCTCCTCAGTGCAGGCGCTGGACGTAGATCTGGAGTGCACGCAACGCTTTGACAACGATGTCGATGTCAAAGTGAACGTCCAGATGAAGCAGAGATGGGCGAGGACGGACTCCCCCCCGACGGTGATCGAGCACCTGGAGATCGCGACCACGCCTGCCGACTCCTCCACGCCCATCCTCCCGAGAGGCGGCGAGGACAAGGCGCGCGCGCAGCGATTCGAGTCCTCGGCGCGGTCCCAGGTGGATCGGATGTCAGAACGCATCTAGCTGTCTCTGATATTCGCCCACTTTGGCTGTGGGCATGTCCACTACTGGCGCCACCACCGACCACGACGTGCATGGCCTTGTTCAAGTCTGCGACGAGGAGCTCCTCAACGTGGTGGTGTTTTGGCCGCTGGTGGGCACAGCATGTTCACCTTCACCCTCGCCTGTCTGGTGCGCTGCAGGCTTTCAAAGCGATTGCGCAGAAGCGCCTTGTCTGGTCGACTTTCCTGGAGCATTCGATGTCCACGCGTGCCCAAGTATTGGGGCTCACTGTTGTGTCTTACGCCGATCAACGTGGGTGCCGACTTGAAGTTAGTGTTGACGATGATCATCGCGCGTGGAAGTTGCTGGAGCCTGCGGTCGGCGCCCAGCGGCGGTTTGGGACCCATAGGCCTGGACATCCACGCCATGAGAAAAAGGTCGAGCTCCTACCCCGCTGTGGGGCACGGGTTCGGTGTTTGATGGAGATCAATGACAAGCGGTTCGACGCGGAGGACATCCTGGACGCGGACGTCTGAGTCGAGCAAGATCTACAAGCGTTTCTTCAGCAGGCTCTCCGTCGCCGGGAAGAAGATCGCGCGCATCTACCGATCGGGCGCGGTGTCTTCGGAGACCCGACGATGTTCTGGGAAGGGCTGCTTGCACCGTGGCCAGCAATCGCCCAGCTTCCGACGCCCTTGGGCCGAGCGCCCCCGCTCCTCCTACGACCATGCGCGCATCGCCCGCGCATGCGGACTGCCATCGGATCGGTGGAATACTGCACCACGGGCGTTGGCGAAGTCGGGCTGGGTCACTTTCAGCTGTTCGCCGATGCCATCGACACGTGCTGCCATGTTGACCGCTGCTGTTGCGATGGCGCTGGTTATTATGGGTCCGTGCCTTAGTACAAGGCTACATCCACTTGGTCACGAACCTTCTGCTGAGATCCGGATCTCAGGTGGCTAACTTCCTTTATGGTGAGGTCACTCCAGAGTTCGGGCGCTACACTCGCACCATCTTCATCTCCTCTCGCACATGTAGCCACTGCAACAACAATCGAGAACGTGATGGCGCGAACGAATGCTGTCCTGGAGCAGGCAAGACAGCAATGGGAGGAGGCAAAGCCCACCCACGCACCGCCTCCCCGCGGCACCCGCTCAAGCACAGACACGTCACCTGGCCCAGCGATTCCCCCGCTAGCAAATCCACCTAATGTCGGCGCCAGCAATACTGGTGCGTCGGTAGGTGGGCCAGCCACGTCAATGCCCGCCACCGAAGGTCGTGTTGTGACAGATGCGGGGGGAGGATCAACAGATGTTACAATGGGAAATGCTACCGGCCCCGCCTCAACTTGGGTTGGCAGCGTTTCCTCAAGCGCAGGACCTGCAGGGAGCCCGAAGGAGGTTCGGCCAGCAGTGTCAGGGCAGGCCAGTAGCTCGCCATCAATATTGTCACATGCGGCTGACACTCGGGACCTTTGGGAAGCCCATACGAGTGTGCTCGAGGAGACGGCTCCCACAATGAAAGACCTCGGGGCGCGGAATTTGCAATTTCTCCACGCGAGGTTGGGCGAAGGTGATGGTGAACAACCTGTTACGCAGAACATTCTCGATCCGTCCTCAATACCTCCCTGATGAGGCAAGAGGAATTCGAGGTTCTTGCTCCGTCAGTCAAGCTTGACGAAGAGATATTCATGAAAGCCATCAGCGACACAGGAGTTGGAGACCTCTAAAGGTGCACGGCGCATGTGCATGCGAATGCTCCAGGCAAAGAGTACATGAAGTTTGAAAGGCTTGTGACGTTGGGCATTCAAAGCATGTTCGAAGAGGGATCCAATGTCTCACCTCACGCCCGAAAAAATGAAAGGGGCGTTGAGATGGGAGCGTCTGCGTCTGCTGATGCCCCAGGATCGGCATCCGAATGCACGGGTCATCTGACGCCGTGAGGCCGGGGCCTATGGCCGTGGATGACAGGGGCGGCACCAGTTCAACCAGCGCTGCATCTGAGATTGCAAATGATGCCCCGAAGCCCGAGTTTGTGGACCTGGCTGAAACACCAGCCGAAGATGCAAATGACACGGTAGCTGGGCCAGGGCGTCGCCCCGGGCATTCCCGCAGAGTCGGCTCTCTGGCACCCCAGGAGGCAGCTCAGCCGTTGCCGGGAGAGGCCGCCGGGTCTGGAAAACAATTTCGCATCTCCCATCCGCTGGCGGGCAATGGCGAGAAGATGGCATGGGTTCCAGAAGAGGAGGTCGAAGTGATCAGAGCGACCCCGAACAACATAAAAAGCGGCATTGGTTGGGCACGCGGCGCTGGGCTGGCCTCGCACGATTTTGAAGCCATCGGGAGCATTGCGTCCCGAACATTGCATAACACAGCCCGCTTCGCCCAGGGCCCCACATTGCGTCGCTGAAGATTTGTTCGAGAACATTTCCGACTAGCAGTTCGATACATTCGTGCGAAATCGGACTCCGACGGAGTTTTTGACGACGATTGGCACGACAAATTGGCGGGCTTTAGTCCCACTCTATCTTCGCCAACCTCCCACTGGTTGCAAGAGGGGACTGGGCGCGGAAGAAGCATGGGCAACGCTCGGCGAAAGAAAGAGCGAGAAGGCCAAGACCATTGGAAAGTTGATAATACATCTCTCAGACACACTTCGCACCGCGCCAGGAACTCGCGGGGGGAACGTTCACTAAGCGACGTCACGTGTAAAATGTACAACTACGAGCTCGATCGCCAGATCGCGGCTCCGGCGATGCACGGATTATTCATGCCACCACCAAACTGCGTTTAGGATTCGGGCGCCCCGGCGAGTGATCATCACTTGCTTGGCCACACCATTCGAGAGTCATCTGCACACGTGCGTGAGAGCAAGCATTTGTCCAACGACGGATTACGGAGAACGTTCGGATATCCCCCGATCCTGGCGTTGATACGGGCCACCCAGGGTCATCCCATTCGCATTGTAGACTAGATCGGACGTTTGAGCCATATGACTATATCAGCATGTCCTCCTATCACGGCCCGTTACTGCACATCACGTCAGAGAACGCTGCACTCCAATCGCAAGTGGGAGATATGCGTTACCCTGAGAAGGACGCGGGATTGTTTGCAAGCCCTGGTTACAATGTGTCACGGCTGCTCCCCGCGATGCAATATGCTTCGTCAGAGGTCGAGAACGGCGCGATCCCCCACTGGCTAAGCTCGCGGGGGCAATCCGTCGGTGACGGCCCACCTTCAGCAGCTGCACACTCTGAGCTGGCAAAACGTCATTGCTAGGGCAATTGGACCCAGAAATAGTGGGCAAATTTTGGATCGTACACCCGGAGCACCAAACATTGTGGGAGAGCACCATGGTTTCTTGGTCCCCCACGATGAGGTGCACGTGGCGAACAAATTCCGGGTGGCGCCTGACGGGGCGTTGATTTCTAGCCAGGGACCCACATGGGTTGACATGTCCATCCGACGAACAGTTCCGCCCGATCGGCGGCGATAGCGCCGACGAAGCGGCAGAGCGCGAGCTTCACAATCGCCCGTGGGCTGACGACGGGCGTTATTTTCCCGCAAATTTACACGGTTTTCGTTCAGGGTTGGGTTATTGCCCACATTGTCAGAGAATTGCAGCGAGGCTCCGACATGCACGCGCGCGCCATGAACCACAGCCGATTGAAAGAATCGATCTCTGTCTCCTGAGGCGAGGGGCTCACGCGGCATGTCCAGCCAGGAATGGAGAAAATTGACAGTCACGACAAGGCGCACATTGCACGGGGAACTGTTTGACGGCTGCCATTTTTCTGCGCGGGAACACGACAAACACAAGAGGCAATGGTGAGAAGGCGGAGATGCGGCTCATGAAATTGAAATCAGGCCTTACCCATCTCCCCAAAGAGCCCGGGTCTGTTCCTTCGCGGAGGGCCGAGAAAGCGAATGACAAACCGCCGACGCGCCTCGAGCCATACTTTCGTCACCTCACATCCCTTAACGGAGGTTTTTTGCATGTACCATATGGAGGGGAGGTGGTACGTAGGCCGCGGATTGGTGGCCAATTCTCTGGCAACGCATCGACCACACTGCCAGGCCGACGTCGTGCCCGCCACTGGCTGCATTCGCCTGGGTAGGAGTCGAAGATGACCAAGATCTCTCCGCGGGCAGATGGGAGATCTGGGTGGGTGGCTCGACAGCAGATGGGACTGGCCCCCCCACTGCAACCTGGCTGGTGGGAACCTTCATCAGCGGACTCCACAGACAACGCGGGCGAGGCTCAGCCATCGCCTGCACTTGCTCACTAACGGGTTACCCGGCAATGACCATGAAGGAGTTCTGGGACCGTCTTCATCGCACATCGAAATCGGCTGCAAAGCGAAAAGATGTCTTGACGAGCCTGGGGCCCGACCGAGCAACCTTTCATGACGCAGGCATTCCAATGAGTCCAGATCTGCATGACGCCCGACATCCCGCGGCCGTCCAGCTTACCAAACCACAAGACGACGGAGATGACAAAGACGATCAGTTCACGTTCAATCTTGCACGCACAGAGCCGAAATTCACAAAAGACAAAACAGCGGGGGATGATCTCAAAGGAGGAAAATGCTTTGAGACTCGATTTCAGAGAGAACGCGTTTCACGGGCGCACGCGTTGGGAACATTCGGCGGCGCGTTTCAAACCGGGTGGTGGCCCCCCCCAACATTCCCCCCGCACCCCCCCCCTCCCCCGAACCCCGCCCCCCCCGCGGCGCCGGCGCCGGCGCTGGCGGCCGCCAGCAGCGCCCACGGCGGGGACGCAGCGACGATGACCAGAAGCAGCCCAGGGGGATGGGGGGCGGCGGGAGGGGTTTCAACCCCCCCCCCCTGGCGCGGGGGGGGGGGGCTTCGCGCCAGTGCCGGCGCTGGCGGCGGCCAGCAGCGCCAGCGCAGGCGCCGGCGACGGCGGGGGCGCAGCGACGATTACCACCACTACCACCACCGCCACCACTACCACCACCACCACCGCCTCAAGCCACCACCACCACCACCACCACCAACAGCACCACACAACCACCACCACCACCACCACAGCCACCACCACAACCCACCACACAACTCACCATCACCACCACCACCACCACGACAATATCCCACCACCACTACCACCACCACAGCAATCTACCACACCACCATCCGCCACAACCACTACCAGCAGCACAACCCACCGCCACCACCACAAACCACACACCACCACCACCACCACCACAACAAACGTCCACAAACAATTGCCACCACCACAACCCACCACCACCACCACAAACCATCACCACACCATCACCACCACACCACCACCACCACCACCACCACCACCACAACTCACCATCACCACTACCACCACAAAACCCACCACCACTACCACCACCACCAGAATCTACCACACCACCACCACCACCACCGCCACCACCACCACCACTACCAGCAGCACAACCCACCACAAACAGCCACCACGCCACCACACCACCGCCACCACCGCCACCCGCACCACCTCCAAACCATCGCCACCACCACAATCCACCACCACTACCACCTCTACCACCACCACCACCACCACCCACACCGCACCACCACCACACCACCACCAAACCACCACCACCACCACCCACCGCCACAACCATCACCACCACCACCACCACAACAAACCACCGCACCACCACCACCACCACCACCACCACAACCATCACCACCGCCACCGCCACCACGACCACAACCCACCACCACCGCCACGACCACCGTCGTCCTCGTCGACGCTCCACGCCACCGCCGCCCGCCGCCGCAGGCGCCGGCCGGCGCCAGCCCAGAAATGGAATTCGTCGCCCCCGCCGCCGACGCAAGCGCCGGCCCGAGGAGTGGGGAAGCAGGTGGGGATGGGGGGGGTCGAAACCCCCCCCTTCCGTCACGGGAGGGGGGGGGCTCGATACCCCCCCCATCACGGGGGGGGGGTGTCGGGTTCCAAACCCCCCCTCCTCCAAGCGACCACAGAACGCGCTCTTTCCGATTTCAAGATCCAGTGGACTTATCTACTGACCCTACTGCGGCGATCGCCGTTGAAGCATCTGTGCACCCTGCAAAGAATGTCACACGTCAGTACATGATGGAATATACGAAGGACGGAGAGAATAACGACGATGCAGTCTTCCATCAACAAATCACAGGATGCGCTGGCAATTTCTGGGACAAGAAGATCACGGACCACCCACGCGACGCGAGGTCATTTGAGATCTCAGGCATCGCTCGAGAAAGCATTGCAGGCTACTTTGCCGGACAACAATGCGCGGCTTTCCCGGACGAACCAGTCGACTCGGAAGAGTCAGTCGGATTGGGACATTGCACCAAGCAAAAGAGGAGAGACGCCTACACACTAGACGCAGGAATAAGAGACGCGGTCACAAGCTAAGACTTCGCAGAGCAATACATGAAGGATTCGGGGGTTCAACCTCAGATCCAAAATGCTGAACGCCTCACGGCGGATCCAGGCCTGCATTGTCAAGTTCGAAAGTCTGGTCAAACGGAACGAAGAGATGACCAGCGATAACGCCGAGCTGCGGGACAAAATGATTACCAAGCATGATCAGAAACGCCGCCGCGATTGCAGTCGGAGCGCTGCGAGTACAAACAGCACGGAGGACCCGATATCGGTTCAAGCAATACCGGATTTCCAACGGATGCTGAGATGCACGTTGCCCTGGCCATTGCTGAAGTTCGGGCCCAGATTGACTTTCGAGCTAAGAACTCGCCCAGTGTCGCTGGCACGGCGCACGCTGGCGGAGCGCCCACGGAAGGCGCCCTTGTCGATGAACACTATGGAGGGCGCTGCCGGCTCAGCTGGCGGAGCCACTCATGCCGGGCCATGGGACGCGATGGAACCCGAGCTCGTAGCCAGCGAGGCCACTGCTCAGCCGGTGACCAACAACCTGCGTTCCAGAATGTTGCGTCTCTGCTGCCTGCGCCGATGGCTGCGGCCGCTGATGGGCGACACCTCCGGCAGCCGTCGCCGCCCGGGCAGCCGCCGCGCCGCCTACGCCGCCGTCGGCGCCGAGGAGCCGGAGCCGCGGCCCGCGCGCGCGCGAGATCATGACGCCGTACCCCGTGACCCTTGCTGCCTCGAGACGCAGGGGCTGGCCCGATTATGCACATGGCGAAGCAGATGAGTCGTGGGGAGGAAGTCATGCACGCGCCTCCTCCGCCGACGAAACGCATGCTCACCGACGCCGAGCTGGCGCAGAGGTACGCAGGACCCGCGATGCCGCGGGCGCTGGCGGCTAGGCCACATTCCAGCATTCTCATGCGGTACGCACATGATTACAACAAGTATTTGAACCGTTGGTGAATGCAGAGAAGGCTAGAAGCGATCGTGACAAAGTTTCAGACCCCGAACATCAGCATTCACTTTCGATACGGGGCGCTGTTCAAGCGTGGGATTCGTCGGTCTGCTTCGGCCCCCCTCAAGGGAGCTCCTACGGCAGTAGCTGGCACCCCGCCGTCGGCGCCGTAGAAGTTTTTGGGGGTTGGCGCCAGGGGTACCAAAATGCTATGAGAACCAGAAACTCGTGGAGCGCCGAGGGGAGCTGAATCTATGGCCCTACGCATCCCGCCGCGGGGAGAATTATCATGCCTCTTCCTCCGCCGTCTCTGCGCCGCCGCCGCCCGCTGCTGTTGCGCCATGTTGCACTTCCGCAGCTACTTTGTTTCAACGGGGAGCAAGCTGGCACCGCGAGCTGGCTGCACGCGCGCAAAAGAAAAGAGCTCGTCGGGTCGTCGTCGTGCCGCCGTCGCCCCTTCCCGCGCACACATATCCTTTACATACCAGTTTAGCGGATATCACCGCCATGTCGATACGACAGGTCCAGAGCAGCAACGAGACCGACATTGCATCACTATCACACCCCACAATTGCTGAGGATCCCGTTCCTCCGACAAATAACTTTCCGAGGCCTGGCAAGGGCCACCGGAGGGCGAAAATTGCCGCAAACCAAAATTCTTCACGCTTCGCGTATCCCCACCAGCCCATCTCAAAACAGCAACTCTTGCGAAGCATGCCGACAGTCGTGTTTTTCATGCGTGTTTCCGCCTGCCCCCGCACATCTCCCCTGTTCCTCCTTCCTCCCGCCTCCTTGCACATCCTCCTTGTGGTGGGAGCGGGAGAAGGACGAGGCGGAGGAGGAGGGAGAGAAAGCGCTCCTCGTGGTTTGAGTCGTTTGGGGTTTCTCGTCCTGGTGTGAGTCGTTCGGGCCCTTCTTCCTGGTGTGAGTCGTTCGGGCTCTTCGTGGTGTGAGTCGTTCGGGCTCTTCGTCCTGGTGTGAGTCGTTCGGGCTTCTCGTGGTGTGAGTTGTTCGGGCCCCTCGTCCTGGTGTGAGTCGTTCGGGCCCCTCCTCCTGGTGTGAGTCGTTCGGGCTCTCGTGGTGTGAGTCGTTCGGGCCCCTCGTCCTGGTGTGAGTCGTTCGGGCTCCTCGTGGCGTGAGGCGTTCGGGCACCTCGTCCCCTTTTGGGGCGTCTTGGGGGCCTCTTGGCGGCCCCAGGGGCTTTTAGGAGCGTCTTGGGTGCCTTGGGGGAGCCTCTTCGGGCGTCTTGGGAGCCTCTTGGAGGCCGTTTGGGGCGTCTTGGGGGCCTCTTGGCGGCCCCAGGGGCTTCCAGGAGGAGCGTCTTGGGTGCCTCGGGGGAGCCTCTTGGGGCCTCTTGGGGGCCTCTTGGGGGCATCTTGGGGGCCTCTTGGAGGCCTCTTGGGGGCCTCCTGGGGGCCTCTTGGGGCCATTTTGGGGCCTCTTGGTGCCTCCTGGGCGCTTCTTGGGGCCATCTTGGAGGAAATCGATCAAAGAACAGGGGAGCTTTAATTAGCGCTGCCCCCTCAGAAGGGCAAAATGGGGCCAAAACCTTCGTAAAATCAATGATTTGGGCTTGAAAGAAGAGGGGAGCTTTAATTAGCGCTGCCCCCTCAGAAGGCCAAAATGGGGCCAAAACCGTAGTAAAATCAATGATTCTGGCTTCAAAGAAGAGGGGAGCATTTTTTCTCCCCCCCCCGTCGGGGCCAGAATCCTCGTGAGGGGTGTCGTTTTTTAGCCCTCCCAGGAGTCGAAAATGACCCCTCCAACGACCCGCGGAGGGACCTCTCCAGGCCCAGGGGGAGGGGGTAGGGGATAACTTCCCGAGGCCTGGCAAGGGCCACCGGAGGGCGAAAATTGCCGCAAACCAAAATTTATTCGCGATGTGCTCATGACGCGAGTGGATCTGGGTTGCGTGCGGTCGGCAGGTGGTGGTGCGACGCTCCGCAGAAGACGCGAGAGGCCTGGCCGCGGTCGTCACCGGGGCCAGCACCCGCTCCCCGCCGCTGCTGGTGTCCGGCGAGGCCTTCGCGGCGCTCGCCGTGGCACGGGAGTTGCCACGGCCGCCCGACCCGCAGCTTTTCCGTGGCGTCCACGGCGACGAGCCGCTGGTGCGCGAGGTGCAGTCCGAGGTCGCCAGCCTGGTGGCGGAGCTCAGGGGGGGAAAAAGTAGCGATGCCGCTACCCTGATTTGCTTTTCGCCTGGGGGGGGCCTCGCCGCCACGGTTGGATTCGCCCCGAAAGCTTGGTCAGAACGCACCCAGGCGGAGGTCCGGAGAGGAGCGGTATCAGTACATTCTTGCCCCCCCAGGAGCACCGCACGTTGTTGGAACTCTACAGGCGACTGCGCCGCGAGTTCATGGACTTTGGCAGGGGCGCCGCCCAGCCGCCCTCCGGGTGCCTGGTGCGCCCGCCGCCAGACGGTGTCCGGACATTGGCGGCGCTGGGGCGCGGACTCGGGGTGCCGCCTTGCCTGAGGCACTAGGGAGAGGGGTGGGGTCGGGTTGGATGGGTTCGGCTAGCTTGCAACATTGGATCACACATTTTGCCACCAATGCCACTTCTTGGTCTAATCGGGACTCGACGCTTCGCAACTGGTGCGGCAGGCACACCACGTGAGCCCATGATCGTCACATCGCTGCTGATATGTCGTTATTCGAACAATCGTCAGTTGGATGACGAACCAATTGTGGTTTTGACATCCACTTGGCATCCGCTCAAATACACACGAACAACGCCATTGGTGCGTGATGTTGGTGCATCCGCCATTGGTGCGTGATGATGGTGCATCCGACCCGAACGGCAGGCATCTGTGAACTTCAACCGAAAAGCGTCAGTCATCATTGGAGACGCATTAAGGCAAGTTCCGCCGACCATCAAAGGGGATTTGGAGGCCCCAGAAAGGCCACGAGGGAGCCGAGGAGCGCACGAAGTTAGGCCGACGATTTTCCCAGAACGGATTGAAGAGCACCTCGAGATTGGAGACGAGACCGAACACCGCGCCTGGGTGGTGGGCACGAGAACTCTTAGAGGCGTCTTGGGGTGGATGCCTCTCGGGAGTTTTCTGGAGGCAGCTGTGAAACCTGCTGGGGTCCCCTCGGGGCGTCCTGGGGGTCCCGGTGGGCCTCTTGGAGACTTCTCGAGTGCCTGTTTGGGGCCCAGCTGGAGGTCCCTGCGAGGCACCGTGGCTACGGACCACTTGAAGCCATCTTAGGGGCCGTCGGGCCATCTGGCGCCGTCCAGCACGCCAGAGAGCCCCAAGATCGTTGAAATCATTCGGAAACGGGAAGAGGAGGAGGAGGAGGAGGAGGAGGAGGAGGAGGAGGAGGAGGAGGAGGAGGAGGAGGAGGAAGAGGAGGAAGAGGAGAAGGAGGAGGAAGAGGAGGAAGAGGACAAGTGTAAATCCCAAACGCATCCACGATGTTGCAATACATTCGTCCTCCAAGGTCCCTCTGCATATCCCTACACCGCGGGGGGGGAGGGGCACACGCTCCTCGGGCCACCCCCCCACACCCCGGCGGGTAGGGCCTCCCTTCGACTCGGTCACGACGTGGCTCGATTACCGTCGGGTCGACATGCATGGAGACGTCCCCACAGTGGCGGATTTCCTGTGGGCTGACGCGCGTGGAGACGTCCTCAAGGCAGCCACAAGGGAGAGGAGGGGAGAGCTTAAAAGTTCACACCGGAGCTGGACAGGAGGCCGTCATCCCCTCACACACGCCGGCAAGGGTCGGCAGATTTGCAGCGAAGCAGGCTGGGAGATATGCATAGAGATCGTGAGCTCGCGGATCGAATAAGACAGCAGACGCGAGGAGCAAGCCGTGAGTCACGTTTTGCCTTCGTGTCAGGGCGAGGAAAGTGTCTGTCATTGTTTGGTATGGTTGGCAGTCTTCCTCTCCCACCTCCTCCGTCCCTGTGCCCCTCCGTCACACGCGCGTACATAAGTGCACACTCGTGCACATTGGGGGGCCAACGCCCTGCGACGCAGCGCTTGCATTGCCGATGTCGTCTGCCAGCCCCACCTCGCCCGACCTCCCCATCGCGCCCCCACTCCCGAGGCACGAAGGGCTGCTCCCGCTGAGGCCACTTACGCAGCAGGAGGTCTTCGGCGTCTGCACTCGGCTCTGGGCCAGGAGGACGGAGGAGCTCATCTCGAGGAAAAGACAACTGCATAAATATAGATGTTCGACGGTCCGCGCGGATTTCTTGGATCTGCGCTTGACCCCCATGGCGGCACCAGCGCCGCGCTTGGCGCGCTCCGCGCGCCACGGAGGGGGGTCCAGCACAGATCCAAGAAATCCGCGTCGACCGTCGAACGATTCTGTTCGTGCCGTTTTTATCTTCCTCTATCACCGACAACGTGCACGCCAACCTGTCGCAGGTGCCCCTCCACGACTTCCTCGGCAAAGCCAGCCTTTGGGCCGCCGACGGCACGAGCGACGTCGAGCTGATGTCCACACGCTACAACTTCTTCCTGTCACTGCGCGGGCACACCAGCGTCGCCACGGGTGAGTCCACCGAGGCGGCCTACGAGGCGCACTCCACGAGCAGCAGAACGCTGGGGCTGAAGGTGACGATCCTGGGTGCAGAAGGACTAGATGCTGGGTCGAGCAGCCGGCCGAGTCCATACTGCCTAGGCCAGGTGATCGGCAGGCCGGGCTCCGCGGTCCAGACGGAGCCGCTGGCGGAGACTGCAGATCCGGCCTGGAACCGCACGTTCGAGCTCGCCGACTATTGCCAGGGCGACGCCCTGTCGTTCACCATCCTGGACGCCGACGCCAAGCGACGGGGCATGAGCCTGGGCACGGCGACCGTGGCGGGCGACGAGGTGGAGAGCGCTGCCGACCGGGGCGCCCCGCTGAAGCTCGCGCTGGCAGATTCCTCGGCGAAGGCGGTACTCCGGGTGCAGATCGCGAGCTGGGTGAGTGTGCCCGCCGCCGACGCGTTCAGCGCTGAGTCGGAGGTGCTCTACCGCAGCATGCTTGGGCAAATGGACGAGGGCATGTACCACGACCAGACCGCCATGCTCGTGGCCTTCGTGCAGATGCTGCGCCTCCTGGCCGAGCGGCCGCCGACGCGAGAGCCGCAGGCCGAGGGCGAGCGGGCGCTGAGGCTCTCCAGCATCATCGAGCTGGCCAGGAGCTTCTTCCCTAACAAGTCGCGAGAGCACGTGAAGCTTCTCCGGCAGCTGCTGGAGGAGCTGCCGAGGTCCTCCCCGACGACGAGGCTGGCCGCGCCCGCGGCGGCCGCAGGCTCGCCTGGCCTGATCGACCTGGACAAGCTGCTCGGCTTCAGGGCCGGCGCCAGTGGCGGGCTGGCGGCCGATCTGGTCGCGTCCCGCGCGCCACTGCTGCTGGAACTGCGGCGTCAGCACCTCGTGGAGGCGCGCTGCTTCCTGGACCGTGTGGACGCCGCGCTCAAGAGGGAGGCCAGCGGTGGCTGCGTCACAGCCCAGCAGGTTGACGCCGCTCTGCGCACGGCGGACGAGACCCTCACAGAGGACCTGTCGTACCTGTACACGGTCCGCGGCTTCACGCAGTGGCCTCCGGACACTGCGGCATGGCTGCAGGCCAAGGAGGGCGCCACCGAGGAGCCCAGGAGCCCGCTGGGCGGCCTGAGCCCTTTCGGCGGCATGAGCCCGCGAGGCGCCCGAAGCCCCAGCGCGGGCCGCGGGGTGGCGGACACCGGGGCGCAGCGGAGCGCTGCCGAGGGAGCGGGCCAGTGGCAGGGCCGCCGCTTCCAAAAGCACGCCGCGGCCAAGCTCCGGCTGCTGCTGCGGGAGCGCTACCGCGCGCTCTGCGACCAGGGCACAAGAGTCCCGGTCGACGATTTCGTCGACCGGATCGCCAGCAGCGGCGTCGCCAGAGCTGCCTCGGCGTGGAAGACGGATGAGGTTTGCATGAATGCCTTGCAGAACCTGCTCAGGCGATCTCGCCGAGCGGTGTTGATCGCTGCGGACTCGCAGGATGTATCGGTACCAGGCAGCGGCCAAGAAAGCCAACACCTCGCTGGTCCTCCCATGACATCTACCAGGATATCTGGAAGCTCCACGGAACAGGTGGATCAGCTCGAAGCCTTCAAGAAGCATGCCCTTGCCGCTGATGACAGTCAGGATGTCAGCCTGGTTTGCCCACACTTGGCAATACTGCATTGGCTGGCTGCTGAGCGCATTGTGCGCCCCGTTTAGGGAGGCAGCTTTCCCTGTCTCTCCTCAGACTTGCCACAACTGGTCCTTCAATCGACACACAAAACATTGCATAAACATAAACTTTCAGAGCTCCGCGCGGAGTTCGTGGATCAGCGCTGGACCTCCTCCCTGGCGCGGGACCGCGCCAGCGGCGGCGCCAGAGGCGCCGCCAGGGGGACCCAGCGCCGATCCAGGAAACCCGTGAGGAGCTCTAAAAGTGCATAGGTATGTCGTTTCTTTGTTTTTCTGATACATTCCGGGCGACCCATCGGCCTCGACGCACCCCTCGGGAGATCGTCGATACGATGGGCTCCCCCGGGGGCGTCAGTGGCACAGCGCCCCCCGCTGTGGCTGGCCCGCTCTTTTCCTCTCGAGGCGAGCTCGGCTAGAAGAGGCGGTGCGGCTTAGGTCCGCGTTGCTTGCGCAGGGGGGTTCGGCCACTCGCAGAGGGGGGTAGGGGGAGGGGGGAAGGCTCCTTAAAAGCACCCTGCTTCTTAGAAGGCGCGGGCCTTGTCTGTAGAGGTAGGGCCAGCGCCTTCTGAGAAGAAGCATCCTTCTAGGAAGCCTTCCTCCCTTCCCCCTACCCCCCTGTGCGCGCCGCCAAGGGGTGAGGTAGGTTCGGTTGCAAATATTTGGAGCCTTGTACGTCGTTGGAATTCCGTCCTGTCCTTTGAGTACAAGCGTGCGCTAGCGTGGGATAATCGATGACACATTGCCGATATACCGTCGACTAGCATCTTCTGGCGTCGATCAGCGTCGATTTGCTTCGGTCAGTCGGCAGGCCGCTCACTGAAGGCCACTGTTGCCCAGGGCCACCCCTGCGCGCAGCCGGGAGAGAAGCGTCAGCGAAGGTGCCTTGGCGCGGCACGGGTCCGGACTGCGAAGACCGCAGCGGGACCACAGCGAAGACCGGCACGGTAGGACTCAGCCCGCGGCTTGCGCACTCGCCTTCGTCGCGGGCGCGCACGTGCGGAAACAGCAGCTCGCCCCAACAGAGCCCTAGGAGGAACACCAGGATTCGATGTTAGTGCCCCAGGGCCTGTGACAACCTGTCGAAGAGCCTCTTCCCCCCTCTCTCTCCTCTTGCTCCCCCTCTCCCCTTGCCCACCCCCTTTTGTATTGACAACTTCTCACCTTCCTTATTCCTCTCTTCCCAATCCTTCCTCATTCCTCTTCCATCATCCCTACTCTAACCTCTCTCTTCTCCTCCTCCTCCTCCTCTTCCTCCTCTTCCTCCTCCTCCTCTTCCTCCTCCTCTTCCTGCTCCTTCTCCTTCTCCTCCTCCTTCTCCTCCTCATCATCCTCCTCCAGCCCACCGGGGCCCGAGGTCTCACCGCGAGGGAGTTGGATAGTCATTGAGGTAGTTTCTTGCTGGGGGTTCCAGACAATCTCAGCAAACGCGCATGTCTTGCCCTAACTTCCTCGTGCAGCGGTTGGTCGGCGAGTGATGCTCCAGCTTCGCCTTCTCGGATGGAACCCCATGTAGTGTTGAGGGTCGCGCTTAGAGGAGCTGTTTCTGGAAACTCAGAATTACGACATCATTCTTCTTGCAGGGACCCAAAATCAGGATCGTCATCAACAGTACACAGGCAGCGTCGCATTTCGTCGTCAGATTGAAGCCGACTTGTCGGGGAAGCTTCGTGGGGGCCCCAGGCGCCGCTCTGTAATTACAGGTGTGGCTGCTCGGTGGTATTGGGTGGCGGACTCCAAGATGGCGGAATCCAAGATCGGCATATTCATCAAATTCTTTACGCTTCGCGTATCCCCACCAGCCCATCTCACAACAGCAACTCTTGCGAAGCATGCCGACAGTCGTGTTTTTCAGGCGTGTGTCCGCTTGGCCCCGCATATCTCCCCTGTTCCTCCTTCCTCCCGCCTCCTTGTACATCCTCCTTGTGGGGGGAGCGGGAGAAGGACGAGGCGGAGGAGGAGGGAGAGAAAGCGCTCCTCGTGATTTGAGTCGTTTGGGGTTTCTCGTCCTGGTGTGAGTCGTTCGGGCCCTTCTTCCTGGTGTGAGTCGTTCGGGCTCTTCGTGGTGTGAGTCGTTCGGGCTCTTCGTCCTGGTGTGAGTCGTTCGGGCTTCTCGTGGTGTGAGTTGTTCGGGCCCCTCGTCCTGGTGTGAGTCGTTCGGGCCCCTCCTCCTGGTGTGACTCGTTCGGGCTCCTCGTGGTGTGAGTCGTTCGGGGCCCTCGTCGTGGTGTGAGTCGTTCGGGCTCCTCGTGGTGTGAGTCGTTCGGGCGCCTCGTCCTGGTGTGAGTCGTTCGGGCCCCTCCTTCTGGTGTGAGTCGTTCGGGCTCTTCGTGGTGTGAGTCGTTCGGGCCCCTCGTCCTGGTGTGAGTCGTTCGGGCTCCTCGTGGCGTGAGGCGTTCGGGCACCTCGTCCCCTTTTGGGGCGTCTTGGGGGCCTCTTAGCGGCCCCAGGGGCTTCTAGGAGCGTCTTGGGTGCCTTGGGGGAGCCTCTTCGGGCCTCTTAAGAGCCTCTTGGAGGCCGTTTAGGGCGTCTTGGGGGCCTCTTGGCGGCCCCAGGGGTTTCCAGGAGCGTCTTGGGTGCCTCGGCGGAGCCTCTCGGGGCCTCTTGGGGGCCTCTTGGGGGCATATTGGGGGCCTCTTGGAGGCCTCTTGGGGGCCTCCTGGGGGCCTCTTGGGGCCATCTTGGGGCCTCTTGGTGCCTCCTGGGCGCTTCGTGGGGCCATCTTGGAGGGGATGGATCAAAGAAGAGGAGAGCTTTAATGAGCGCTGCCCCCTTCAGAAGGGCAAAATGATCCCAAAACCTTCGTAAAATCAATGATTTTGCCTTGAAGGAAGAGGTGAGCTTTAATGAGCGCTGCCCCCTCAGAAGGCCAAAATGGGGCCAAAACCGTAGTAAAATGAATGATTTTGGCTTCAAAGAAGAGGAGAGGGTTTTTTCTGCTCCCCCCCCGTCGGGACCAGAATCCTCATGAGGGGTGTCGTTGTTTAGCCCTCCCAGGAGTCGAAAATGACCCCCCTGACGACCCGCGAAAGGACCTCTCCAGGCCCAGGGGGAGGGGGTAGGGGGAGGGGTAAACCCCTCCCCGAAGGGGAAGAAGGGAGGTTGAGAACAGAGCGGGCTCTCTAAACCACTCACTCCCAAAGGGCTGGTGGGACTTCGCCTTCACCCCCCGAGGCCAGAGGCAGGGCGCTGGGCGCACGAATAGAGAGAAGCAGGTACGACGTCTGCGCCGTCTCCCTGTGCTGCCCCCTCTCGTCCTTCTCGCCTGTCGCAGCGCCCTCGTTACCTGAAGACGGTTAGCTTGCTGACCCGCTGGTTGGAGACTTTTCTCAAGTCTCTTCCTGTTCGGTGCACCCCGTTCGTCTTCTGAGTCTTCTGTGGCACTAACGACGGGTTGGGTATCCCCCTCTGGCTGCAAGTTCGCTGCTGACACGTCGGTCCTGAAGGCTGCCAGTCAAGAAAGGCATCGGGGAGGAAGGGGCGAAGCGACTTCGGGAAGTTCTGGGCCACATCGTTTCATCGCTGTCGACACGGAGAGGGACAGGGTGGTGCCCACGTGTTTGGCAACGGCGGGGGGAGCGCGCGCATCGATTACGTTCTGTTCTACCCTTTGAGCATGCGCGAGCAGATCACTCAATGCCAGGCTCTCCATGAGCTGGGGGCGAAGCTACGGGTTATCTCAGGGCCCTAGTTTCGGAATCAGTTGCCTATATCGCGTGCCATGTCGCACAGCAAGCATGTCGAGGGCCTGTCGGTCGAGGAGGGGAATGTGCGGTTGGACAAAAGCAGGATGATGCTCGCACATCGTAGGGGACATGACCGTCGTGAGTTTCTTGAGGTGTTAGTTAGAGTAGAGCTGAACCGTGTACCCTCCCCTTGGTTAAAAGATAACGGTTCCCTCGACGGTATCGTCGAAACCATCGGAAATAGCCGCTGCCACTGCATGCCAACAGCTTGTTCGGAGCAGGTGTTGGGCATGATGATTGTTACCGATCAGGCTGCGTTGGGCGTCGCGATCTCTAGTGGAGGAAAGTGGAGTTGCGAGGTGCGAAGATGAACGCGCATCCTCAGGAGATTCATGAACTTCCTGAAAAATTGAAGCGCCTTTCACATTAACTTAGGTTGTTCGCCGCCGCCACGCACGTGCACATCGGCCCCAGCTTGTTTCGGAAGCTTCGGAGCATTGGGAACAGGGCAGACCAGCTGAGGCGATGCGTCTCGCCCGGCGGGCCGCCAGATCGCGCATTGGACAGAAAAACGAGGCGGCCTGTTGGTGAAGGGAGCGCCTCCAACCGCCCAAGCTTGGCTCGACATATAGGGCCCCAGGTGGCCGCAGGAGCAATGGCGGGAGCGCAACAGGACTTGATTGGATGGAGTGGATATGGCAGCGTCAAGAACGGAAGATGGCGATCGGGTAGTTAACTATGCTCGTCGCGCAACACGTCATAGAGCGGTTCCTGGGTTCACGGCCCCCGTCGAGTTGCGGCACATGATGTTCACGCCTTGTTGGCGAATGCGCGATCATGATCGTCGTCGAAGACTGGGGGTCGACGCGAACCGACCACCGTCTAATTCGTGCATGTGGATTTTCCCTGCGGGCTCGAGTAAGCTACGCACGCATAACATCACGTCGTTGCACTGGCACCGCACGGAAGGGCAGGTCTCAAGAAGGCGAAACATTTTTCGGGCCCTCGGGGTCGCCGGGTCGCGCACGTTTTGCCATCGGCGGGGAAAGCTCACCACGCGTCGCCACCACGTCCTACTCCTACCTCGTCGGGCCATGGCCCTTGTGAAATATACAATGTCCGCGCTGATCTGTAAGCAGTGTAGCGTAGCAGGCAAGCAAGCAAGCAGAGTGTACTGACCTGTGCCGTGCTCTTTTGGGCTCAATCCTTTCCAGGGCCCTTGAGCTTGTGCGCATCGGCAGGGGCCATCGCGGGTTCCGCTAAGCAACCATCTTTCGCCATCCATTGCGGACATTATTGATATCATTGCTGTATCTTTGCTGACATACAACCTCGCGGTTATCATTGCACTACGACCCCGCTTCGCAGCATTGGGTCTACATTGGTAGCAGGAGCTAACTCGACCACGGCAACGTGCGCGACTTCGCAGAGCCAATGTAGGCACACTACAAGCTCGTGATTGCGACTGACGCCTCTGTCGGAGTTGCCGCCATGGCGACTACTGGAGGAGCCGCTGCAGCCAGCGGCGAGGACAAGAACAGCGGGGGCAAGATTCCCGCACCCGTCTTCGACGGCACGAGCAAGACAATGAAGAAGTTCAGCCGAGAAGTCGCCACCTGGCAGATTGGCACCGAGGTCGAGCTGCCCAAGCACGGCGCGACGCTTTTGGCCAGCCTCAAGGGCGAGGCCGAGGAGGCGCACGAGGAGCTCGACCTGGAGACCATCAAGGGCGACGACTCGGTAGAGGTTTTCTTGGAATACCTCGGGAAGCGCTTTCACGAGATCTCAGCATTGGAGTTACCAGCGCTCCTGGAGACACTCGCGATGCCGGCGCGCGCCCGGCACAGGTCTGAGGAGATCCGCGATTTCAACAATCGCTTCAACAGCAAAGCGACGCAGCTGAAAGCTAAGGACATACCGGTGCCCGACGAGGTCTTGGCCGACCTGCACATCAAGGGCGCCCGCCTGCCACCAGAGCGCGCGGCGAGCGTGCTCAACTGCGCGGGCAACAAGTTCAATCCGACGAAGATCCAGGAGCAGCTCATGATCAATCTTCCCAAAGCATCGGTCGCGGACGGCCACAAGGAGCATCACCACGACAAAGGCGGCTACGGAGGTCACAAGGATGACCACAAGATGGCGCACGCCACGGAGGCCCACGACGAGGCCGAGAAAGACGGCGCGTCCACCGACAGCTCCGAGGGCTACGACGACGACTAGCCGGACGAGCTGCAGGACGTGATAGACGAGGCGGAGAAGCAGGTGGCTTTCTCCACCAAGAGGATGGCGCGCGCCAAGGACAAGCTAAAGGAGGCCAAGCAGGCGCGCGGCTACTTCGCCAAGCGAGACGGCGGGCATCCTCCGAAGAAGGACGATGCCAAGATCGCCAAGATGAAGGCGAGGACGCACTGTGGAGCTTGTGGCCAGAAGGGCCACTGGCGCGGCGACCCGCAGTGCTCCAAGGAGAACGACCCCAACGCGAGGGCCGACATCCCGCGAAAGGGAAGTCACAAGACGAACATGACTGCGAACGACGGGGCCGGCGACGCGCAGGAGCCCCACGTCGCGGAGATGACGGTCGCGGCGGTCTACCAGCACGAGCAGCCGAGAGCGGCGCGAAATCGGAGGAAGGTCACCTTCGGCAACGCGCTGCACGACAGTGACTGGACGAGCCTGCGCCAGCGGGCCAACATACCCGAGGAGTTGACGGCCGCCTCGTTCTACATCAACAGGGACAATCAGCGCCTCATGGCTGCGACGTGTTCGGCGCTCATCTACATCAGCGCCGAAGACCTACTCAAGGAGTCGGGCGGCAGGCTGACTTTCGACACCGCCTGCTCGCGGTGCGTCGGCGGCCAGGACTGGCACAACGATGTCAAGAAGAAGATGGCGGCCTTCAACATCCAGCCGATCGAGTACCCGGAAAAGGAGCCGTTCCGCTTCGGAGCGTCCAGGGTGGTGTACGGCCTCAAGGCGGCGCTGATTCCCTGCTCGGTGAATTGCAAGGCCTTTTCCGTGCGCGTGAGCATCGTGCGCAGCGCCGTGCCGGGACTGTTCAGCCGCCAGGCCCAGAGCGAACTGGACGTCGTCTACCACGCGGGGGGCAACAAGCTGGACATCTCAAGTCCGTCAACGAGCACGGCATCCAGATGGGTTTGAGCCGCGCCGGACACCCGACGCTTGAGATTACAGGCTGCACGCCAAGCTACAAGCGCGTGTCGGACGTCTCGGACACCAGGACCGAGATCCGGCTGCATCCTTTTGCGACTTACCACGCTGAGACAGCCGTGGCCAGCGCCGCCAAGCCGGCAGCGCCCGAGCGCTGCGACCAAGGAGTCGCCTCGGAGGCCGACGAGTCTCAGTCGGAGACTGACTGCGACGAGCTCGATAGCGCTGAACTGTTCGAGCAGCAAGTGCGCCTCCATCGCGTCAGTCATCATCGGGGTCGGAGGATGAGACATGGGAAGTTATTCCTACGTCCGCCAGCGCAGCACAAATCATGCAAACCGATCACACAGGACGAGGAGCTAAACCAGACAGCGACCCTCAGCCACAGCGTGTCCGATTCCAGCAGCAAGCAAGCGGTAGCAAGCTACGAGATCAGCCATCAGCACGGAGTGATCGAACGGCATCATCACCGCAGCCATCCGGCTCGAGCTCATCTCATGTTCCAACAGTTTTTACGACGCGCACCGTGGCAGATCCAGCCACCGCAGCTTTTCACGAACCAGCGGCCGGAGTTCATGCCCCCGTCGCAGCGGAAATGTACGACATCTCCCAGGGCGACGAACCCGGAAGCCAGCTGCTCGAATACGCCGACGCCGAGTACTTCCCGCCTGCCGGCGATCTCCAGCATGCGGATGGGGGACCTACAGGCGGAGGTGGCAAGCTACGAGTTGGATGTGCGCGACGCGACGTGCGACCAGCTCCGCGCCATCCTGCGCGCGCTGAGGGCCGAGGGCCAGGACAAGAAGGCGCAGGACATCCCCGGGCTCGGCAAGATGCACAAGCACGAGCTCCAGGAGTTGCGCAGGATGAAGGACATCGATTACGACCAGCACACGACCGTGCCGGAGCTCAGGCAGCGCCTGAAGGGCTGGAAGGTCGAGAACGCGGTCAGCGGCACCGAGAGCAACGTGGCCCATCCAAGCTCGCAGATCACGGGGAACGACAAGATGCGCTTCGGCAAGTACCCGACCGCGGATTACCGCTGGGTGCTCAAGAACGACCTGGGTTACGCGCGGTGGGCGGTGCTGGAGCTGGACAACGGCCGGGCGAGCCCGCTCCTGGCGCGCTTCGGCAGGTGGGTCCAGGCTCACGGAGTGAAGCCGCTCGAGCCAGAGAAGGCCAAGACCGCCATCGAGGCGGCGAGGACGACGTGTCGGTGACGCCGACGGCGACGACCCAGCGGGCCTTGGCAAGCCAAGGCAGCTGGGCGGGTCACCGCCGCCCGAGGCCGGTCGAGGGGCACGAGATGCGACCACGGCTTCCAGAAGGCGGGCGAGACCGTCCAGGAGACGGACGCGGCGTCTCCGCATGACAGGGCCTAGGCGGCGGCGGCCGCCAGGACCAGCCGCCAGCCTCGGGCCGGCGGCCAGGCATCAAGAAGGGCAAGCGCGTCGGCCTACTCTACCAGGTCACGGGCTTGCTGAGCGCCTTCGCTTTTTCAGGCGGTGCTCACGGTGGACTGGCTGTCCCAACCTCTCAAGCCGTTCGCTCAGTATACGACGAGCGCCGCGCTGGACGTGGCGGACCACATGAGGAAGTCAAGGAGGTCTACACCGTCCGGAGCCACGGCGTGGACGTCATGCAGGTGTTCGGAGCCGAAGGCGGTATTACCGAGGCGGCAGTGCGCCGCAACATGACAGCCACGGAGGTGATCGACCGTAAGTACGGCTGGGACCTTCGCAAGCAGATGGACCTCGAGATGACGCACGAGCGGTACGACGCATCGAGGCCGAAGTTCGCGTCGATCGAGCTACCCTTCACCTACTACATGAACATTACGCACCTCAACTTCCGCACGCCGCAGGGCAAGCAGGCACTACGGCGATTGTGGCGCGCAGAGCGGCCATTCCTTCTCTTGGCCCGCTCTTCCAGTCTCAGCTCGATTCAGGCGGCATCGCCATGATCGAGAACCCGGCCACCAGCCGGATCTGGACACAGCGCATCATGATGGAGCTACTTGCCGACAAGCGCGTGTACTAGGTGTGGTGCGATACGTACGAGTACGGGGCTCGACACTACAAGACGAGGGGGCTCATCAAGCACCCCACCAAGCTGCTCCTCACCCACAAGGAGTTCGAGCGGCTACGCCGCACCTGCAGCCACACGCACCACGACCAGACGTTTGGGGGCAACGTGGCGGGGCGGAAGTGTGGCGTTTATCCAGCCAAGTTCTGCCGAGAGGTGGCGCGCATCGTCGAGCAGATCATTCGCCAGCAGGGTGGGCCTCGCGCCTACCAGGTGGACTGCAGCGCTTCCTCGTCGCCCTTCATTGCGACGGAGTTGAAGGAGCAGGCCACCGCCCACGTGAACGACATCACGCCCCTGGGAGAGACGGGCGAGCCGATTGGGGGCCCAGACCCCATGGGCGGCGAAGACGACTTCGCCGACACTCACGACGTGAAGGCCGACGAGACTGTGGACGGCAGGATCGGGGCCGGCGCGATCAATTTCACAGAGAAAGCAGCAGCCTGCTGCAAGCCAGCCGAGCTGGTCATGCTCAAGAGACCCCACGTCGACTTGGGCCATCCGTCCAATGAGGACTTGGGCCGCAGTCTGCGACTCAAGGGCGCTAAGTCGGCCACCGTGCAGGCCGTCAAGAGGCTGATCTGTGGAGTGTGCCGCTCGCAGCAGCGCCCGAGCGCAAGGAGACCAGCGCACCTCCACTTCGTGCAAGATTTCGGCGACGACGGGGCTTCGATTGCTTCGAGCTCAAGGCTTCGACGGCAAGAGCTACTAGTACTTCGGCATCGTCGACTTGGCCACTACCTTCCACGTCGCGACGCTGATCGGTCGCCACACCAGCCAGGAGTTCGCTACGGCCTTCGAGAGGTGCTGGGCCTCCTGGGCCGGCGTCCTGGACCGAGTCCACTTCGACATGGAGAGGGGGTTCGGCGGCGTTCTCAGCGAGCTGCTCCAGTCTTTCGACACGGTGCAGCTACCTATCGCTGGACAGGCCCACTGGCAGCTCGGTCGAGTGGAACGTCAGGGAGCCTGGTGGAAGGAGCTCGCTGCAAGGACGATCGAGCACTTGTCGATCAGGGGCGAGGACGGGATGCGGACGCTGGGCATCGTGGTGTCGGACGCGAAGAACTCGCTGACGAGGCGGGCCGGCTTCAGCCCCGCGCAGTGGGTGCTGGGACGCGATCCCAAGATGCCCGCCGACCTGGTGGACGACACGGCCAACTACAGCGCCCACAGTCTCGCCACCAATGACGAGAAGATTCGCCGCCGATATGTTATTCGGACGGCGGCGCGCGAGTCGTTCATGCGGATGCAGAACGACAACCAGCTCAGACGAGCTATGCTGGCTCGCGCGCGCACCGTGGCCACAACCTTGTCAGTGGGCGAGATGTGTTACATTTTCCGCAAAGTCAAGAAGAAGTAGCAGAAGGAGCAGCACAACCGCAACGCCAAGAAGGGCATCTGGCGGGAGCCGCGCTTGGTCATCGGTCACCACGGCAACAACACCTGGGTCTCGCTGGGAGGGCACACCATGCTGGTGGCCCCGGAGCACATCAAGGCGCTCGCTCCGGACGACGTCTGGTTCCCGAACGGCCGGGGCGAGATCGGCCAGGCCGAGCTCAACAGGGCTCGCGACTCACTCGAGCAGGAGGAGGCCCAGGTGGAGGACATCCGCCCCGAGCCAGGCCAGCCCGAGGTCCAGCCAGACGAGATGGAGCAGGCGTGGCGTGAGTTCATCGACAGCCCAGACGACGACGACCTGAGGCTGAACGTTCCTGAGGACCCGAAGCCCCAGGATCAGATCGAGGTGCTGCCCGCCGACCGAGCCGACATACCTCAGTCAGCCTTGGAGGAGCAGCCCTACGGTCCCGTCGAGTTCCGACGACGGCGAGCGACCTTCGACGGGACGGACAGCGGCGACTTCGGCCCGGCCCTCAAGCGCCTGCAGACCGCCAAGGAGCACGCGGGCTCCGGAGGACCGCCCCCGAGGACAGCCTCGCACGATCGGGCGGCCGTGCCCGACGGCGGAGCAGCGGCCGGATCCGAGCAGGAGGGCGCTAGAGAGCGTTCGAGGTCGGCTCCCAGAGAAGCTATGCAGACCTCCATCGTCACCGAGAGGCCGAGAGGATCAAGCGCAAGCAAGCCGACAAGGAGATCCACCAGAGGGCCATCAAGGACTCCGACAGGGAGCTCTACCGAGGGGCGGCGGCCAAGCAGTGGAGCGAGTGGCAGAAGTACGGATCCTGTCAGGTGCCCACCATCGAGGAGTCCGAGGCGGTCAGGGGCAGGGCCAAGGCCAACCTCATCTTGCCCAGCCGGTTTGTGTACCGGGATAAGAACGCGCCGCTGCGGACTGACAAGCACCCGCTGCGGGTCAAGGCCAAGGCCCGACTCTGCGTCGGGGGTCACATGGACCCGCGTCTCGCTCAGGGCGACTTGCGCACAGACGCGCCCACGGTCACCCGCAACTCGACTATGCTGTTCTTTACCGTCTGCCAGAGGTTCCACTTGGATATTTACGCAGCGGACGTGGAGGCGGCTTCCATGCAAGGCGACGAGCAGCCCGACCAGCAGTTGCACATGGCTCAGCCCCGCGAGGGCTTACCTGGGTTGCACCCGAAGCAGTTGATCAAGATTCCCAAGGGAGTCTTCGGGCTAGCCACCGCACCGGGACAGCGGTGGGCTAAGCTCAACAGGACCTTGCTTGCGGTGGAGGAGAAGCTAGGTGACTACGTGTTCCGCCTTCGCCAGCTTTCGCTGGATCCAGCGCTCTACTACGGCTACGACAAGCACGGGGAGCTGTGCGCGGTGGTGGTCGCCCACGTGGACGACCTGCTGCTGGGCGTCTCGCCCAAGTACCCGAGCCTGTACGACCGGCTCTACAAGCTCCTGCCGTGGGGCGACTGGAGAGGCTTGCCATTCACCTTTTGTGGCAAGCAGGCGCGGCGCGATGAGGAGGGGGCCCTACGCCTACGCCAGACGGAGTACGCGATCACGATCGGGGAGATCGCGCTCAGCAAGGAGCGCAAGACGAAGCTGTCGGCGGAGGCGACGCCTGCCGAGTTTTCGGATAACTGCTCCGCCCTCGGAGCGCTTGGATGGCTCTCATCGCAGACTCGACCAGACCTATCAGCTGGAGTGGCCATGTGACAGCGCACCCAGAACAAGCCCACCACCCAGGACCTGCTCGAGACGAATCGGCTCATCAAGCTGGCGCGGAAGCACGCGGACGCGGGACTTGAGACCCCCGAAGCTACGTGGACCGCTTTGCCTGGTCACTTACCACGACGCCAGCTGGGCCAATGCTGACGATCCACCTGAAGGTGTCATAGCTGCGCTTCTCACCAAGATCGTGGGCAGCAAGGACAAGAGGATCAAGATCCGCTCGCAGGCCGGCTACGCGACGTTCATCGCCGAGGCCAAGCTGTTGCGCGGCGACAAGGCGGGAGCGGGAATCGTTGATTGGCGATCAAGCACCATCAAGAGGGTTTGCAGATCTACTTTGGCAGCTGAGACGATGTCAGCGGTAGACGCACTAGGCTGTGTTCAGTTTTCGCTTCGCTGGAGATACGGGATGCTGATTCGGAAGATATCCCACCGAGTTTGCTGCCGCTTGCTCAGTTTACAGATTGCGCTAGCTTGTACGATACGGTGCACAAAGACGGTTACTCCAAGCCCCCGTCAGAGCGGCGTCTTTTGCTAGACCTAGCCCCAAGGAGTCACTAGGAGAGGAAATAAGTAAAAACAAATCGTTGCCGACGATCAGGGTAGCTGGCTGCCTCTCCTTTGGGTTCCGACCGACCAGCAGCTCGGAGATCAGTTCACCAAGCGATCTGACGGCAGTGCCATCAGGGCAGCGCTGCGAGATACACGCCTCGCATTGCAGCATCAAGAGCCAACCGACCAGGCCCGAGAGCACGAGGCACATATGAACAGTGCGGGCTCGCTTCTCAAGCGCGCCATCCGCCTGGTTTCAGGATAGAGCGCAGCAGGCGCTCGGCTTCAGTTTAGTTGATTGACGTGAGATTTGACACGTCTAAACGATCTAAGACCAGAGATGCACACATCAGAATAATTTTGCGCGAGTGTGAAATATTTAGTGCCCGTGCTGATCTGTAAGCAGTGTAGCATAGCAGGCAAGCAGGCAAGCAGAGTGTACTGACCTTTGCCGTGTTTATTTGGGCTCAATCCTTTTCCAGGGCCCTTGAGCTTGGGCGTATCGGTAGGGGCCGTCGCGGCACCCGCTAAGCAACCATCTTTCGCCATCCATTGCGGATATTATTGATATCATTGATGTATCTTTGCTGACATACAACCTCGCGGTTATCATTGCACTACGACCCCGCTTCGCAGCATTGGGTCTACAGCCCCCTTAAGAATCGGAGGCGGCAGGGTGCGGCATTGGCAGTGCCAGCGACGAGTTGGAGAACTCGACAATCTAACTGGACCCACGCCCTTACCATTAAGGATATGGGCAATGCTTTTGGAAGCTCGGAGTGGGAAGAAATTGACGAGGCGGTTTTGACTGGGCGCCGCGGAGCGCGACTGGGCGATCTGCCCGCAGAGATCGGAATTCGGTCAGCAGCCTCGAAGCGCTAGAAGCCGGATCACGCGTTAAACCAGGCGTAGGCAACACCACGAGGGGGGCCCGTTCGCGGTTAAGTTTTGCGTCGGCACGGCCCCCCGCCCCGTCTTTCAACGGTGGTATAACCTGCAGAGCGCAGATCCACAACCCCGCCTTCTTCATGCGATCTGTGAAACCCGTGGGGTCTCCGCCTGCACGAGTGCGTTGATGACATCAACACGATAGTCTAGCGAACCCAGAGATGTCCTTTGAAGACTTCATCGCTTAGCTCATATCTGCTGCCCAGACCTTCAATCAGAGTACGCGCGCCCATGGTTACGGCCAGAACGCGACACATACGCATTTGCGATTGCAGTTTCCCCGCAGAGGTTACACATGCAAGCATGAATTTCGCACGGCGGGGACTTCGCGGGGCCGAAGTTCAGCTCCAAGGGAAAGTTGAAGATGAAGTTCGCGATCTAGGGCTTTGTCTTTCTACGAGTGAATCCGCACGTAGCGAGGTTTATCGACGGTGTTCGGAGGCTCGAGGGCGCCCTGCTTCTCTGGGACGCACTCGTGGTCCGGTTTCGTGCAAAACTCGCTCTTGAGCTGCCTCGAGGGTTTTTTTTTCCCGTCGCTTAGCCAGGCTAGTAGGACGGGCGGCGACGGGAGGAGCGGCAGACCATGATTGGCCCCACGTGAAGACCATTTACAATAAGCAAGTGCTTGCACGCATTCAACTAGCGTCGTCCGAGACCGAGCGGCTCGTCCGCAAGCTTTTGACACATCGGAGTTGGAGTCGCCGCCCCGATGATCATGGCCAGGTGCTCTGCGCTCTCTTCGGGGCGGGGGGGGTCGATAAGTTCCGACCTCAGCTCCTTGGAGAGCGACCGACAAAGCGGGCATCTCCGTGGACTCGTCAAGTGGCGTCGGCTCTTGAGATTGCCAATCGGCGTCTTTCGCGCGACGGCGCGCGCCGTGTCGCCGGGAAGCTTCGCTTGCTGATTAGTCAGGAACTGTCGGACGAGTTCGTTCGCATCGACATGACTGAGCGTCGAGCTGCAGTCATCTCGGCTCAGATCCCCCCGCCAGAATCTCGTGCTGTACGAGCTGAGGAAAGTTCCAGTGGTTCCAGAGCCCGTTGAACTCCCGTTCGTTTGGTGGGCCAGTGAAGGAGGGGATCCCTTGTAGTTTTTCATGCTTCTCGTAATGGGATTACATGGTCATGGTCGGCAGCATCACCAGCTTCGGAGTTTCATGCATATACTAGCCTCTACCAACATCTGCATGCACCGCCACTTTTTTTCCGCGCAGATTACTGCTGCTGGGTATTTGGTGAGTTCCTTGATTCGGGGGCATTGCGCAACGTGCGGCCCGCATTCGCTGGCCACATTACAGACTCCGTCTTCACGCGGCTGCCCCAGTTGCGATAACGAGGGGTCCGTCACCATTACGCTCTGTCGCAATTTGGTCGAACACCTTCCTGCGCCTCGTCAACCATTTCAGCCTGGGCCGCCGTTCAGCGTCCGCGATGGAAGCAAAGTCGGTCGCAGCGGCTCCGCCCCGGCACGGGGGGCCAGCCCTGGACGGGGGCCGGCCCCGCGGGCGAGCCCAAGGACGGCCGCAAGGGCGGTGGCGGCCGCAAGACGAACACCATCGCTCGTCTGGTTCTCACCAGTTCGAGGGAGATCACGAAGACCATGGCGCCCGTCTCCCTGCGCTTCGCCATTGAGGTTACGCGAGGGTTCGCGTCCGCGGCGACGGCCTCGGGACGGGCCCACAGCGAGGAGCCCAAGAAGCTCCGCACCAAGATGGGCAACGGCGAGACCGAGAATCATCGGCTGGGCGGCCTTCCGCTTCTCTTCACTATGATTGCGGCGGTCCGCTTCGGGGCGACGAAGACCATTCCCGAGCGCGAGGAGGGGAGGAAGAAGTAGCTGACCATCCTGCAACAGAGCCTGCACGCCTTTGGGCAGATCAAGTTGCACAACGTGTCGCAGGCAAACTTGAATCGGGCTGCCCCCCACCTCCACGCGCGCACGCAGAAGAAGAATGAGGGCGAGAGCCAGCAGGCGACGGTCGTGCTAAAGTACGACAGCTCGGCCCCGCTCGGGGCTGCCCTGGGGCCGTTGCTCGAGAAGCTCAACGTTTCGGAAGGATGGGTTCCACTCGTGGGGGCGGCACCGAAGGGCCAGCTGCAGCGAGACTTGTACAGGTTCGTAGAACAGGACTGAGAAGCTCCAGCAGTGAGCAGAGGCATCAGCAGTTGCAATCGAGCGAGAGATTAGCAGCGTGAATTACTCGCGGTGTTATTCCAGCAAGCGTGCTTGAGAGTCCTAGCGAGAAGCAGGTTTCATGGCAAGCTAGTTCGTTGATGCCCACAGCGACTGTGCTTGAGCTTCAGCGTAGCCGCGGCAGAGGCCGAGGAAGCGGACGGGGCGGGAGGTCTGGTCGTCGGGGGAGCTGTCGTGAGGTGGTGGGATGAGCTTCTCTCGTGCTTCTGCATCGGGCCCTGACCTGAGCGACGTGCCTCCAAAGGTCCCGATCGGCCAGTGCTGTCGTACGCACTGGGCGACAGTCACTGCACAGATTCGTTGAGGTTCAGCCGCAACCAACTTTTGATTGGCAGGTGTTCCCACGCAGAGCCCAGCTATATTGTGCATCAACGCGTGTAGCATCACAGAGATTGCAGGGATTCCATGAGCAGGTCTAGAGACTAGGTCTAGGTCTCCTCCTCATCCTCCTCCTCCTCCTCCCCCTCCTCTGTCTCTCTTACGTTACATCGACCTACGCTGAAAGCAGTGGCGTTTGTCCTCCCCCTCGTCCTTCACCTCCTCCTCCTCCTCATCATCATCAACAATTACTCAATATGAATACTACTCTCCCTCTTCCCCTGATGGCGTCCTGGGAATATTCGACCCCCCCCCGCGTATTGTTTTTTTACACACAGGATTCCCAGGAGTTGGGTTTGCGCTTGTGTTTTTTTTTTCAAAATGCTGCTCTCGCTGAGGCGCCGGCCTCATTTCTGCTCCCGAATCGTTCCGAATCGTGCTCCCGCTGCAGCCTGGGCCTCATTTTCGGATCGGTGTTTTGCCTCCGTCGTTCAGGATGGCGTTCTCGCCCCAGCGCGGGCCTCTTTCTCGCGCGCCCATCCGCCCGCCACCACCGCGCCGCACCACGCCCCGCCCCGCCGCACGCACACCCACCGCCACTTCCACCCACCAACGCACGCACGCACGCACGCACACCACCACCGCGCACCGCCACCACCACCGCACTAGCCCACCACCACCACCACGCTACACCGCGTCACACCACATCACACGCGCGCACACACAGACACACACACGCACGCACGCACGCACGCACGCACGCACGCACGCACGCACGCACGCACGCACACACACACACACACACACACACACACACACACACACACACACACACACACACACACACACACACACACACACACACACACACACACACACACACACACACACGCGCACACGCACACACACACACACACACACACACACACACACACACACACACACACCACACACACCACCACCACCACCACCACCACCACCACCACCACCACCACCACCACCACCACCACCACCACCACCACCACCACCACCACCACAACCACGCACACACGCACGCACGCACGCACGCGCACCACCACCCACTACGCACGCGCGCGCGGAGCCACAGGTCCGCTACGACACGCGTCCGCGGATAGAGAAAATGAGCGCCATGGTAAGGGATGGGAGGGAGGGGTAGGACGTCAAATATGACGCGAGCGCACCTAGCTTGTCCCCCTCCCCCTCCCCCTCCTCCTCCGCCTTTCACATCACACCTGCCTCCTCTCACCTCCCACCTGGTCCCATCCTCCCTGCGTCTGTTTCATCCTCCCTCTCTCCTCGTTCCCTGCTCTCGCCTCTCCCCCTGCCTCTTCTCACTTCATTGCCCACCATCCTTCCTCATATCATCTTCCTCCCTCATCACACCTCAGTCAATAGATTGCTTAATTTTCCACCCTTTCCCCCCTTCCACACCCCGATCCTTCCGTACTTGCCTCCTCCCCCTTGCTTTCTGCCTCATCCCTCTTGCTCTTTTCCATACTGCATCCCGCCCACCTCTCTCCTCAGTCCTTCCCTTCCCCTGACCTTCTCCTTTTATTGATCCATGCTCTCTTAGCACTCGCCCAGCCCCCGTATATCGGTTTCTCTCTCTCTTTCATTATCTCTCTCTCTCTCCTCTATCTCTGGATATATACTACCCAAATCAGTGCTTGCAGTGAAGGGGTCATAGCGGAAGTTGAAAGATTTGGTGAAAGTTTCCCGCGGATTTTGGTAGCAGGCTGGGTTCCCAGTTATTGGTTCCCGGGTTCGTTATTGGTTCTGGGCCGATTTCGGTGGGTTTTGGGTTCCCAGGCTCCCGGGTTCCCGGTTTCTCTTTGGTGATAGGTTATATATATATATGTATATATATATATATATATATATATTCGTGCACTTGCCTAAATGTCTATTGCCTCCGCCTCCTCCCTCCTCCATTCCTCTTTTCTATTCCCTCATCGGTCGTTGACTTACTTATTCCTGTTCCCTCATCCGTTCACCATGCTCGAGCATCCCATCTCCCGTCTCTCTGCCCTACAGCCTGACTCCTCGTTCACACCTCATGCTCGTCCTCCTCTTCTTCCTCCTCCTCCTCCTCCTCCTCCTCTTCCTCCTCATCATAATCATCATCATCCTCATCCTCACCCTCCTCCTCCTCCTGCCTGGAGGCCGAGGGTGGGGAGGAGAAGGAGGGACAAGCCCGCCACTGCCGCGCCGCTCTGGCGCGCCGGGCAGGCGGGGGGAGCCGGCCCCCTCTGGCGAGGTCGAGGGCAGAGGGTACAGCAGCCGAGCCCGTGCCCGAAGGCGAGGGTGATGATTCTAAGCGTCCCGCGCGTCCCCACCGCGGTACACGTTTGGATTGTCTGATGATGCCGGCGTTAGCTGGCAGAATAGCCCTATAGCCCTGTAGCCCTACAGCCCTATAGCTCGATAGCCCTGTAGCCCTATAGCCCTCATGACCTTCATAGCCCTCGCAGACTCCATAAACCCAAGCAGCCAGTACAGAGGGATCTCATGCAAGATCAAACATATGTTTGGGTTATTCTCCGGTGTCATGTTATTACACTGGTGCATGATGTATGTTATCTACGTGTGCACCAGGCCCACATTCGGCGGGAAGGCAGAACTGCGGACACCTGGGTAGCTCTGTTTCCTCAGTTCTTGTCTGTTCAGGCCTTTTCCCGTTCTGCCTTGGTATATTCAGGAATGGCCAATTGCGGTCCGGCCAGCGTCTGGCGCGACCCGGCCTGCTACGGCGGAAATCGCTCTGGCCTTGCGCGCTGCGGGAGCTGGCCCGCTATGTCCGAGCTCAGGCTGGAAGGGCATGAGCCAGGGATTACCAGCCTTGAACATATCCCTACCCCTGTGATTGGCACCATTTGATCTCGATGCCGATCCTAAGGATACCCTCATTTTCAGAGGGCGCATCCTTAAGATTGTCATCGCACTTTTGGCTTGTCAATCTTACGGATAGGGATAAGATCGAGGCTTGTTAAGGGAAGCGGTGGGAGCGGGATAAGAGGGCCACACCCTGGCGGAGACAACTTGGGAGCCTCCGAGGAGCGCGGCTCCGGAGGCTCTCGCGAGGCCGTCCGAGGGACCTCCTGTTGGCAGAGCTGGGGGCCTCTCGGGATGCAGAAGCTTCTCATGGGGCTCGGTGAGGAGCGTTTGGCAGGCTCCCAGAAGCCTGTCGGTGGATCCGTGGGCACTTCGTGGCGTTTCACGAGACCTCCGAGGCCATCTCGGCGGTCTCTCGCAGGGGCCTCTGGTGCAGTCTGCGGCGTCTCATGGGAGCTTCCTCGATTGTCTTCGGGGCCCATTGGGCCCTCTCGGGCGCATCTTGGAGGCTTCTCCAGGGCCTCTTGAAATGTTCTGGGGGTTGGGGGGGCCCTTGGGAGCGTCTTGGGGGTCTCCTGGGCCATTTTGGGAGGCTCTTCGACACAACAGGATGGTGTGGAGGCGCAAACGGATGGTCGTTGGGGGGGGGGCATTTTGGAAGCCGACAACGGTCAACAAGGCGTGGCTTGACTTATGTCTTTTGCACATCCCGCGTGTCCAGCCTCAAAGGCGGAAGAAATACGACTTCAGACCCAGCTGACCGCGGATAGCGAGGCCACTCGGAGGGTGTTCGGAGAGGTGCCCACCCCTCCCCGACTGGCTGAAACCGTTGGAGGAAGGAACTTAAAGAACTTCCCAATGCCACCGGCCATCCAGAGGCCTGGTGGGATTTTCGAGAGGGTGCGTCCCCTCAACCACCTACGTCTTAGCCAGATCTAATGAGGGAGTATCCACAATATGTGGGCTCGTGGATGGGAGGAGCGTTGGAAAATACACACGAGGAATGACAGGGGGACAAGGAAGCCCGCTGAAGGATTGTCTTCGAAGCACCTACATGAAATCTGTCAGTCCCCTTAAAACCTCAAATTCGTCCAGGGATGGTCGAGTGATATACTGTGGATGCTTCTTTCCGTCTTGTTAATTCGTCCTGTATCTCAACAATGTTCCCCCTTTTTCCCCATGCATACGACGGAAGCCCGCGGCTTTGGATTCAAAGGAAACACAGCAAACCAATAAACAAACAAAACAGGCAGTGCTCAGCCTCGTGGCCGTTCTAGGTTGCCCGAGGGTTCCCTTGCCCCAGGAGCCCGAGACGGCCGAGAATGGGCCTGAGTGACTGTAAGACGGCCCAGGCGGACCCGAAGACGACTCCGAAAGAGCAAAGAATATCAAAAACCATAGTGCTTGCAGTATTTGTTGCATGCTGCATGTCTTGCATATCAATGGTCCCGCAACCGCTTGAGGGCAGTCCCCAGAGCCTTCAAGATCGGCCAAAAAGGGCACAAAAGGCCTAAGACTCCGCTCAAGTCGCCCAGGACGGCCCAGCAGAGTCCCAACATGGCCCAACGCCCAAGAAGGGCCCCAAGATGGAGCCCAGAGCCTCCGTGGCCACTTTGGCTCGCAAGGAGCCGCGCGTTGTGGTCATGGCGATGTCCTCGCGCCCCCCCGCGGCGGCGTTCGCCGCTTGGCCGCTGGCAGGGTACGCGGCGCAGGGCCCCGCGGCTGGCGGCCCCCTTGGCGGCACCGCGGCCGGCGGCCTCGCAGGCGGCGCCGTGCGGCGCGCCCCGCCGCCACAGCGGGCGCCCGGGGGGGCTGCCGGCGGCGCCTCGACCGCCGCGGCCGCCGGCGCCCTGGCGGTGGCGTTGGCCGCCGCCCCGCGGTGGTTGGTCGGCAGAGGGCCACGGTCCGGCCACAGGGCCAGGCGCGGCGCGTGGGGCTGCGAGCACCGCTCCTCCGCGAGGAGAAGGCTGGCACTGCGCGCGGCGGCGCCTGGCACCGATGCAGAGGTCAGCAGCGCGAGGCGGCGGGCGAAGGACGAGGACGGCGGCGAGGTGGCAGTCTCGGAGAAGGACGAGGGAGAGCTGGACTACGTGCCCACGCGGGAGGAGCTGCAGGCCGAGGAGTACGCGCTCCTGAAGGCCACCGGTGCCTTGGAGGTCCAGGCGAAGGAGGAGGCAAGGCGAGAAAAGTTGAAGTGGCGGAAAGAGAACCCCTCGCCGATGGACCAGTGGGAGATCGACATGCAGGAAGCTGCGAACGACCTGATGCGGCGGAGGTTGTACGGCGACCTCAAGCTAGGATCCAAGGCGCACAAACGGCTGAGAGGCAAGAACGTCGAGGAGAAGGAGACGGAGATCAAGTACAACCGCGGCTTTCCCGTGGCGGAGACAGAGGAGTCGCTCCGGGCGTGCGCGCTGCAGGAGAAGAAGTGGATGGACCAGTGGAGGGCCATGTGGCCGACGATGGAGGCCGTGGACCCGCACGACCCCGAGTCGTTCGGCTTCAGCTTCATCGGGGAGATCTCGGGCGTGTTCGGCGTCCGAGGAGAAGTGCGCGTGCGCGTAGACTACGACATATCACGTCAGGGCTACGTGGCCGATCGGCACCTGGGGCACCGAAACTTCAGCAACTGGACCGAGAAGCCCAAGAGGGTGCTCGGCGGCGGGCCCAGGGGGGAAGTGAGAAGGAACGGGCCCTCTCAGAAGGCTCGGAAGTCCTCTGCCTGAGAACTTCTCAGAATGAGCGAGGGCTTCTGAGAAGTCCCGCCGCCTTCTGAGAAGGCCTTATCCTTCTCATTTCCCCCTCTCGCTCGCCGCCAAGGTGCACCTGAAGGCACCCAATCGGCGATTCCCTCGACCGTTTCAGATCATCACCGGTAAGCGGGTGCAGCGCGACGTGTACGCGCTCCAACTGGCTGGCGTGCAGACCGTGGAGGAGGCTCGCGCGCTGAGCGGCTTTCGCGTGTTCGCGTTGGAGCCCCCGCCCGGGATAGAGACAGAGGTCAACCCTGCGTACGGCTTCGACGGCGAGGACCTGTACGATGCCGACACCACGACCTTTCACGTCAACGACGCGCTGGACCTCGTGGGATGCAAGTGCTTGACGTTCACCTCGCAAGTCTCGGAGGAGGTCCTCGCAGACTTTGCCATGGCCGAGTCGCGGGAAGAGGCGCAGCAGGTGCTCGACGATGCTGGTGTTGAGGTGGTGAACTTCGGTGAGCTTACGGGAGTCATTCCGGACTATAGGATCCAAAGGCGCAAGCGGGGACGGATGCAGGCGCACAGCATCCTGGATATCACCCTCAGCAAGGAGATCGTGGTAGGTAGCTGCGGTTACCTGTACGAGCACAACCCGAACTCTCCGGAGGGCAAGTATTTCATGGCCAATCAGGACCAGAGCCAGTACGAGAAGGTGACGCACGTGCCCTTCGTCCCGGATATGATCGCGCGCATCGACGGCGGCGACGACGGCATCGAGCGGGCTGTGTATTTCAGCCTTCCGAAAGATCACATCCAGCGAACCACCTTCACCGCCAGGAAGCGGCTGGTCGACGAGAGGGGCCTGCTCGTGAGCCCGCGGAACCCAGACGCGAGGGCCCTGCTGCCGCCGGCAGGCAAGTCTCATGCCCTGCGCCGCAGGGACGGCAAGCGCCTCCCGCTGCAGATCAGCACCACCGCGCCAGCCCCTCCTGAGGATATGCTGCAACCGGCAGGCAAAGTGTTCGAGGAGCCGAAGCCCGGCGTGCCCGTGCCGCCCATGGAGAGAACGCGCGCCTCGCCGAACAGCGTCGTGACCGGGCGCAACCCGAAGAGAAGGATGCTCGGCTTCTGAGCAGCGCTGACGAGGTGGCGTGAGGAAGGCGTCCACGTGTGCCCCCAACCCCTCCCAACAGGGGAATCCTCCTCTTCCTCCTCCGTCTCACTCCACTTCCTCCTCCATTTCCTCCTCCTCCTCGTTCTCCTCATTGTTCTCATACGGCCTTGCAACTTGTTGCGAGGAGGCTGGCGTAGTTGGCGTTATGTTGGACCGTGGTTTGAGGGGCCTGCGACGCGCCCACGGAAAAACCCAAGAAGCTCCCAGAGGTCTCATCCTCATCCTCCTTTTTCCTCCATCTTATCCTCCTCTTCTTCCCTCACGTGTTCCCTGAAGGGCTTCCGCAACGGCTGGGGTAACGCATGGCCCAATAACGTGGCAAAGGTTTGCCGAAACGTTTGGCCACACAGGCGTATCTTGAAAGGCAGACGGCGGCGGTGATTACCCGTAGGCGTCTTCGATACTCCTGATAAGTTTCCAGGCACACCCCAGCACGGATAACTGGCACGCGCGCCGCGTTGCGGCTCTCGATGTTGCGCGCCGCTTCGCCAAGTTCTCAGGAAGCGGCCGGTGATCCTCGATCGCCCAGACGACAATGCAGAATTCAATGAATGCCCGATTCGCTAAAGAATGTTATACGAGATGCGTCACCCAGATCACAATGCGAACTGCTTTCACAGAATTATGCAATCGATGTCGGGCCCACGTAGAAATCAATTCGGCCGGGAACGCTGTGACGATATACAGGGGGCTCTGTTGCAACCTTGCAGAACACCCCTAAGCAAAAAAACATTGTGCGTTCGATTCGTAAGTTGCCAGTCTTGGTCCGACCAGGCTGTCAAAGGAAACGATTACATAAACATCGGTATCGGAACCACCACGCTCGCGACATGTGTAGACCTCACCCGACAGCCCGATTTTATGGTAGCGGCGCTGGCTTTTTGTTCACCGGTATTGGGGCCCATGGCTAGACAGGGCGATGTTGAAATTATTGCCGCTTCGCGTTTCCACACCAGACCATTCCGAAAATATTCGCAGGCGAGCTACCGTCTGGGGGAGCACGTCGGAACTGGCCTTATATACGCAGGGGCGCATCAGTCTAAGCAGGCCATCGACAAAGCTTGGGTGCGCCAATGTCCATTCATTCTAGACGCTTCGCGTCTTAGCCCCACCAGACTTTGCACGCTGCCAGTTCCACTCAGCTTCAGTCCCTCCAGCCAGCCACCTGCCGTTGGGCCGCTGCGTGAGGCCTCGGCCGGCGCGTAGCTGCGCGTCGCCTCTGCCTAATCAGTCTCTGCGTAGCCCGCTTAAACCTGACTCGCCGCTGGCGCGCTCGCCCGCGGCCGCTGACTAAAAAGTCTTAGCCCCACCAGCCCATCTCGAAACGATGACCAGACGAGTTGCCCTAATCGGGGATGTGAAGGAGCATGCAGTGGAATAAAGGGCTGGGTCAGACGTCATACTCCAAGAGAGGGAGGATGGAGGAGGAACCGGAGGAGCAGGAGCAGGAGAAGGAGGAGGAGGAGGAGGAGGTGGAGGGGGAGGGAGAGGGGGAGGGGGAGGAGGGAGGAGGAAGCCGGAGGAATAGGCGGAAGAGACAGAGGAGGAGGAGGGCAAGCAGGAAGGCCAGAAGCCTCGTGGATGCCTCTCGAAGTCTCTTCGGCTTTCTTCCCAGAGCTTCTCGGAATCCCCTTGGGGTGTCTTGGGAGTCTCTTGGCAGTCCCCGGGGCATCTTGGGGCGTTTTGGGTGCCTATGGGGAGCCTCTGGGGGGCATCTTGGGGGCCTCTCGGGGCCTCATGGGGCTTCCTGGGCACCTCTCGCGGCCGTCTTGGGGCACCCTTGGGAGCCTCGGGGACCATCTTGAGGCAATTTTGGAGGAGATCGATCAAAGGAGGGGCAGTAGTATAGTAGAGTCCCCATCCCCAGGGGGCCAACGTGTGGCTCAAACCATTATAATATCAATTATTGGCTTTCTCGCCGAGGACTGTAGTGGGTGCCTCTAGGGGCTTCTTGGGGCCTATTGGAGGTCTCTTCGGAGCCTCTCGGGGGCCTCTTGGGGGCCTCTTGGGGGCCGCTTAGGACCTCCTGGGCACATCTTGGGGCACTTTGGGGAGCATCGGGGGCCGTCTTGGGGGAGAGCGGTCAAAGGAGGGGAGACTCCTTACTTAGGGTACCCCCAGGAGGCCAAAATGTCGGCAAAACCATAGGTACAACTACTGATTTGGGCTTTCTCGCCGAGGCCTCCTGGGGCATCTTGGGTGCCTCTCGGGGACCTCTTGGGGGTCTCTTGAGAGCCTCTTGGGGCCCCTTGGGGGCCTCTTGGGGGCCGCTTGGGGCCTGCTGTGGGCATCTTGGTGTCGTCTTGGGGCACCCTTGGGAGCCTCGGGGGTCATCTTTGGGGAGATCGATCAAATACGGCGGGTTTCTCAATTGCGCCCCCCCCCCCAGGAGGCCAAAATGTAGCCAAAATCGTCGTAAACTTTATGGTATGGACTTCCTTGCAGAGGCCGTCGTGGACGCTCCAACCCCTCGCGGAACGCCCCCATCCAAACCCAGGGTGAGGGGACATGGGGGAGGGAAGATAGAAGAGGAAACGTTCTAAACCACTCACGCCGTAAAGGACTGGTGGGGTTTCATGGAAGACCCAAGCACGCCGAGCACCCCTCCAGCGGGCTACGGGGACGGCAGATCGAAGACCCATCTGGCGAATCATCGCCACCCCGTGCTTTTTTAGAAACGCTTGTATGGCAAAAAGGGGGGACATTGGGAAAATGCCTTCTGGAATTGCATTGGAGCTGTCTTAGAGCTCGTTTCAAACCTGTTCCTTTATCTTGGCGACATCCTGGGGCCATTTTGGGCCTTCTTGGAGCTTTCTGTAACCGTCTTAGCGCGCTTGTGGGCCGTCTGGCACCGTCAGGGCCGTCGCGGGGGCCATCTTCAAGCCCTTCATATCCTGCGCCGCCTTGGGCCCCTCATGAAAGCCTCTTGAGCCAGCTTATTGCCGGGGCACTCTCACAGACCAATCAGGCCGTCTTGCGGCCATCTTGGAGGCCGCTTGGGGCGTTATTGGGAGGTTCCTTTGAGCCATATTGAGTCCATTTTGGGGCCCCAGGGGCCCAACGGAAGCGAAAACTTGAGAAACCAAACATCAGTGAGTTCCTTTTTGTTATCGCATCATGTTGGCCTCTTGAAAGTGTCCTAGGGGTGCCTGTGGATTCTTGGAGCCGTCCTGGGGGCATCTCGGAGGTATGTCAGAGGCAATGTGGATGCATATTTGGCCACTTGGAGGCCATCCTGGGCATCGGGGGCGGTATTGAAGCCATCTTGGGCACTCTAACCCCTCGGCCCCCCAGACTCTCAGGGAAGGGGGGGAGGAGTCAACCCCTCCCGAGCAGAGGAAGAATGTGGATTCGAATGGGGAAGGCCCTTTCATCCCCTTCCAGACAGCCCAGTGCATCTCAGCAAGAGGTTCTAGCATGCCAACAGCGGCCCCATGAGAGCAAAAGCTGACAGAGGTTGCCATGACGGCCCTCTGAGATCCCATACGCCTCCGAGACGGCGGACCCCAGCAGCTCCAGACGGCTCCAAGATCGTCGACAAGGGCCCCCGGATCCCCCCGAAAGGCCACAGGAGCCCGCCCCACACGCCGCCACCAGGCAAACATCGCGTTCCCATGTCTCTTTCGGCCGATTTGAACTTTCCCGTTGGTGCAGTCCCCAGAGCACCCACGGCGGCCCTTATCGTTCCCAGGCAACCGAAAACAGCTCGCAAGATTCCCGACAACTGACACCGAGACCCTCCGAGACCCTAGAAGTTTCCGAGACAGCCCACAGGGCGGTCAGCGGCGACCCAGGGCGCTCCAGATTGCCTCGGGAGCGTCAACGAAGCCTCGCAAATTCCCCGAGGAGCTTCAGGCGTCCGCCCCAGAAGCCGCCGACGCGCAAGAATCCATGATTCGCCTGATGTGTTGAAGTTCTGACGCTTCGCGTATCAGCACCAATGGTGTTCAATTCGGGTCATTTTGTCCCTTGCATCTCCTAATGAGGGTCCTTTGGTCCCTTGCACGTGCACTCGCCTCTGCGGCTTTCGCGCCGCTTTGGCCAATTATCCGCTGCCTGAGCCCCAGTCGTTAATCCCGCTTCATAACCTCTGTCCTGTAGCCGACAACCAAAAAAAAAATATATCAGCGCCAACTCTGCTTAGCAATTAGCCTCGCCCGTGGCCCGGACGTCGCCCCTGCCGCCTGACCGTCGTCTCGCGGCCGCGACCAAAAAAATATCAGCACCAACCCATCCAGGAACAGCGCCCAGGCGCGATACCTCGATCATAGAAATGTGGCAACAACAGTGGATTTAAGATGGGGGGGCATATAGATGTCTGCGTGGCTTTTTGGAAGGAGGAGGAATTTGGTCATTGTAGGGAGGAGGAAGGAGGAAGAATAAACGGAGGATTAGTAGGAGGAAAGGAAAGGAAAGGAAAGGAAAGGAAAGGAAAGGAAAGGAAAGGAAAGGAAAGGAAAGGAAAGGAAAGGAGGGCGAGGAGGTGCGAGGGGGGAACACGTCGGAGCTTAAGTTACATATGCAGGGGCGTATCAACTCAAGCAGGCCATCAACAAAGCTTGGGTGCGCCAGCCAATGTCAGTTAAGTCTACAGTTGTTCATATTACGTCCGTTCCAACGTGGCGCATTTCGAATGATTCTAGCCAATCCGATTTCGCATGTTGTTGCTCAGCATCTAGTCGAGTGGCTCAGACGAGGCTGAGTAAACCTAGACTTAGCTGAAGTTGGATTGATGTGATCAATTGCAACAGTTTCATATACATTGGTAGATCACCTTGGTATCGCTTTAGCTTTGAGCAGAGGCCGATCAGGATGGCCGTTGAATCCGTGAGGATGACTCTTGTTCTCCATGTCCCTACCCGTTTGGGCTCAAGGCTCTGAGCGCGCCTTCTGACGCGCGACGGATGGCATCGGAGCTGCTGGTCACAGTCGTCGCCAGTATTTCACAGGCGACTCACGGTTGGCTGTTTCGGTGCTCGCCGGTGCCGAGCTGCCCGACCCTCTCGTGCCCGGCGACCCTACCCTGTCCAAATCTGCACCGCCCTGACCTGCGGCGCCCGACGTGCCACGCGACCCAGTGTCCTCGGGCGCCCTCGAGTTCGGCCTGCGAGGCAGGCGAAGAGTGCTCGTGTGACGTGGTGTCGTGCAGCTGGTGGGTGCCATTCGTGGATTTGCAGCCCTACCGGAAGCTGGACACAGTGACGGCGGCGTGGGAGGCGGTGCTGAGGGGCGTGCCGATTGAGGTCGGCGTTGAGAGCACCTACAAGTTCGGAACCTTCCCCCAGGGACGACGGTGGGAGAGGTTGCTGGACGAGACCGACTGCGTGGCCAGCTCGGAGGAGTGTCGCCGCGGCCCAGTGGTTCACCCACCTGGCGGTGCTGACGGCGAAGACCTCGGCGTCGAGCCCGTGCCTGGCCTGGTCGTCGACGTAGGCGCGGCGGGGAAGGCCCGTGGGACTCTCACCCCGAGGGAGCGCGACCGTGTGGTTCGTGCGCCCGCCGCGCCCGAGGGCCGCTGGGTGATCGTCTTGGCCAACGGGTTCCTGGGGGTCACAGTCGGCGACGATGCGGCGATGCCGTCGGACGCGCTGATCTCGCCCGACGGGCGGATGGAGCTGGAGCCGGCTCCCTGTTTGGCCGAGAGGGTCTTCGTGGAGCGCCTGCGCATGGACGAGACGCCGTCGGACTACGTTGATGCGAAGGGACCTTCGGCTTCGAGCTCGGACGCCTGCGCGGTGGGCGCACAGTGCGACAGCCAGGGGGTCTGGCAGCAAGCGCGGCGCGAGGTGTCGGTGAAGGTGCAGCAGGTCGAGTTGGAGGACTGGCCCGAGCCGAGGCCGCGTACGGTGCTCTGGTGCGTACAGCTCGTGGACCGCCGCGGGGACGATCCCATGGACCACCACCGCGGGTGGATGGCCAACCTGAAGGTGTCCAGCACGCACTTCAGAGTTCAGGAGCATGGTCACGAGATGCAGGCCTTCAAGGTCTTCGGGGAGTACAGCCAGATTGACTTTCCAAATCGGGTCAGGCTCGAAGTGATCATGAGGCGGTGCCAGGTGATAGATTTTCACTACGAGAAGGCGAGCAAAGGCAGCAAGGCGAGCAAGCTGGCGCAGGGGGTGACCCGCGACGAGGCGGCCTGCTTCTCCGACCTCGGACCGCTTAGGCGGGGAGGTGACGAACTGCCCCGGGTTGGAGAAATGGGCTTCGAAAGAGATCGGCCGAGACGTCTGGGTTACCGGGCAGATGAAGAAGGCGCGGGAGGAGAACAAACTCTCGCGCAAGGATGGCGCGTGATGAGCCGAGGCCAGAGGGCGACCCCACCCTGCTGGCCTTCACACATGAGGGGGAGCGCGATCATGGTGGTCGTGCGAGTTTTGTGGCCCAGCGCGACGCTCTTCCCCTGGCTGTTCATGAGCGCGATCGGCGTGCTGAGGGCTGGGAGTCTCTGTCGCGATCCGTACGACGACGTGTGGAGGCCAGAGAGCACCGTTCCGACTGGGAGTCTGACGTGGCGCGGGCGCTCAACGAGCTCGGCGGCTACCAGGACACTCCCGCCAGTGAGCTTGTCGGTGTCGGCACCGACAAGGCCTCGCCGGCGCAATTCAGGCCTCTTGTGCACGACCTCGGGCTGACGCACGTTCGTGAGTGCGCGGCCCGGTGGGGAAAGCCCCCCGCCGACCTCACCTGCCGGGGAGCCTTTCGAGAGCTCCAGGCGCCCCACAGCTATCAGGGGTCCCCTCTTTCTGTGGCCCCTCTGAACCTTGACCTTCTCAGCCTTCCTGCTGCTGGGATGCCCCAGGACCTGGAGGGTATTGTCGAGAATGGCCGCGATGAAGTTCAGAAGTTTGTTGAAGACTACCTCTTGCCAAAGGATCAGGCGGACGAGCGTTTGAGCTCGAACGGGGTCCCTCAGCGCCCCTACCTCGATCCTCTCCTCCACCGTTCCACCGTCCTCGTGAGTATGAGCGTGTCATCCGGGCTTTAGCTCAACGTGGGATGCTTGCATTCGGTTTAGAAGTAAAAGAGCAGTGTGGCCTTTTTTCGGTCTGGAAGAAAAACAGGACCCAGCGTTTAATCATCGACGCCCGTAGGTCTAACTGCTGGTTTAAGGATCCGCCGAAAACTCGCCTTGCCTCGGGGGATTCTCTTTCACGTTTGTTTGCCGCGGCCGACCTGGCCCTTGAGTTGGGCCAAACCGACATTCAGGATGCTTTTTACCAGATGGCCCTGCCCGAGCCCCTCAGGCCCTACTTTGGTCTCGGGAAGGTTCGGGCGGGACGCGTAGGTGTCACCTGTACTGTAGAGGGGGCCTCCGTAGGACCGAACACGTGGATCTTCCCAAGGCTGAAGGTGCTGGCGATGGGTTGGACCCATGCCCTCAACTGGTGTCAGAGAGTTCTGGAAGCTGCGTGCGATCGGGCCCCGGGCCTCAGCAACGACTCCCGCGTCCAGGATCACCGAGCCCCCCCTGACCTACGACCAGTTGCACACGCAGCGTATGTTGACAACTTCGTGGCCTTCTCTCAGTCTGCAGGAAAGGCTCGGTCAGCGGCCGAAGGAGTTGCGACCGAGCTCGAGCGCGTGGGCCTGCGAGCTCATCCTGTTGAGGCAGGGCCAGGGGGCGAAGCTCTCGGCTGGATGTTCTCAAGTGACCGCCCCCTGGTGATCGGAAAAGAGAGAAGGGTGTGGCGTCTTCGACTTGCACTTCAACACGCTTCGCGTCTGCGCTGCCTGAGCGGGAAGCAAGTCGAGGTTCTCGTGGGCCACTGCACTCATCTGTTTCTTCTTCATCGGGAGCTCCTGTCGGTGTTCAGCGGGGTGTATGCCTCCATCGGGCGCCATCGTGGGGAGAGCGTTGGAGTCTGGGATGTGGTTCGACGTGAGTTGCGGTGGGCTTCGTGTCTTATCTGCTTCTGCTCCCGGGACCTGTGCGCCCCCATCTACACGCGTGTCCTGGCCACTGACGCCTCTGAGTGGGGCCTGGGGGCGACGGAGACCGTGGGCCTGGAGGCCGACGTGAAGCACGCCATGAGCTTTTCAGAGGCCTGGAGGTTCAAGGAGGGTGGAGAAGGGGCCCGTGAGCAGGCCCGGGAGCGGATCGAGGAGGCGAAGGTGACGGGGGAGAAGGCAGAGAACGCTAACGTGCCGGAGGGCGTGGACGTCTGCGCCCGGCTGGAGCGGGGGGTCGACCTCGTGCCTCGATCCCTTGTCGGAGGCCCTTGGAGGACAGTGAGGTCGCAAGCTTGGGATCGTCCTGAGAGTATTCCTGTTCTGGAGACCAGAGCTGCCTTGTGGGGACTTCGACACATGCTACGGAACAGTCAGACATGGCATAAGCGTGTTCTCATCCTCAGCGGCTCGATGTCGGCTGTTCTGGCTCTGAGCAAGGGCCGAACGTCCGCGCCCGGGATGCTCCGAGTTGTCCGGCGCTGGGCTGCACTGGCGCTGGTGTCGGGATGTTCCGTCTACCTGAGGTGGATCTCGAGCGAGGAGAATCCTGCTGATGCTCCCTCGCGGAGGGGGCTGCTGCCGCCGGCCGCCGTCGCCAGGCGTGGAGCTGGCGGCACTGCTGCGTGCCCCGACCCCGGCCAGGGTCCACGGGGCGGCAGCACAGCCGCTGCCCAAGGTGCCCCGGATGGCGCGGGCCCACGCTGGCAGGCCGCGAGCGCGAGACCCTGCTCTTCGGGGCATGAGGGGATCGACGCTTGCCGCGGCCCTGCCGAGGGGCCACACGCTGGAGGGGGTCGGGCCGCTGGAGCCGACGCGGCGCCGGGCGCAGCCGCGGGCCCGACGTGCCGCTGCTCGCGCGGTTGCCCGCCGGGGCTCGGCTGCTACGAGGGCTCCGGAGCTGGCGAGGCTGAGTTCCCTCCAGGCGACCAACGTCCGGCCACGCACCCAGCAGCTGTACCCAGAGAGCTGGGAGAGCTTCGAGGACTGGGCACGGTTCCACCTCCTCCCTCTCCAGTCGGAGAAGCAAGTCGACGACGCGCTCGGGGACTTCTTCGACTACCTGTGGTTCGAGGGGGCGGGCTCCAGCCTGTTGAGCGACTGGCTGGTCCGCGGCGACCGGTGGCCCATGGCGGAAGCAATGTTGATGTACGTGGTGCTCTACCTGAAGCCGTGCAAGGCCCTCAGTCTGCGCCGCGGCTGGCTGGTGCCGCCGCTGCCAAGCGGAGTCAAGGACCAATCAAGGTGGACGGTGCTCCTGTACCCTGCGGGCGCCAGCCTCGTCATCAGCCTCGGCCGCCAGGGCCCCCCTGGCATGCAGCACCGCGGCGGGTGGGCCCAGTCGAGCTCGATGCGTCGCTACCAGAAGGCAGGCCACCTGATGGAGCAGTTGCGCTTCCTGCCGCACGGCGCTCAGCTCGCAACGGCAAGGTACGCCTCCGAGATTGGCGCCATCATGAGCAGGTCCTGCCGTTCTTGAGGGCCAATCACATTCAGGGACTGGAAATTTTTCAGCTGCTTGGAGACGGCATGTGGGATCGCCTATCATTGTATTCGACATTCGCCATGGTGAGCAATATGATTTGACGTTACCGAAGGTGCAAAAACGTGTGCGAGGATGGTTGCTGGCGTCACAGGTTATTGCAGTCTGGACGGGGACCCCATGTTCGAGTTTTTCTCGTGCCCGCGATCGGGGTGGCGGGCCTCCTCGTCTAAGAAGCGATTATGAACCTCTCGGGCTCCCCGATCTCTCGGCCGTGGATCGTGAAAAAGCTCGAATCGGGAACGTGCTCATGACTTTCTCGGCATCCATATTGAGGCTCTGTGCTCGTCTCATCGTACCATGTGCGTTGGAGAATCCCTCGACCAGCAGGATGTGGTTGTGCCCACCGATGGCTTCCGCCTGCCGCCTCAGCCCCGCGCATAGCATCCGAACCGATTTTTGCGGTTTCAATATGCCGTGGCGCAAACGAACTAGAATCGTGAGCGTGCACGTAGATTTGTCCAGATGCTCTCGCCTCTGCACTGGCCGCGGCATTTGTAGCTACAGTAAATAAGCCCCACGCTGAGTTGTCCGGAAAGTCTAATGGTATTTTCCGAACTTAAATTGCCGAGCCCTACCCTCTAGCACATAGCTTTAAAGACGCCCTGGCTGCAATTGAAATACATGGCCACTGTGACCTTTAATCCGATGCCTCCAGTTGTAACTACGGCAAATCGGGAGTTTAGTATCTCTGAGACCGGTCCAGAGGGTTGTGTTTTATGAGTCGCTTGCTCCAGTCTTCTCAGGGCGAAGGTCTGTCGCCACGACATATCGCTGCTGGCCTGGATGAAAAAAGGCGGAGTGCAACGCTTGGTAGATCACCTTGGTATCGTTTTAGCTTTGAGCAGAGGCCGATCAGGATGGCCGTTGAATCCGTGAGGATGACTCTTGTTCTCCATGTCCTTACCCGTTTGGGCTCAAGGCTCCCAGAGCCCGCCCGCCCCGCCTATGATCCCCTGTAACTTTTTCTGGAGTTTAGTATCTCTGAGACCGGTCCAGAGGGTTGTGTTTTATGAGTCGCTTGCTCCAGTCTTCTCAGGGCGAAGGTCTGTCGCCACGACATATCGCTGCTGGCCTGGATGACAAAGGGCGGAGTGCAACGCTATATAAATATATATATATATACAAGTATAGATGTGTTTATATGTGTGCATATGTATAGAAATCGCAGTTGAAAAGTAGTGTAGCTCCGACTGGCTTCCAGTGGCTTAGCATAGCTGGGCCAAGCTGAAGCTGGCGAAGTGCGGCAGTCGTTCGGCAATGGTCATATCACGGTAGCTCAGAGCCAGATCTAGTTCATCGAAAGTTGAAGCGACACTAGCTGGGCTAGCTGAGCTTTGCGTTGGGCTGTTTTGTAGGCATTCAAATCGCATGGGCGCGGCCTCGTGAGAGCCTTTTGGAGCCTTGGCCGTCTACCAGTTTGTTTATGCATTCGGGGTGTGATGGAACCTTCTTGCGATCCTTTTGGGAGCCATCGGGCCATTATTTAGCCATTTCGGGTCCATCTAGCGGCTGACAGGGCCCACTGGCAGCTAACAAAGCGAGAAGACGCGCATCAGGAAATTTATTTTTTTTAGTCAGATTAAGCAGTTCGGGGGGGGCATCATTGGGAGGCTCGGGGGGGCGCCTGAAGACCATGGTGTGGCCTCCCCAGTCCTTTCTGAACCATCCTGGAAGCTATATTAGGGCAAGTTGCGTAGTGTTGCTGCAGGTTGGCCATCTTTAGCTACCAGATGCCATATTGTAGCTATTTTGGGCCAGCTACCCGCGACCCCCCAGGCCAAGACTTCCACGGAGAAGTTCCTTCACAGGGGGTCGACCCCTCCCAGCGCCAGAAATCGTGCCACCAAGGTGCCCGCGGACCCAGCACAGGCAAACGCTGCAGGGACAGGGGAGAAAGCAAACCTCCCTCTTTAGGAAAAAATGCTTGGTGTTTGGGAAGATCTTGGACATTCAACCACGTGCGCCCAAAGGTCTGGCGGAATTAGGCGCACGTTCTGCCATAACTCCCACTACTGTCAAGTGCTTGCCACGCACCTGCTTGACGCCACGGGGCGGGGAACGATTCCGCAGTGATTACGGACCAACACACCCAGCGACTTCCCGTGCCCCTGCACAGGGAAAGCGCGCGGGCGGTGATGCGGCGCTTCCAGACGCAGTCTGGAAGAGCGGGGGTGGCAGCGGCCCGTCTGGCCGCGGCCACGGCTGTCTCCACGGCGGACGCCGTGTGAGGTTTCCCCGGCGCTGCCTAGCGCGCCCGCCCACACACACACACACACACACACACACACACACACGCATTTGTTAGGCAGCACAGACGCCCCCCGCGCTGGCCCCTCTCCCGCCCCCCTTTCACGCACGCCGTCCGGCTTTTCCCCAGCAGGGCGGCAAGCCGCACGGTGTTGGGTTCGGTCGGCCACACCACGCCGCCACCCGACGACCCTGACGGTCTTTCCCGACGAGTGCAAACGACCCCCCCCCCGACGCCCACCGCCCACTCCACCGCTACGCTTGCGCCACTTCGTCGGCGTCGCTGCCGTAGGGTCCGTAGCCTCGTGGCGGGTGGCCCTTCTCTCCCAGCCCCTGGCCCGGCCTGTTTGTTTGCGGTTGCTTCCCTTCTCCTCTTTTTTGCTTCCCTCCTTTTCTTTTTCTCCCGCTCCTTGTTTGCTGCATTTGCCCGGCTTCTCTTCCGCCTGCCCGCCCGCCCTGCCAGCCCTGGCCTCCCGCTTGCGCCTTCGTCGTCGCCTGCCTGTTTCTCCCCTCTTTTTCCTTTTCCGCCGGGCAGCACAGCCTGCCCAGGAGCAGCGTGGCGGCGCGTAGGGCTCTAAAGCAGGTCCTGCTGACCGCACGGGCGCCGGCGCGGCGGTGCATTGCTTGCCCGTGTGCCCGCGCGCCCGCCCGTCGACGCGTCCCCTCGTGGAGCGTCGCCCGTTGACCTCCCGCACAGCTGTCGCCGAGGCGCACGCCCAGAGGTCGAAGCGCTCCTCCGTCGCCCAAAGGGGACGCCCCCCCCCTGCACGACGGGGGGCCCCGCCACCGATGCCCGCCCCGCAGGCCTCGCGTGGCACTTCAACGCCTCTCCTCCATCATGTCTTTGGTCGGTTCGCGCATCCCGCGTGGCCATATCGTGTCACCGTTACTGCGCGTGTGCTCGTGGCGATTTGGAAACTGACGCGCCTGCTTGAACAAACGTAAGCTGATTCGCAATACGCTGCAAAGTGCACGCGCGTGTGTTACATCTGCCGGGAGGCCCGTCTAGAATGAGAAAGAGTATGCGTTCCACGGAGAAGCGGCGTGAGTAGCTCGACCGACCGCACGGAGCACCCACTAAACTTTCCACTGTTGAGATTGCGGCTAACGCCAGCCATTCGTTTCTCATGCTTCCGCTTCACGTTTGGCCAGTCTGGACGTTTATGGATACGTATTGCTTTATATCCTTACGACAACCGTAGCGTTTCCTATCAAGGAACGATGTTGAAATTAAATTGCACGGTTCTTTCGGTATCAATAGCAAGACGTCGCGTCTGCACGGATCTGAAGTTTCTTCTTATGTCTGCGCATTGGTTCACATGATAATGATCATGTGCTTCGCGGTTGGCGCGCACGTTTGTTGACGCCGAGCATTTACGTTTCGATGTCTGCACGTATGTGTGGTCGCATGCTTTCTTATTTGTGCTTGCCCACGGGGACGGCATCCGAACATGATCACGTTATTGGTTCAAATACCTTGTGCGCGTCATTGGTACCGTGGGCGCTTCATTGGTGTGGCACACTCACAAAAGCCCTTGGGTGATGCCGGAATTGCATCCGCTGCATGTTTCGATTCCATTGCGGCAGCACGCCGTTCCGATGAATTGTTTTAGGTCATGTTCCAGTGGGCCCAAGGTGCACAAACATACCGTGCCGTTATGCCGCATTCAACCCGATCGTGCGCGTACAGTCTAATTTCAGTTCCACCGACGACGCATGTGTATTCAATTAGGCCTGCCCGGGGGGTTGTTGGTTTGTTCTTGTGTAAAGGAGCGTTTCTGGCCTCAGTTGACAGGCCAACTTATCATGACTATGGCGCCAGTTCTATGCGCAGATGCGTGTTTCATTATTCATTGGATGTTATGCATTGCGTTGCCGTTATATGCAGTTATACGACACGGTATGTTTTGGCATGTTCTTTTGCATCGTGCTACGATACATACGCACTCTGGATTACGATACGCCGCGCAATGAAATGACATGCTACGTGTTTGAAGCGTTGTCATGCTCTGCAATGATATGATGTGATACGCCATGCTACGCTATACTGGAGGATGCAATGCTACGTCACGCTATGGTTTGCAAAGTTGCACCATCCGATACATAATGTGATACATTGTCATCACGTGAAACCCTGTGCTGTCAAATAGTGTGTTAAACTGTGTTACTAGACGCTATGCCACGCGACGATGTCCTTCGTCGTCAAACGTGATGGTGTTATATGGTTGGTTGTGCAGCGATGTGTTATGGTATGCGTTGCAATGTGTTGCTCTTCGCTATGCACGCCATGGTGCGTGTTCACAATGCTAGACAAAGATCTATTCAAGCGCCCACTGGTTCAATGCTGGTGGATGCCGTGCTACGCAACTCTATCAATGAAGTGAGCTACCCAGGTCGCCATGACATACAATGCTATGGATCGATATCGATGGCGCCTGCTGCGAAATACCGCCGCCTCCTGCTTTTTAGAAACGCATGTGCGGTGAAATGTCGACCGAGGGGACGGTTGTGCTAGTGGACGGCCTGTTCCCCGAGCGTTTGGGGGAACTATTGGGGGAACATTGGAGAAAGGCCTTGTGGGGTCATATGAGGGTCCTTTTGGTGCCATGTGGGCCTTCTTGACGATTTCTTTCGGCTTTCTTAGGCAATGGGGCTCTCGTGCGCCGTCTTAGAGTGCGTTGGGGCCGTCTGGGGTCCGCGGGGACAGTCTTGGGGTGCTGTATGATACGTTTGGGGGTTCATGGGGGCCGTTTTGGAACTCTCTTAGACCCGTTTTGGGGCTGTATTGGGGCGATGTTGCAGGCCTATTGGGTCGTTTCGGTCATCCGAAACCCGATTCGGCGAGAACTCGAAAACCATACGAATTAGCCTGGCGAAGGACCCAACCATATGCAGTTGTGAATACCGCAATTGTGAATACCATCTTTGCCCGCGTTCACTATGTGGCCACAGCTTCCCGCCGGAACCCGACATGCTCAGGAACACGTTCGTGGCCGTCTTCGCGGGCGCCGACGACGACACGGACGGCGTCCCTGTGACCGAGGAGCAAAAGCAGAAGAGGGCTTTGAGAGCCATGAGGGAGGAGGTGGCGTTGCACGTCGACACGGCGGAGTACGACGCCCAGGCGCGGGTGTTGAAGCAACACATATATGGGGCCACCATCCTCGTGAGGGGTGTGCCGCAATGGCCCGGGGCCGCCATGCGAACCTTGCCACTGGCGCTTTCGCTGGAGCTCCTATGGGGCCACGATCCTCGCGGGGGGTGTGCCGAAATGCCCCGAGGCCGCCATGCAAACCTTGCCACTGGCGCCTTCGCTGGAGCTCCTATGGGGCCACGATTCTCGTGAGGGGTGTGCCGAAATGGCCCGAGGCCGCCGCGCGAACCCTGCAAGTGGGGCCTGCGGCGGAGCTCCCTATTGGGCCACGATCTTCGTGAGGGGTGTGCCGAAATGGCCAGAGGCCGCCGTGCGAACCCTGCCACTGGCGCCGTCGGCGGGGCTCCTTACGGGGCCACGATCCTCGTGGGCCGAAATGGCCCGAGGCTGCCGTGCAATCCCTGCCACTTGCGCCTTCGGCGGAGCTCCTTATGGGGCTACGATCCTCGTGAGGGGTGTGCCGAAATGCCCCGAGGCCGCCATGCGAACGCTGCCACTGGGGGTCTTCGGTGGAGCTCCCTATCGGGCCACGATCCTCGTGAGAGGTGTACCGAAATGGCCCGAGGCCGCCATGCGAACCCTGTCACTGGGGCCGCTCGGCGCCGCCGGCAGAGGGCCGCGGCCGCCGCTCGCGCCGCCGCCCCCTCCGCTGCCGGCGCCGCGGCCGCGCGCGGTCTGCCGCGGGCCTCGGCAAAGGGCGGGCCCGCCGTGGCCGCTGCCGCGGACGCCGACGCGCGGGCCGCCGCAGCCGCCGGCGCCGCAGGCGCCGCGAGCGCCGTGGCCGTGGCCGCGGCCGCTGGCGCCGCGGTCGCCGCCAGCGCCGCCGGCGCCGCGGCCGCCGCCAGCGCCGCCGGCGCTGCGGCGGCCGCGGGAGACGCAGGGTGAGGGGCAGGGAGAAGACAGAGGACTTGGCCGATCGCCCATCACAACCCGCTGGCAGATTGCGAAATGAGTCGCGAGCCACATGAGAAGGGGCAGGCGGCAGGGAGAAGACAGAGAGGACCTTGCCGACCAACCCATTGGCTACACGACCTCTGGGAACACCCAGCCGCCTCGGATTTCAATAGCCTCTGCGACGGTCAGTCGCTTCCACCGGGAAGAGTGCGAAGATAGTCGCGAGTCGCAGGGTGAGGGGCAGGGAGAAGACAGAGAGGACCTTGCTGCCCGTCCAACACACCCCACTGGCAACCCTACCCCTGGGAACACCCAGCCGCCTCGGATTCCAAGGGATTCTGCGATGGCTAGTCACCTACACCAGGAGGAGTGCGAAATGGGCCGCGAGCCGCAGGAGAAGGGGCAGGGAGAAGACAGAGAGGACCTTGCCGACCGCCCAACACAACCAACTGGCGACACGACCCCTGGGAACACCCAGCCGCCTCGGATTTCAATAGCTTCTGCGACGGTCAGTCGTCTCCACTGGGAAGAGTGCGAAGACAGTCGCGAGTCGCAGGAGGCAGGGGGCACCGCTCCCGACGCCCAACCTGACGCCCTACCCAACAGTCAACCTGAGGCCTTGCCCGACGCCCAATCCCACGGCCAGCTCCTCGGCCAGCCCGACGGCCTGCCCGACAGCGAAGCCACCTCCAGACGGCACTGGGAAGCTCCACTGCGCCCACACGTCAGCTTTCCCCTGACGAGCGGGACAACGAAGCCATCCTTCAGCTGGTTTCGAGGAGCCCTTGCGCCCCCATTCGTCCTCCCTCCCCTGCCGGCGACTCGATACGGACGGGCGCCTCGACAAGCAGCCACGGGGCAACCCTTGCACCCCTGCAAAGCTCGCTGGACCCCCCCTTTCGGGTGGGGACGCGAGCTCGACCGGCAGCCCAACCGGGGCCCATTTTCGACGCGTCGGACGGGAAGTGGGTGGATGCCCAGGCTGTTCGCCGATCGCCAGCATCCAGGACCACGGGGCTCCCAGACTGGCAGGCCGCTCTTCCAAGCTCGGGACCACGACTCCCAGTGGGAACCCCACGGAGTGTCGACAAACGAGACGATCAGGTACCTTCAGGTCACCCTGGGTGCGTCGTTCACAGCCGTCTGGCACGCCTCTGCTCGAGCATCGCGCTGCCCCTGGCACCGCGCGCGCTTTCGACCCGCGACGGCACGATCAGCGAACCTGCGTCGCCTTCCTGACCTCACTTCACAGCCACAGCTGCGATGCTCGGGCCATGAGCGATTCATTCGGCCCGGGCATCGACTGGGCGCAGCTGCGTGGACAACACTTGGGACACCACGTCGGCGCGAACAGGGGATGCCAGGCACCCTTGCGAGATGGTCGGGATCTCGCGGGCGCCGACACTGGCCGTTCGCTGTAGGGTGGGAGCGTTTTCGTGCGAGGTCGGGCGCTCGACGTCGGAGGCGCGGCTGTCTGCCTCCACCCCCGCGTCGACGGCGTCTGCGCGCCGTCAGCACCCTACCAGAATCAGAGCGCCTGGCGCGCGCGTCCGTGCACACAGGGTCACGGTAACCTCTTCCCCCCCCACTCACTCCATGTGCTTGGCGTGCACTTCCCCCCCCTTCCACTCCTGCATCTTAACGCTGCAGCGATTAGCCCATGATTCCTCGAGATGCGACGGCTAGTCGCTGACACCGGGAAGATTACGAAAATGGTCGCCTCCAACGGGAAGAGCGCGAAGATAGTCGCGAATCGCAGGAGGCGGCGCAGGAAGAAGACAGGGAGGACCTTGCCGACCGTCCAACAGAACCCACGGGCAACGCGACATTTTGCCACACCCAACCGCATCGGATGCCAAAGGACTCTGCGACGGCCAGTCGCCGCCACCGGGAAGAATAAGATGATAGTCGCGAGTCGCAGGGTGCGGGGCAGGGAAAGGACAGGGATGACTTTGCCGATCGTCCAACACAACCCGCTGGCAACACGACCCCTGGGAACACCCGGCCGCTTCGGATTCCAACAGACTCTGCGATGGTCGTTCACCTACGCCCGGAAGATTGCGAAATGGGTCGCGAACCACAGGAAAAGGGGCAGGCAGAAGACACAGAGGACCTTGCCGGCCGTCCAACACAACCCACTGGCAACACGACCTCTGGGAACACCCAGCTACCTCGGATTCCAATAGCCTTTGCGACGGTCAGCCACTTCCATTGGGAAGAGTGTGAAAGTAGTCGCGAGTCGCAGGGCGCGGGGCAGGGAGAAGACAGAGAACCTTGTTGACCGTCCAACATAACCCACTGGCAACACGACCCCTGGGAATACCCAGCCGCCTCGGATTCCAAGGGATTCTGCAATGGTGAGCCACCAACACCGGGAAGAGTGCGAAATGGGCCTCCCCTTCAGCATCCTAATGCTGCAGCGGTTAGCTGCCACACCGGGGTGCCTACCGTGCCTGGCGTGCACTTCCCCTCCTCTCCTTTGCTTCACCGGATTTATCCCACGCTGCTGGGGTTGCCGCCAATTCCGGTGTCTGACGGTGCTCTGACAGCCTGACTTCCATGCAAACATCACACTGGGAATGGGCGTTCAGGTGGCCCCTGGCCTGCTCGTGGGCGGTGTCGGCCTCCACTGGTGACCGAAAGGGTTCAGTTGGGTCTCGCTACGAATTCCGTGCAAGGATCACACTGGGAATGGGCGGTCAGGTGGCCCCTGGCCTGCTCCTGGCTGGTGTCGGCCTCAACTGGTGACCGCTAGGGTTCAGTGGGGTCCCACTACGCTGCCGACCTCTGCGGTGCAAAAACTTCGGCACGTGTGGCTCTGTGCGCCCGTTGGCTGCTTTCTCCTGCAAGGACTTCGCTTTCGACATGTGCCACTGCTGTACAAACATGAGGTATTGCCGTTTGCAGTCCTATCTGTGACGAGGTTACCCCTCTTCACTTTTGCGCTGACACGATGTAGTTGTGTCGCCTACGGCACGGCCGTCGTCTGGGCGTGCCTGTCGGTCCTGTTCGGTTACACCGAGTGATTGACCTCTGCGTGTTTATGGTCGCGCCGCCTTGCCATTTTGGATGCGCTTACTTGGTGGTCGCCACCGGGATCTCCACGCCACCAGGTTGGGAGTTTCGCTTCTGGCTGTTCTTCTGAGTGGCTGCCCCCGCGCTCGCTTCGCTTGCCTCTCTTTTTTTGCTGCCTAGTCGCGGCCCGACTAATGTTCGGACGGCTTTCGGCCTGCTTCGCGAGCCCGCAGACCAAAAAGTAGCAGCATCAACCCATCCAAGAACGACGCCCAGGCGTGATAATTATCTTGATCACAGAATTGTGGCAACAAGTAGTGGATCTAAGATGGAATAGATACTGTCGCGGAGAATCTGTAACTTCAAAGCGCAGGAGGAAGCAAGAAAAAACGGAGGAGGAGAAAGGAGGACGATGAGGTGAGAAGAGGGAAAGGGGAAGAGGAGGGGGAGAAAGAACGGGACGACGACAAAGACGACAACGACAAGTTTGCCATGAAGTTCTCGCGAAGCTTTTGTTCAGCGAGCCTTTTGAAATCATTCTTCACGCTTCGCGTATCCCCGCCAGCCCATCTCAAAACAGCAACTCTTGCGAAGCATGCCGGCAGTCGTGTTTTTCAGGCGTGTGTCCGCTTGCCCCCGCATATCTCCCCTGTTCCTCCTTCCTCCCGCCTCCTTGTACATCCTCCTTGTGGTGGGAGCGGGAGAAGGACGAGGCGGAGGAGGAGGGAGAGAAAGCGGTGGGAGGCAAGAGGGATTTAGCGGAGACGACGACCACAGCGATGATCCTAACAACGACGACGCACCCGACGACGACGACGATATCGACCGCAACGACGACGACGACCACAACCGCGACGACGACGACGACGACGACGTCGACGACGACGACGACGAAGGCGGCGGCGACGACGACGACGACGACGACGACGACGACGACGACGACGACGACTGGTGGGAGTCGTTGGGGCCCCTCGTGGTGTGAGTCGTTCGGCCCCATCGTCCTTGTGTGAGTCCTTCGGGCCCCTCTTCCTGGTGTGAGTCGTTCGGGCTCCTCGTGGTGTGAGTCGTTCGGGCCCCTCGTCCTGGTGTGAGCCGTTCGGGCTTCTCGTGGTTCGAGTCGTTCGGGCCTCTCGTCCTGGTGTGAGTCGTTCGGGCCCTTCTTCCTGGTGTGAGTCGTTCGGGCTCTTCGTGGTGTGAGTCATTCGGGCTCTTCGTCCTGGTGTGAGTCGTTCGGGCTTCTCGTGGTGTGAGTTGTTCGGGCCCCTCGTCCTGGTGTGAGTCCTTCGGGACCCTCCTCCTGGTGTGAGTCGTTCGGGTTCCTCGTGGTGTGAGTCGTTCGGGGCCCTCGTCCTGGTGTTGCTGTTTTGAGATCGGCGTCTTGGGGGCCTCTTGGCGGCCCCAGGGGCTTCTAGGAGCGTTTTGGGTGCCTTGGGGGAGCCTCTTCGGGCCTCTTGGGAGCGTCTTGGAGGCCGTTTGGGGCGTCTTGGGGGCCTGTTGGCGGCTCCAGGGGCTTCCAGGAGCGTCTTGGGTGCCTCGGGGGAGCCTCTTGGGGCCTCTTGGGGGCCTCTTGGGGGCATCTTTGGGGCCTTTTGGAGGCCTCTTGGGGCCTCTTGGGGCTCTTTGGGAGGGGTCTGGGAGGAATCTTGGGGCCATCTGTCGGGCGATCGATCACAGATGGGGCGAGCACTTTTCTCCCTCCCCCCGTCGGGGCCAGAATCCTCGTGAGGGGTGTCGAATTTTAGCTCTCCCAGGAGTCGAAAAAGACCCCTCCAACCACCCGCGGGACGCCCTCTCCAGGACCAGGGGGAGGGGGTAGGGGGAGGGGTAAACCCCTCCCCGAAGGGGAAGAAGGGGGGTTGAGAACAGAGAGAGCTCCCTAAACCACTCACGCCCAAAGGACTGGTGGGACTAGTAGTAGTAGTAGTAGTAGTAGTAGTAGTAGTAGTAGTAGTAGTAGTAGTAGTAGTAGTAGTAGTAGTAGTAGTAGTAGTAGTAGTAGTAGTAGTAGTAGTAGTAGTAGTAGTAGTAGTAGTAGTAGTAGTAGTAGTAGTAGTAGTAGTAGTAGTAGTAGTAGTAGTAGTAGTAGTAGTAGTAGTAGTAGTAGTAGTAGTAGCAGTAGCAGTAGTAGTAGTAGTAGTAGTAGTAGTAGTAGTAGTAGTAGTAGTAGTAGTAGTAGTAGTAGTAGTAGTAGTAGTAGTAGTAGTAGTAGTAGTAGTAGTAGTAGTAGTAGTAGTAGTAGTAGTAGTAGTAGTATGTAGTAGTAGTAGTAGTAGTAGTAGTAGTAGTAGTAGTAGTAGTAGTAGTAGTAGTAGTAGTAGTAGTAGTAGTAGTAGTAGTAGTAGAAGTAGGAGTAGTAGTAGTAGTAGTAGTAGTAGTAGTAGTAGTAGTAGTAGTAGTAGTAGTAGTAGTCGTAGTCGTAGTCGTAGTAGTAAGTAGCAAGTCGTATGTAGTAGTAGTAGTAGTAGTAGTAGTAGTAGTAGTAGTAGTAGTAGTAGTAGTAGTGTATAGTGGTCAGTAAGGATTAGTATAGTAGTAGTAGTAAGTAGTAAGTAGTAATTGTAGTAGTAGTAGTAGTAGTTAGTAGTTAGTTAGTATAGTAAGTAGTAGTAGTAGCAGTAAGCAGTAGCAGTAACAACGTAGTGCGGACGTAGAAACGACCCCCTACTGGCATGTTCGAATACAATACTCGCATCACCGAACTGCAGTGCTATAGCAGTAGCATCGAAGGAACCGTGTCATACTCCGTTAACAAGATCACATAGAACCAGTGCTCTCATACAGTATTCGTCGGGGTAATCCTCTAGTAATGCTTGCAATCTGACAGCTACAGTAG